>OY740816.1:15169754-15664938 GCA_963514005.1 Raja brachyura
GGAGGGGAGGATGCTCCTCAAACTGCGGACCATCCCAGACAATACAGCTCACCCCCTCCATGACACCCTGGCCAACCTGAGGAGCACCTTCAGCAACAGACTGGTCCCACCAAGATGCAGCACAGAACGCCACAGGAGATCCTTCTTCCCTGTGGCTATCAAAGTGGACAACTCCTCACCCTTCTGTCGTGGGTAGACTGAGACTGACTCCCCTCCCCAATCCTTTCCACTCGTCACTTCAATTTCATGTATCGTGTATCTTGTGTTTTTTTTTATGACTGTTGCCAGATCAATGTCCCTCCTGGGATAAATAGAGTTCTATTGTATCGTCTTGCCGTAGGCATTGAGTATAAGAGCAAGGAAGTCCTGATGCAGCTCCATAGGACTTTGGTTAGCAGTTGGAGCATTTGGAGTATTGCGTGGAGTTCTGGTTGCTCCCATTGCAGGAAAGATGAGGACGTTTTGGAATGGGGTTCAGGGGAGGTTTACCGGAATGTTGCCTGGATTAGAGTGTTCCAGCTCCAGGGAGACAGACTTGGATTGTTTCCTCCAGAATGTGGGTGGTGGGGCATAGATGTGGTAGACAGTCAGAACCTTTCCCCCAGGGTGGGGAATGTCCCACACTAGATGGCGCAGTGGTGCAGCAGGAGAGTTGCTGTCTTAATGTCCTGGAGACCCGGGTTTGACCCTGGCTACGGGTGCTGTCTGTACTGAGTTTGCACGTTCTCCCAATGACCTGTTGGGTTTTCTCCAAGAACCAGTTTCCTCACACACTCCAAAGATGTACAGGGTTTGTAGGTTCATTGGTTTGGTATGAAAAATATAATTAAAAATGGTCCTAGTGTAGGATAGGATAGTGTGCAGGGATTGCTGGCCGGCACGGACTCGGTGGGCCGAAGGGCCTGTTTCTGCGCTGTATTTCTAAAGCTAAAAGCTAAAAGAACTAGAGGGCATAGCTACATTCCTTCTCTCCAGAGATGCAGCCTGTCCCGCTGACTTACTCCAGCTTTTTGTGTCTGTAGACAATAGGAGCAGGAGTAGGCCATTCGGCCCTTCGAGCCATTCAATGTGATCATGGCTGATCATCCCCAATCAGTACCTCGTTCCTGCCTTCTCCCCATATCCCCTAACTCCACTATTTCTAAGAGCCCTATCTAGCTCTCTCTTGAAAGTATCCAGAGAACCGGCTTCCACCGCCCTCTGAGGCAGAGAATTCCACAGGTTAAATCGACGGGTTAAACCAGTTCCCTCCTACACAAGTCTACTCTGCCATTCAATCGCGGCTGATCTATCTCTCCCTCCGAACCTTATTCTCCTGCCTTCTCACCCATCCACCCGGGACTCCCTCGATACCCAACACAGGCGAAGACAGACAGAGAGAGAGAGAGAAAGCAAGAGAGAGAGACAGAGACAGAGACAGAGAGAGGCAGAAACAGAGAGACAGAGAGAGACAGAGAGAGACAGAGACAGAGAGAGACAGAGAGAGAGAGACAGAGAGAGAGAGACAGAGAGAGAAACAGAGAGAGAGACAGAGAGAGAGACAGAGAGAGAGAGAGAGACAGAGAGAGAGACAGAGAGAGAGACAGCGAGACAGAGAGAGACAGAGAGAGAGACAGAGAGAGAGACAGACAGAGAGACAGAGAGAGAGAGACAGAAACAGAGACAGAGAGAGAGACAGAGAGAGACAGAGACAGACAGAGACAGACAGAGACAGACAGAGACAGACACAGAGAGAGACAGAGAGACAGAGAGACAGAGAGAGAGACAGAGAGAGAGACAGAGACAGAGAGACAGAGAGAGAGAGACAGAAACAGAGAGACAGAGAGAGAGACAGAGAGACAGAGAGAGAGACAGAGAGAGAGACAGAGAGAGACAGAGACAGACAGACAGAGAGACAGAGAGACAGAGAGACAGAGAGAGCGAGAGACAGAGAGACAGAGAGACAGAGAGACAGAAAGAGACACAGAGAGAGAGAGACAGAGAGAGAGAGACAGAGAGAGATAGACAGCACCTTCAGCGTAGAGTGTTACAGTTTATTAAGCAAAGTGCCGGCGCTGCTTGTCAGACTTGGATAAATCTGGGGAAAGAGTGGGGAAAGGAGGAGCCAGGCGCTAGTCAGATGCAACATCCGCCTTTGGTTTGAACCCCGGGGGAAATTCGGCACCAAACCCGCGCCGTCGATCCGACAGACTCGAAGGGGGGGGGGGGGGGGGGGGGGAAATATCCCCACAAATACATTCACAACTCTCCAAAAGAAATAAACGTTCGATCTACAAAAATAAATGTGAACCTTAAATAAAGCATTTTATATATATATATATATAATATATATAATATATTTAAAAGTCTCAATCTATTTTATATCACGCTTGTGATTTGCAACCCCTCCGGTGGTCTCCACAGCTGAGACCCTTTGTTTAATACTGACTGAGGGGATGGGGGTGGGGGGGGAGGGTGTACAATGTTCTTGAGGACTGAGTGTTGGCGCGATTATTTGCAGCGGTTTACCGATCCACTAAACACAAGGCGTGATAATTGCACAGAATAGGGCCGAATGGCCTGAGCAGGTTCCTCAAAATACTGTTTGCAATCTCCCCGGGGGAGGTGGGATGTCTGTAGTCTGCGGGCACCACCTCAGCGTCCAGCCTGGCTGGGAGGGTGGGGAAGGGGT
The DNA here is from genome assembly GCA_963514005.1 of Raja brachyura. Next base: position 15,172,426 of record OY740816.1, read on the forward strand.
CGGAGAGGCAGACCCTCAGTGGGAGGGATGGGAACGCAGGCCGATGGGGCAAAGAACTGGGTGGGGAGGTGAGAGGGGGAGGTGGGCAAGAGAGAGGAGGAGATGTGGGGGGAGATGGGGGGGTTGGTGGGGGGGGGGAGGGAGATGGAGTTAGGGAGTGAGGGGTGGGTAGTGAGCGAGGGAAGGGAAGGTGGTGAGGGAGAGGGGGAGGATCAAAGCCAACAATCTTTGAGGGAGTGGGCTACTGACTGGGGACGATCATCCATGATCACATTGAATGGCGGTGCTGGCTGGAGGGGCCGAATGGCCTACTCCTGCACCTATTGTCTATTGGAATCACAGCCCAGGGCTGGAAGGGCCACTGGTCTGGGTGTGGGAGGGGGTGGGGAAGGAAGGGTGGGGGTGGGGGTGGGGTGCCTGGACCCCTCTCAGGCAGGGGGGGGTGGGAACAGTCTGTGGGACGCCGTCCATACTAAACCCACCAAGGAGACTGAATGAAGGAAGACCATGCACACGCTACATTGGGAAACATACATGTGAGCTTTGTGAGCAGCCGTGACGCTCGTGTTGCCAGGCAACCGTGTTATTGCACACTGGGCACGCGGGCACCGGGTGGGAGAGCCCCACGCCCACAGCCGCCCGCGTCTGGCCCCGACCACCGATCTCCCTGTACTCCTCAGAGGAAGATGATCTTCTTGGCCAGCTCCCGCTCAATGTCAGCGATCAAACTGTCAAACTCCTTGGTCCTGCCGCTGAAACACGACTCAAAGTCCAACTCATCATCGTCACTGAAGGGGTTGCCATCTTGGCCCGCGCCAGGAAACAAACTGTCACCCTGTCCGTTGACCGGCAACAAGTCATAATTGCATCCACTGGTGGGATTCGAGCCGCTATCTTGCGTGTTGCTGGGGATTGAGCCACCGTCTAGTCTGTCTATGTGGTGTTGGCCACCATCTTGTGTGTCCGCGTGGTGCTGTCGGCCATCTTGTGTGTCCGCGTGGTGCTGTCGGCCATCTTGTGTGTCCGCGTGGTGCTGTCGGCCATCTTGTGTGACCGCGTGCTGTCGGCCATCTTGTGTGTCCGCGTGCTGTCGGCCATCTTGTGTGTCCGCGTGGTGATGGCGGCCATCTTGTGTGTCCGCGTGGTGATGGCGGCCATCTTGTGTGTCCACGTGGTGTTGGCGGCCATCTTGCCCGTCAGTGCGACATGGGCCGCCATCTTGCTTGTCAGCTGGTGGCTGCGAGCCCAGGACATTGGTGCCCGGTGCGGGGTCTTGGCCACGCTCGTCCGCCTCCTGACCGCCCGCTGGCCGCAGGTAGTTCCGGCCGCAGCTGCTCCAGTCTCCGGCGTGTCGGTAGCGGGACGAGCTTGTCGAGCGGCCCACGCGGTTCCGGCAAACCACCTCCTCGGCCGCCGGGGTCACCGTCGGCGCCTGGGGTCTTGCACGCGGACATTCGCCTGCCGGCTGCTGTTCCAACCCATCCCGCTTGTCTTTGGATCGCTCACCTGAGGGCGAGAGGAGAGAGGAGTGTGAAATTCCCGCTAGAGCCTACACCTATCCAGGAAGCCCGAGGTAGGGGCGATCCCTAAACGTGTGGGTTTGCAGCTTGAGTGGCCTGCAGGTAAATTACCCCTGGCGTGTGAGTGCAGAGAGTGGATGGGAAAGTGGGACAACTTGGACCAGGTGATCGATGATCGGCGTGGACTCGGTGGAGCCTGTTTCCGTGCTGCAGGGGGCGGAAATCCCGGGGGGGTCAGGGGGGACACGTCCCCCCTCTGTATTGAGAGGTGGGGGACGATCCCCCCCCCCCAAGTTTTTGTAATCCGGATTTTAAAACCCGGTGAAATCTCCACTTTCCGTGAGACAGTGGGGGTGGGACTGCTGATCGAGGGCGCTGATTGGACGAGAGAGACGTCGGTCAGCAGGAAATGGGGGCGGGGACATAATGATTCAGCGCGATCATTGGAGGAGGGAGGAGTGGGGGCGATTGAGGATAGAGTGCAGTGATTGGAGGAGGGAGACGTGCCAAAACACTCTCGGCACAGACCTGCGCCTCATCCGCAGCCAGGATCGATCCCGGCTCTCCGGCGCTGTCCCGTCCCCACCCGAGTGCCCCCCCCCCCCCCACCACACGGGTGGCCAGAGACGTCGGGAGTCAGACGGGAGCAGTGCCCCCAGGCCCACAGCCAGCGCAGAGAAGCAGCGCTAAACCCAGCACAACTCTGCCTGTCCCGCCAGGTTAACCTACAGCCCTGCCTGGGCCTGCGGGGAATATGGCCCAGGTTTACAGCCAGTGCGGAGAAGCAGCGCTGGTGTCCAGTCAGTCCAGACAGGGCTGTAGGTTAACCCGGCGAGACAGGCAGAGTTGTGCTGGGTTTAGCACTGAATTGAGCCTCCAAAGCCGCGTGCGTGCGTGCGTGTGTGTGTGAGTGTGCGCAAGCACGCGCGCGTGGCCGTCAATAAATTGTGTCCCCCCCCGTCCCCCTGTTCCCTCCATATTTTGATGGTAATTTCCCTGCCTGCCGTGCTGTATCTATAAACTAAACTAATTATTCCTCTCCATTACCAGGTTTCGTAAGTTCATAAGTTATAGAAAAATAATTTGACCATTCGGCCCATCGAGTCTACTCCGCCATTCAATCATGGCTGATCTATCTCTCCCTCTCAACCCCATTCTCCTGCCTTCTTCCCATAACCCTGACACCCGTACTGATCATGAATCTGTCTCAATCTTTAAAATATCCATTGACTTGGCCTCACCATCCGTCTGTGGCAATGAATTCCACAGATTCACCACCCTCTGACTAAAGAAATTCCTCCTCATCTCCTTTCTAAAGGAACATCTTTTCATCTGTGGTCCCAGACTCTCCCACTAGTGGAAACCAAAGATCCTATAGCGGTGCAAGATAGACCACTCCTGCTAAATGCAATGGGCTGACGTGTAGTACGCAACGGAGCGGAACGTGGGCCTTTTTTTCATCCATTTCAGTAACCCGACCCGACCCGCAGTGTAATCAACGTTGCGGGGGAACAGTTTGAGTTAATAAATTAAAATTCTGAAAATGAGGAGAAGACTTTCCCCAAAGAACTTATATTTTTACGAGGATGTTTCCGTAACCGGCTTCCGTCTCCGCACTAGTATCTTTGCTCCGCTGTGACGGGATCTTTGGTGCGGAGACGGAAGCCGGTTACGGAAATGGGGCCGAAAATTACCCGTGGATCTGCCCATGACCGTACTACGTCTTTTTCGTCGAGTGGACTATCTTGCTCGCTGTAGGATCTTTGGAGGAAACATCCTCCCCACATTGACTCCATCCAGGCGTTTCGCTATTCAGTAAGTTTCAACGAGATTCCCCCCCCTCATCCTTCTAAACTCTAGCGAGTACAGGCCCAGTGCCGTCAAATGCTCATCGTGTGTCGAGTGAGTGGTTGACCCTGGAAGACCCCGAACAACTTACTGGGCCACAGTTGGAGCAGATAGTGCAACACCTCGATGTGCCTCTTGAAGTCCAGCGCGCTGGCAAGTTCCTTGGAGTGGGAGAAGGTGGCGGAACCATGCTGGGAGCTCTCCTGCTTCTGGCCAAGGAGAACGGGCCCAAAGCACACCGCCAGGTTCTGGCACGTCATCTTGTTGGACTCCTGCAGAGAGGCCACCAGGCTGAGGTGGTCAAGGAGTAGGGTCAGCGTGGCCTGAGGGAGGAGAGAGGAGATTGCTGCATAACACAGAGGCCCACAACTGGATCCACCTCTAGTTCCTTCACTCCACCATCGCCCTTTACCTCCTTCCCCACCTGCCCCCCTTCTCTCCTCCTCCATTCCCCCTTCATGCACCCTCCACTCCCTCTCCCCCACCCCCCCTCCATTCTTCCTTCTCTACCTTCTCCCCAGTCCCTTTCACCCCAGCCCCCTACACTCCCCTCCCATGTCCCTCTCCATCCCCCCTCCCCATCCCCCCTCCCCCTTCTCACTCCCCCTTCTCACTCCCCCGCCCGTGTCCCTCTCCATCCCCCTCCCCATCCCCCTTCTCCCTCCCCCTTCTCCCTCCCCCGCCCCCCCTACCCCTTTCCCCCTCCCCATCCCCCTTCTCCCTCCCCCTCCCCATCCCCCGCCCCCCCTACCCCTTCTCCCTCCTCCTCCCCCCTTCCTCCTCTATCCTACTCCCCTTCCCACCTCCTCCCCCATTCCTCCTCTACTCCAGCCCCCTTCCCCATTGCAAGATTCCGGCCCGCAAAGTCGGCCTCGGAAGTCGGCTATGGGAATGGATCTGCCATTCCAGAAACCCGGTTTTGTCTGTGTGGAGTTTGCACGTTCTTCCCTGTGATCTCGCGGGTTTCCTCCAGGTGCTCGGGTTTCCTCCCACATCCCAAAGACGTGCAGGTTCTCAGGTTAACTGGCCCTCTGTAAATTGCCCCCCAGTGCACAGGGAGTGGGTGAGAAAGTGGGATAACATAGAACTAGTGTGAACGGGTGATCGATGGCCGTCACGGACCCGGTGGGCTGAAGGGCCTTTAAACTGTAGCAAAGATAGTGAATGGAAAGGAAGGAACTGCAGACGCTGGTTTACACCGAAGATGGGCACAAAATGCTGGAGAAACTCAGCGGGACAGGCAGCATCTCTGGAGAGAAGGAATGGGCGACATTTTGGGTCGAGCGCCTTCTTCAGACTGAGAGTCGGGGGAGAGGGAAACGAGAGATATAGACGGTGATGTGGAGAGATATAGAATTTGATTGGTATGGGGAGAAGGCAGGAGAATGGGGTTAAGAGGGAGATAGTTTTAAGCTGAGGAAGGGTCTCGACCCGAAGCGTCACCCATTCCTTCCCTCCAGAGACGCTGCCTGTCCCGCTGGGTTACTCTGGCATTTTGTGCCTGTCTCCTGTAGTGAGTGGGGGTAGCGGGGAGCGGGGGGGGGGGGGAAAGGGGGGTGGGGGTAGCGGGGGGGAAGGGGGGTGGGGGTAGCGGGGGGGAAGGGGGTAGCGGGGGGGAAGGGGGGTGGGGGTAGCGGGGGGGAAAGGGGGGGTGCTGGGATCGCTCGCACCACGTTACCTTCTCAGCGGGCGGGAGGCAGTCCAGCAAACCCACAGCGTTGACGGAGCACAGGCTGGCATCGGGCACCCCGTTGGTCATCTTCAGGGGCCAGGTGGCCGTGGCTTCAAGCACCACGTCATACAGGGTCTTCGTGATGAGGGGAGACGGCAGCTCCCGCAGGTAGTCCTTCAGGATGCCTGTGGACCAGGCAGAGGAGAGAGTCAGCACAGAGACATGGATGGGGGGGGGGGGAGAGACAGATAGTCCACCTCTCCACACGTCCAGGTACCAGGGGATGACTGCCTCATAACCCCGAGGCCTGAGCTTACAAACTAGGGACATTGAGTTTCCCTTCATGGAGAGAATTGGATTGAATGCACAAACCAAGAATTTCACTGTACCTGGGTACCTGTGACATTAGAGTAGCATTGAATTATTAAATCATTAAGTCATGGCGTCATTAAATCATGGCGCCATTAAATCATTGCATCATTAAATCATTGCATCATTAAATCATTGCATCATTAAATCATGGCGTCATTAAATCATGGCGTCATTAAATCATGGCATAATTAAATCATGGCGTCATTAAATCATGGCGTCATTAAATCATGGCGTCATTAAATCATGGCATCATTAAATCATGGCATCATTAAATCATGGCATCATTAAATCATGGCATCATTAAATCATGGCGTCATTAAATCATTGTCATGAAATCATTGCATCATTAAATCATGGCGTCATTAAATCATTGTCATTAAATCATGGTGTCATTAAATCATTGCATCATTAAATCATTGTCATGAAATCATTGCATCATTAAATCATTGTCATTAAATCATTGCATCATGAAATCATTGCATCATTAAATCATGGCATCATTAAATCATTGTCATTAAATCATGGTGTCATTAAATCATTGCATCATTAAATCATTGTCCTGAAATCATTGCATCATTAAATCATTGTCATTAAATCATTGCATCATTAAATCATTGCATCATTAAATCATGGCGTCATTAAGTCATTGTCATTAAATCATTGCATCATTAAATCATGGCATCATTAAATCATTGTCATTAAATCATGGTGTCATTAAATCATTGCATCATTAAATGATGGAACCATGGATCCATGAAATCAGGGAATCATTAAATCAAATCTCATCTCGGTCTGTGGGGAATTCTAAACCGACGGATCACCCATTCACGCTATTTCTACGTTGTCCCACTTTCTCATCCACTCCCTACACACTGGGGTCAATTTTCAGAAGCTAATTAACCTACAAACCCGCACGTTTTTTGGATGCGGGAGGAAACCGGAGCACCTGGAGGAAACCCAGGCAGTCACGGGGAGAACGTGCAAACTCCACACACACACAGGTCAGGATTGAACCGTGTTTCTGGTGCTGTGAGGCAGCGTCTCTGCCCGCTGCGCCACCGTGCCGCATTACGTTGACCTGTTTCTCACTTCTTTCCCTTCCCTCCACGTACTGACAACCATGAGCTCTTTCCTTTAACCTCGTGACCCATGGCTGGAGTACATTTCCTGCTGCGTTTTTGTGCTTTACAGGGATGTTTATATGTTATAAACTATGCATTAATTTAATTTAGTTTAGTTTAGACATGCAGAGTGGAAACAGGCCCTTCGGCCCACCAAGCCCACGCCAACCAGCGATCCCCGCACACTAACAACATCCTACACACGGGACAATTGACAATTTCTGGTTCCCTCCCACACTGCAAAGATCTACAGGTTAATTGGCTCTGTATGAATGTAAAATTGTCCCTCATGTGTGTAGGATAGTGATAGTGTGCGGGGATCGCTGGTCGGCATGGGCTCGGTGGGCCGAAGGGCCTGTTTAAACTAAAAACTAAATCCACGCAACTGTGACGGGAGGTGTCGTCCATTTTGCATTCAGGGTCAGAGGTAAAGGGTCACCTGCCAGCATTCCGTGATCCTGGGCCCTGCAAGGTGAAGGTCAGCGAGTGTCCACACCTCACCTGTGATTACGTTGATGTCAGGGTAGGTTTCCTCAGAGAGGTTCACAGCGGCACTGTCACGTTCAAAGGTGTCTCGCAGCTCCTTCTTAACGGCAGCCGACCCACAAAGTCGGTACAGACCTACAGCCTGGAGCCGCCATTTGATCAGACACAATAAGTAGAGAGATTATTATGCGCCGCAGAAAGCATTTCATCAGCTTCATCACAGCTCCATCCAAGGCCTCAAGAAACAGCAGAGAATTGTGGACACTGCCCGGACCATCGCACAAACCAACCTCCCTCCCGCTGACTCCATCTACACCCCACGCTGCCTCGGCAAGGCCAGCAGCATCATCAAAGACCAGTCTCTGGATAGAGTGGATGTGGAGACATTGTTTCCACTAGTGAGAGAGAGTCTCGGACCAGAGAGCACAGCCTCAAATTAAAAGGATGCGCTTTTAAAAAGGAGATGAGGAGAAATGTCATTAGTCAGATGGTGGTGAATCTGGGAAATTCTTTGCCACAGAAGGTTGTGGAGGACAAGTCAATGGATAATTTTAAGGCAGAGGTAGATAGATTCTTGATTAGTACCAATGTCAGAGGTTATGGGGAGAAGGCGGGAGAATGGGGTCGCGAGGGGGAGATAGATCAGCCATGATTGAATGGTGGAGTAGACTCAATGGCCTAATTCTGCTCCTGGAATTTATGACTTTGTGAGACGCTGAGTTACTCCAGTACTTAGTGTCTTTGCTTGTTTAAGAGACCTGTGGTCCAGGCACCCGCTGCTGGGATTATGATCGCCGCAGTGCAGGGCTCGGCCACTCGAGGGGGCTGCAGGCTGCAGAATAGTCAGATCACCAGCACGGAGCAAAGGGTCCCGACCCCCGGGATGCAGACACCAGCCGAGGGCAACTCACACTCACCCCCACACACACTCACCTCACACTCACCCGCACACACTCCCCTCACACTCACCTGCACACTCGCCCTCACCCTCACACTCCCCGCACACTCCCTTCACACACTCACCAGCACACTCCCCCCTCACACTCACCCGCACACTCACCCGCACACTCCCCGCACACTCACCCGCACACTCCCCTCACACTCACCCACACACCCCCCTCACACTCCCCGCACACTCACCCGCACTCCCCTCACACTCACCCACACACTCCCCTCACACTCACCCGCACACTCACCCGCACACTCACCCGCACACTCACCCGCACACTCACCCGCACACTCACCCTCACACTCACCCGCACACTCCCCGCACACTCACCCCCGCACTCACCCCCGCACTCACCCGCACTCACCCGCACACTCACCCGCACACTCCCCACTCACCCTCACTATCACCCCTCACACTCACCCACACACACTCACCCTCACACACTCCCCTCACACTCACACTCCCCTCACACTCACCCGCACATTCACCCGCACACTCACCCGCACACTCACCCTCACACACTCCCCTCATACTCACCCTCACACTAACCCGCACACTCACCCGCACACTCACCCGCACACTCACCCGCACACTCACCCGCACACACTCACCCGCACACCCGCACACTCACCCGTACACTCACCCGCACACTCACCCCGCACTCACCCGCGCACTCACCCGCGCACTCACCCGCGCACTCACCCGCACACTCACCCGCACATTAACCAGCACACTCACCCGCACACTCACCCCTCGCACTCACCCGCACACTCACCCCTCACACTCACCCGCACACTCACCCGCACACTCACCTCACACTCACCCTCACCCGCACACTCACCCGCACACTCACCCGCACACTCACCTCACACTCACCCGCACCCTCACCCGCACACTCACCTCACACTCACCCTCACACTCACCCTCACACTCACCCGCACACTCCCCTCACACATTCCCCACACTCACCCGCACTCCCCTCACACACACACACCATCACACACACACACTCCCTCACACTCACCCGCACACTCACCTCACACACACTCCCGTCACACTCACACACTCCTCTCACACTCACCCGCACACTCACCATCACACTCACCTCACACACACACACACACTCCCCTCACACTCACCCCGATATACTCCCCTCACTCACCCACCCTCCCCTCACACTCACCCTCACACTCACCCGCACACTCCCCACACTCACCTCACAGTCACCTGCACACTCCCCTCACACTCACCTCACACACTCACCCCCACATACTGCGTCACACTCGCCCACACACTCCCCCCACACTCACCCTCGCACTCACCCGCACACTCACCCTCACACACTCACCCGCACACACTCCCCTCACACTCACCTACACACACTCACCCGCACACTCACCCGCACACTCCACCCGCACACTCACCCTCACCCGCACCCGCACACTCCACTCACACTCACCCGCACTCACCCTCACACTCACCCGCACACTCACCCGCACACTCACCCGCACACTCACCCGCACACTCCACTCACACTCACCCGCACACTCCCCTCAGACTCCCCCTCACACTCACCCACACACTCACCCACACACTCACCCTCACCCGCACACTCACCCTCACCCGCACACTCACCCTCACACACACACTCCCCTCACCCACACTCACCTCACCCACACTCCCACCCACTCCATCACACACACACACTCTCCCTCACCCACACTAAGCCCTTTGCCCACACTACCCCATTCCCAGCCCTGTCGCCACCCGCCACTCCTTACCTCTCCCCCACCCAGGCACCCATAAGAATAAGAGGTATTCATCATTTAAGAGAGAGACAATGAAAAACGTTTTCACCCAGAGAGTTGCGAGTCTGTGGAATTCTCTGCCTCAGAATGCAGTGGAGGCCGATTCTCTGGATGCTTTCAAGAGAGAGCTAGGCAGGGCTCTTAAAGATAGCGGAGTCGGGGGATATGGGGAGAAGGCAGGAACGGGGTACTGATTGGGGATGATCAGCCATGATCACAGTGAATGGTGGTGCTGGCTCGAAGGGCTGAATGGCCTACTCCTGCACCTACTGTCTATTGCACTCTGCCCAGTGCCCCCCCCCCCAACTCTAACCTCTCCCTCAACACTGACCCACACACAGACGCCCCCCCCCCCCACTGCCCATTGCTACTGCCCCATTCTCAGCCTCCCACCCATGTCCCACCCACCCAGGCAGTATCCTGTTATTCCAAGGTCCCAACTCAACTTCAATTTTATTTGTCACATACACATACGAGATGTGCAGTGAAATGAAAAGTGGCAACGCTCGTGGACTTTGTGCAAAACACACACACACAAACAAACTGTGTGTGTTGACCAGACTGATTCCTGGGATGTCAGGACTGTCTTATGAACAAAGACTGCATAGACTTGGTTTATACTCTCTAGAATTTAGGAGATTGAGAGGGGATCTTATAGAAACTTACAAAATTCTTAAGGGGTTGGACAGGCTAGATGCAGGAAGATTGTTCCCGATGTTGGGGAGGTCCAGGACAAGGGGTCACAGCTTAAGGATAAGGGGGAAATCCTTTAGGACCGAGATGAGAAGGACTTTTTTCACACAGAGAGTGGTGGGTCTCTGGAACTCTCTGCCACAGAGGGTAGTTGAGGCCAGTTCATTGGCTATATTTAAGAGGGAGTTAGATGTGGCCCTTGTGGCTAAGGGGATCAGAGGGTATGGAGAGAAGGCAGGTACGGGATACTGAGTTGGATGATCAGCCATGATCATATTGAATGGCGGTGCAGGCTCGAAGGGCCTAATTTCTGCACCTAATTTCTATGTTTCTAACTACAAACAGAATCACAGATTATTTTACATATTATAGATTGTGGGAGGAAGGAAAAAGGAAGAAAAACTGCAATTTTGAAAAAAACAGTAGAATGGTCCAGGTGAGATTTAGGAGTTGACAGGCCTAATGGCCTCCGGGAAGAAATTCCTTCTCAACCTCTCCGTTCTCACAGCATGACAACGGAGGCGTTTGCCCGACCGTAGCAGCTGGAACAGTCCGTTGCAGGTCCCCCCCCGCGTCCCCAGGGTCACAGCCCCCCGCCACCGTGCCTCACCTTCAGTCCTCGCCGCTCGATCTCCGACACGCACTTCTGCATCAGCAAGGGGACGCTGACGGTCGACCGTTCCCTCTCCACCAGCTCGCTGATGTCCACCCTGAACACCCTGGGCTCCTGAGGCTCGTCCGTGGCTCCGGCCGGCAGCTCCCACACTTCCACCAGGGACAACTTCAGGTAGAACACCCCGCGGGGCTCCAACTGGAGGGCGAGCTGGTGCGAGCGGGCTCCTTGTAGAGAACAAACGAGCTCGTTAGGGTGACGGCCGTGGGTAAAGGGCGGACCCGGCTTGGGGGGACCACCATGAGGGGGGGGGAACGGGGGGGGTCAAAGGAGGAGCTGGAGTGGGCGAGGTGGACCTAGCGTTATGAATGTTGTTAAGATTGTTAAGGGCTTGGACACACTAGAGGCAGGAAACATGTTCCCGATGTTAGGGGAAGTCCAGAATTCCCGGGATGGCGGGACTGTCATATGCTGAGAGAATGGAACGGCTGGGCTTGTACACTCTGGAGTTTAGAAGGATGAGGGGGATCTCATTGAAACATATAAGATTGTTAAGGGCTTGGACACACTAGAGGCAGGAAACATGTTCCCAATGTTGGGGGAGTCCAGAACCAGGGGCCACAGTTTAAGAATAAGGGGTAAGCCATTTTAGAACGGAGATGAGGAAACACTTTTCCTGACAGAGAGTTGTGAGTCTGTGGATTTCTCTGCCTCAGAGGGCGGTGGAGGCCGGTTCTCTGGATACTTTCAAGAGAGAGCTGGATAGGGCTCTTAAAGATAGCGGAGTCAGGGGATATGGGGAGAAGGCAGGAACGGGGTACTGATTGGGGATGATCAGCCATGATCACATTGAATGGCGGTGCTGGCTCGAAGGGCCGAATGGCCTACTCCTGCACCTATTGTCTATTGTCTATTGAACCCCAGCAGTTATCATGCAACTGAACCATCCGAGAGCTGTCCGAAACTAGTATATACCGCTTCTATGACCCTCGGACTATCTTTGATCGGACGTTATTCCCTTATCATGTATCTATACACTGTAAATAGATCGATTGTAATCATGTATTGTCTTTCAGCTGACTGCAACAAAAAAAAGTTTTTCACTGTAACAAGTAAAGGACATAAATGTGACAATAGACTAAACTGAAACCTCGTGGAATGCTTTGAAACTTTGTCTGTCGGTGCCTGTTTGCATTCCTGGGGTCCACACGTGACAATGAAGTACACATTCACTCATTAATGACCGGGCAGGCCGAGTTGAGTCTAGGAGTTCTGGTTGACTGTGCTAGCACATCCTCAGCGGTCATCTCGCGCAGGTCAGGTCGGAGTGAGTGGAGGAGAGATTACATTTTGAAGTGGGCCTTTTTGACCAAGTTGAGGAGCTGCTCGATCCCCTTTTTAAATGAGTTAGCATCGGGAAACAGCAGCGTGTGTTGGGTGGTAACATTCTCCATTCCCTTATCGTCCTTGGGAAAAGGGAATATTGGTAGCGATGTTTATTGACATTTAGCCCGTGATGATGTAGGGACCGTTATATTGTCTTGTTTCACGGCAGTCGGTGCTCTGGGATGTCGGGAGACTTGATGCCGTGATTTTGTGGTTCTCTTTGTAAATTGCAACAAGTCTTAGCCTCATTCTACGGAGCTCTAGGGCTTCCAGGAAACATATAAGATTGTTAAGGGATTGGACACGCTACAGAAGACCTCCCATTTCCTTATGTGGGTGAGGTACTGTTTCCTTGTGGACTCTGCACGATGCTGTTATGATGTCCATGGTTCCTGATGACAGCCCGAATTCCAGTAGTGACCTCTTCAGAACCTGCCAGCCAACAGGTTCAGATGACCATGGCACGGATTGGTCAGCAAATTCAGGCATTTGGTAACACGCTAGAGGCAGGAAATATGTTCCCGATGTTGGGGGAGTCCAGAACCAGGGGCCACAGTTTAAGAATAAGGGGTAAGCCGTTTAGAACGGAGACGAGGAAACACTTTTTCTCACAGAGAGTGGTGAGTCTGTGGAATTCTCTGCCTCAGAGGCCGGTGGAGGCAGGTTCTCTGGATGCTTTCAAGAGAGACAAAGAGAGGGCTCTTAATTATAGCGGAGTCAGGGGATATGGGGAGAAGGCAGGAACGGGGTACTGATTGGGGATGATCAGCCATGATCACATTGAATGGCGGTGCTGGCTCAAAGGGCCGAATGGCCTACTCCTGCACCTATTGTCTAACATCGGAAACAGTGTGTGTTGGGTGGTAACATACTCCATTCCCTTATCGTCCTTGGGAAAAGGAAATATTGGTAGCAACGTTTATTGAAATTTAGCCAGTTGATGATGTAGGGACTGTTATTTTGTCTTGTTTCACGGTCGGTGCTCTGGGATGTTGGGAGATTTGATGCCGTGATTTTGTGAATCTCCTTGTAAATGGCAACAAGTCTTAGCCTCATTCTGCGGAGCTCAAGGGTATCCCATCCGATAGAAGTCAGCGTATTATTCGCGCTTGATTGCGCTTGTAGGCATGACATACAAAGCGGGCAGCTCGCCGTTGCACTTTCTCCGGGGTAATCTTGTTGTTGTTGAAAGGATTCCATACAGCTCCACAATACTCCAATTTGGGCCTGACCAAGGACTTGTCGGCATTCTCTTTGACGGATGTACTGCATGCAGGAACATTTCTCTTGAGAAGGCCGAGAATCTATTTAAAGTCCAATGGATAGGGTGGTGAAGAAGGCTTATGGTATGCTTGCCTTCCTAGGTGAGGGCATGGAAGAGATGGGACAATGTGTTCCAACCTTATAAAACATTGGTTACGCCACAGTATTGTGCGCAGTTCTGGTCAGAAGCGTGAAATTCCATTGGAGAGAGCGCACAGACGTTTTCCGGATCGGAAGGGTTTAGTTATGTGGGGAGAGGTTGGACTTTTATACCTCGAGGCTGAAAGTGGCTCAGAGGTGACTAGATGGAGGCTGATAAAATTATAAGAAGCATAGACATGGTTTATCGTCCGCATTCCCTTCCGATGGTTGAGGTCGAGGTCTCAAAACAAGGGAACAACCTGGGCAGGTTGCCCGTGACTTACAAGATTCTTATTGACCCCGAAGTGACACCCGTCATCCGACCTCCACACCGACTGTCATTTGCCGTGACTGACAGGGTTCACTCTGCTCTGAAGGACATGGCCTCCACAGGCATAATTGAAGCAGTCAGCGACCCCACCGACTGGGTCTCAACCATGATTGCCACAGTCAAGAAGGGAAAAAATGAAATCCGTTTGTGCATCAACTCGAAAGAACTGAATACTGCCATTGAGCGCCCATACTGTCCCATGAAGACTGTCGAGGATGTTGCGGCAAAGGTCGGAACGGCCACCTTATTTTCTGTCCTCGATGCAAAGAACTCGTTCTGGCAGATACCCTTGAACAAGGAGTCATCAAACCTCACCACATTTTCCACCCCATTCAGCAGATACAAGTTTCTGAGAATGCCATTCGGAATCACCTCTGCCAGCGAAGTCTTCCAAGGAACTATGGAGCTATTATTCGAGGACCTACCTTGTGCCATCATTGTCGTTGATATTCTAGTGTATGGCAAAGATGCAACGGAGCACGACCACAATCTCAGGCTCATCTTGGATCCCGCACGCAAGATCAACCTCAAGCTTAATCCTGACAAGTGCAAGTTCCGGATTCCAGAGGCTTCCCACGCCGGCCACATCTTCACTCCTAATGGTCCCAAACCCGATCCGAAGAAGGCTACTGCCATCACAGAAATGCCTGCCCCCACAGACGTGAAAGGCCTGCAGCGTTTTCTGGGCATGGTAAACTATCTCGGCAAGTTCATACCCAACCTCAGCGAACTAAGCTCCACACTGCGGGAGCTGACAAAAAAGGACACAGCATGGTCATGGTCCCAGCAACATCAGATTGCTTTCCATATCTTAAAGTCCAAACTGACCAGTGAACCGACTCTAATGTTTTTCGACCTGAAATGTCCGGTGATGATCACCTGCGATGCTTCAAAATTCGGGCTCGGCGCAGCCTGCTTGCAACCATCTGCCGAGGGCACCCTACAACCTGTCTCGGATGCCTCTCGCACCATGACCGACACGGAGCAGCACTATGCGCAAATCGAAAAGGAACTGTTGGCCGTCGTTTTTGCTTGCTCCAAATTCCACGACTTCATCTTTGGCAACACCTTCACGGTCGAGACGGACCACCAACCACTGGTGACGATCCTGAACAAGCCCATCCACGCCGCGCCAGCTCGTTTGCAGCGTATGATGATGCTGCTGCAGCGGTACGATTTCTCTATTGCCTACACTAAGGGTAAGGACATGCACGTCGCTGACACTCTCTCCCGTGCACCTCGGGCATCTTGCGAACAACATCCCTATGAACAGGAACATTTCACGGTTCTCGGTGTCGAGCAAGCAACTGCGCACCTTGGCCGCGCACACCGCCACTGACGATACGCTTCAAATCCTCTCCCCCATCATCAAAACAGGCTGGCCAGACAGACAATCCAACACGCCCACAGAGGTTCAGCCATTCTTCCTGGTTCGTGATGAACTGGTAGTTCAGGACGGGGTTGTCGTCAAGGGTCACAAGGTGGTGATACCCTCATCGCTACAAGACGTATACTTCAAAGAGGCACACAGCGGTCACCCAGGAGCCGACGCCACACTGGCACGCGCCCGTAGCCTGTTCTACTGGCCGGGAATGGCCAGCTACATCCGGGACCGCGTAGCCTCCTGCCCCGCTTGCAACAGCCTTGCGCCTCATCAGCAGCGGCAGCCCCTTCTGCAACAACCTCCACCAGCTCTGCCCTGGACATCGCTGGCGGCGGACATTTTCAAATGGTGCGGGAAGCACTACCTCATTCTAGTAGACACCTTTTCTAACGGGTTTGAACTAGACCAACTGACCTCCCTCACATCGGAGATGGTCATCCAGAAGCTGAAGAGACACTTCTCTACCTTTGGCGCTCCCGTCAGCCTGAGAACCGACAACGGTCGGCAGTTCACCATCCACATGTTCAAGCTTTTCGCAGACTGATGGAACTTCCAGCACGTCAAGAGCAGTCCCGAGTATCCACAGAGTAATGGTCTCGCTGAACACGCTGTCAGAAACGCCAAACACTTGCTGGAGCGAGCACAGATTTCAAAGTCAGATTTCAAGTCGAATCTCAGAAACGTTGCCAGGGACGGAACCCTGGGATCGCCAGCACAGCGACTGATGTCGAGATTGACGAGGCCTCCGGTACCCATCGCACAACAGCAACTGGTTCCTCAGGTGCTGAAGCCTGCCACTATCCAGAAACGTCTACAAGAGAAGCACGATATCCAGAAACGGTCATACGACAGTTCCAGCAGACCACTCAGGCCTTTACTTCCAGGTCAGGTCGTCCGCCTATGAACTTCAACTGGACATTCCCGTCTGGGCACTGTGGTCAACCCGACTGACGAGCCACGGTCGTACCTGGTAGACTGTGAGGGAGCGGTGTACCGGAGAAGTCGACAACACCTGCTTGCTGTGAGGGAGCCGCGACCACCGCCTGCTGGTCCCTATGCTCCACCGCTCCAGTTCCAGCCGCCTCTTGCAATGTCTCCCACCCGTCCCCGCATGCCTTGCACCCCTCCACGTCCCGCGGTCTCCACTAACCACGGGGCCTCTCCCACCGCATGTTTCCCCTTTCGGTCACCACAGGCCTCCGTCACGTCAGTCATTCTCGCCTCCAGGCTCTCCGTCTCATCTTTCAAGTGAGGGAGGGGAGGGTTTGGTCCGCACGCGCTCGGGCCGTGTTAGTAGACCACCAGACAGATATGGCGAGTATGTTTAACCCCGTGGCATGAGTGCCCTTTCACACTTAACCTTTGGGGGGAGGGATGTAGATTGATGTTGCATGTTAACCAATCACACACCAGCCAGCATCTCTAACTCCACCCCACTGTAATACTGATACTAATAGTATTTCTCAGCACCGACAGCTGGAGCAGCCAGGAGGTGTTGATAACTAACCATCCTTCATACTGTTAAGTTTTAGTACTGATTAAAGATGTGCTTGAATCATGTACTGAGTCTGGAAGTTATTTACAGTGGACTTTAAGACTATTAAGACATAGTGAGGAGGTGCCCGGTAGACTCACTGTGGTGGATGTTAAATTGTGTTAAGTGTGTGTTCTGCTATTTTATTCTTTGTCATGTCTGCAAGGCACGCAATTTTGTTCACTGAAAAGTCCGAATGAGAATAAAGGATACTTTCTACTTTACACTTTTATACTTATGATGGGAGGGGATTTGAAGAGCAATTTTTGCTTTGCACAGAGAGTGAATTATATCAGGAACTGGCTGCCCAAGAAGGGGGTGAAATCAGCTACAACCATTATGTTTAAGAGGCATTTAGTCTGAAGAAGGGTCTCGACCCGAAACGTCACCCATTCCTTCTCTCCAGAGGTGCTGCCTGACCCGCTGAGTTACTCCAGCATTTTGAGTCTACAGACAGTCACTTCAGTAGATAGGGCATACAAGGATACAGTATGTTTCTAATCCAGGCAAATGGGATTAATGCAGTTGGAAAAGAGGTCAGCATGAACACAATGGGCCTTGTAGCTCAGTGTACGTGACAATAGCAATAAAGATAGACGCAAAGTGCTGGAGTAACTCAGCGGATCAGGCAGCATCTCTGGAGAGAAGGGAACAGGTGACGTTTCGGGCCGAGACCCTTCTTCCCAAGTCCGAAGTTCTTCACACTTCGTCCCAGTCTGAAGAAGGGTCTCGACCCGAAACGTCACCTATTCCTTTTCTCCAGAGATGCTTTGCTTTCATTTTTAATTTTAGTTTTAGAGATTAGCGCGGAAACAGGCCCTTCAGTCCACCCCGACCAGCAATCCCTGCATATTAGCTCCATCCTACACACCCTAGGGACAATTTGCACATACCAAGCCAATTAACCAACAAACCTGTACGTTTTTGTGTCTATACTCAGTATAAACCAGCATCTGCGTTTCTTTCCTCCACCTCATAAGAGAATAGTGAAAGGCTTGGATAGAGTGGATGTGGAGAGGATGTTTCCACTGGTGGGAGAGTCTAGGACTAGAGGACGCAGCCTCAGAATTAAAGGACGTTCTTTTAGGAAGGTGATGATAGAGTGGATGTGGAGAGGATGTTTCCACTGGTGGGAGAGTCTAGGACTAGAGGACGCAGCCTCAGAATTAAAGGACGTTCTTTTAGGAAGGTGATGATAAGAGTGGATGTGGAGAGGATGTTTCCACTAGTGGGAGAGTCTAGGACTAGAGGTCGTAGCCTCAGAATTAAAGGACTTTCTTTTTGGAACGAGATGAGGAGAAATATCTTCAGTTCGAGGTTTGGTGAATCCGTGGAATTCTTTGCTGCAGAAGTCTGTGGAGGCCAAGTCAGTGGATATATTTAAGACAGAGATAGATAGATTCTTGTGTTAAAGAAGGAACTGCAGATGCTGGAGAATCGAGGGTTACTCAAAAAGCTGGAGAAACTCAGCGGGTGCAGCAGCATCTAAGGAGAGAAGGAGATAGGCGACGTTTCGGGTCTGAAGAAGGGTCTCGACCCGAAACGTCGCTTATCTCCTTCGCTCCTTAGAAGCTGCTGCACCCGCTGAGTTTCTCCAGCTTTTTGTGCAGCCATAGATAGATTCTTGATCAGTGCGGGCGTCAGAGGTTATGGGGAGAAGGCAGGAGAATGGGGTTAGGAGGGAGAGATAGATGAGCCATGACTAAATGGTGGAGTAGACTTGATGACCAATTCTACTCCTATTCCTTGTGTCTGTGTGTACACAACAGTAGTAAACTAAACCATATCTAGTGTTGGGTATTCCCACTCTGGGAGAAAGGTTGTGATTGTCTACCCTCTCTGTGCTGTGGGGGGGAGGGGGGGGGGGGGTCCGTGGGGTGCCTGGTCGTACGGCTGCCGCGGAGAGTGCAGGAGGGAGAGGCAGGGAGGGTGACGGAGTTTTTGGGCCAATACTTCCCTCTCTTCGCCTTCACCCTGGAGAGAGTAAACAAGACTGGAGATAGACACAGAAAGTTGGAGTAACTCAGCGGGACAGGCAGCATCTCTGGAGAGATGGAATGGATGAAACATAGAAACGTAGGTGCAGGAGTAGGCCATTCGGCCCTTCCAGCCTGCACCACCATTTAATATGATCATGGCTGATCATCCAACTCAGTATCCTGTACCTGCCTTCTCTCCATACCCCCTGATCCACATCTAACTCCCTCTTAAATATAGCCAATGAACTGGCCTCAACTACTTTCTGTGGCAGAGAGTTCCACAGATGAAGTTTCGGGTCTGAAGAAAGGTCTCGACCTGAAACGTCGCCCCTTCCATCGCTCCAGAGATGCTGCCTGTCCCGCTGAGTTACTGCAGTTTTTTTTTGTGTCTATCTTCGGTTTAAGCCAGCGTCCGCAGTTCCTTCCTACACAAAACAGGAGACTCGGCAATCAGTGCACTTCCTGAAGCACCATCCCCACAGCCGTATCCTGGTCCTAGTTCCACTGAACGACAGCAGCAGTAACTCCGACAGCCTGCAACCTCTCCCTTGTGTTTGCGAAATAAATAACAATTCCTTCCTCCCGCCCGCCCGGCTGCCTCGCACTGCCCAGCACGTCCTTGTTTGGCCCATTGACCCGCACACAGATGGTCTCCCGTGAGACCAGCGACCAACCCCGATCTCCTGCCACCGACAGCTAAGTTCTGGGGCTGGTTACCCCAGGCGGAAAATTCCTTTTCCAAATCAAGGGTTACTTTGCGGGAGTCCTACAGGCAGTGCAGGAAGGAACTGCAGATGCTGCTGCTCACCAAAGATAGAGACAAAGTGCTGGAGTAACTCAGCGGATCAGGCAGCATCTCTGGAGAAAGAGAACAGGTGACGTTTCAGGCCGAGACACTTCTTCCCAAGTTTGAAGGGTTACACAAAAAGCTGGAGAAACTCAGCTGGTGCAGCAGCATCTAAGGAGCGAAGGAGATAGGCGACGTCTCGGGTCGAGACCCTTCTTCAGACTGGTCAGGGATCAGGGAAACGAGAGATATAGACGGTGATGTGGAGAGATAAAGAACAATGAATGAAAGATATGCGAAAAAGTATCAATGATAAAGGAAACAGGCCATTGTAAGCTGTTTGTAGTGTGAAAATGAGAAGCTAGTGCGACTTGGGTGGGGAAGAGATAGAGAGAGAAGGAATGCCAGGGCCTGAGGGCTGAGGGAGAGGTGGGAAGGGGAGGAGGCAGCCAGGGTTAACAGAATTGGGAAAATTCAATGTTTAAGCCCAGAGGATGCAGACTCCCCAAGCGGAATATGAGGTGCTGTTCCTCCAACTTGCGGTGTTGCTCACTCTGGCCGTGGAGGAGGCCCAGGACCGAAAGGTCGGATACGGAATGGGAGGGGGAGTTGAAGTGCTGAGCCGGGAGGTCGGGTTGGTTATTGCGGACCGAGCGGAGGTGTTCGGCGAAACGATCGCCCAGCCTCCGCTTGGTCTCACCGATGTAGATCAGCTGGCATCTGGAGCAACGGATGCAGTAGATGAGGTTGGAGGAGGTGCAGGTGAACCTCTGTCGGACTTGGAAGGACTGCTTGGGTCCCTGAAAGGAGTGGATGGTTTGAAGTTCTTCAGACTTCATCCCACCCCGAAGAAGGGTCTCGACCCGAAACGTCACCTATTCCTTCCCTCCAGAGATGCTGCCTGTCAGAGATGCTTTCGTTTTTAATTTTAGTTTTAGAGATTAGCGCGGAAACAGGCCCTTCAGTCCACCCCGACCAGCAATAAGGACGGGTGACGTGTCGGGTCGGGATCATTTTCTACCCTCATCATGTTAGTCTGAAGAAGGGTCCCGACCCGAAACATCACCCATCATTTTTTTCCAGAGACGCTGCCTGACCTGCTAATCAAACCAGCATTTTGTGTCTATTATAGAGTCACACAGACCCTTCGGCCCAACATGTCGACACACACCAACATGTCCCAGCTACACCAGTCCCACCTGCCGACATTTGGTCCATATCCCTCCAAACCTGTCCTATCCATGTACCTTGTCTAAATGTTTCCTGCCTCAAGTACCTCCTGTGGCAGCTCGTTCCATACACCCGCCACCTTTTATGTAAAACATTATTAAATCTATTTAAATTTATTTCCTATTAAATCTTTTCCCCTTCACCTTAAACATATGTCCTCTGGTTCCCGATTCCCCTACTCTGGGCAAAAGTCTCTGAGCATAGAGACATAGGAAATAGGTGCAGAAGGAGGCCATTCGGCCCTTCGAGCCAGCACCGCCATTCATTGCAATCGTGGCTGATCGTCCCCAATCAATAACCCGTGCCTGCCTTCTCCCCACATCCCTTGACTCCACTAGCCCCTAGAGCTCTAGCTAACTCTCTCTTAAATCCTGAAGAAGGGTCTTGATCCGAAACGTCGCCTATCTCCTTCGCTCCTTAGATGCTGCTGCACCCGCTGAGTTTCTCCAGCTTTTTTTGTGTAACCCTCTCTCCATGTAATCCATCCAGTGATTTGGCCTCCACTGCCCTCTGTGGCAGGGAATTCCACAAATCTACCCGATATAGTCCTCTCATGATTTTGTACACCTCTATAAGATCACCCCTCATCCTCCCGTGCTCCAAGGATGGGTGACGTTTTTGTGTCTTCACCCATCTTCACCTCAACCTATACTCCAGGCGATTGGGGTGGGGGGGGGGGGGGGGGTGAGTGGGGACCAGGAGGGGCACCTCCCTTTTGTTACAAACCCCAGGCTGGGGCAGAAGAATAAGGAGGTTCCCCTCCCCCCCCGATAATTAGATGTGCCCCCTCCCCCTTCCCTCTGCAAGGGGTCCAAGTTCACATCAGTACAGTATGGGACCCATTCCTCTCGTGATTCTATGAGGGAGTGCAGCGTAGGTTTACAAGGTTAATTCCCGGGATGGTGGGACTGTCATAAGCTGAGAGAATGGAGCAGCTGGGCTTGTACACTCTGGAGTTTAGAAGGATCTCATTGAAACATATAACATGTTAAGGGTTTGGACACGCTAGAGGCAGGAAACATGTTCCCAGTGTTGGGGGAGTCCAGAACCAGGGTCCACACACAGTCTAAGAATAAGGGGTAACCCATTTAGAACGGAGATGAGGAAACACTTTTTCTCACAAAGAGTTGTGAGTCTGTGGAATTCTCTGCCACAGAGGGCGGTGGAGACCGGTTCTCTGGATGCTTTCAAGAGAGTGCTAGATAGGGCTCTTAAAGATAGCGGAGTCAGGGGATATGTGGAGAAGGCAGGAACGGGGTACTGATTGGGGATGATCAGCCATGACCACATTGAATGGCGATGCTGGCTCAAAGGGCCGAATGGCCTCCTCCTGCACCTATTGGCTGTTGACCCCTCAGGCAGTAGGAACAGAGCGGGATCCCGGCTGTGGGAGGAATGGGGTGGCACGATGGCGCAGCGGTGGAGTTGTTGCCCCACAGCGGGTTCGATCCTGACCCCCGGTGCCACTATATGTGGGGAGTTTGCATGTTCTCATTGTGACCACGTGGGTTTCCTCCTGGGCTCTCCGGGTTCCTCCCACATTACAAAGACGTGCGGGTTTGTAGGTTAATTGCCCACCCCCAGTGTGTAGGGAGTGGATGAGAGTTTGTGACGGGAGATCGAGGGGTTGGGAAGGGGGGGGGGAAGAGAGGGGTTTGGTGGGAGGGAGGGAGGGGAGAGAGGGAGGTTTGGTGGGAGGAAGGGGGGGTTTGGTGGGAGGGTGGGAGAGAGGGGCTTGGAGGGAGTGGGGGAGAAGGGTTTGGTGGGGGGGTTGGTGGGAGTGAGGGAGGGGATGGAGAGGGGCTTGGAGGGAGAAGGGTTTGGTGGGGGGGTTGGTGGGAGGGGGGAGAGAGGGGCTTGGAGGGGGGGGTGGAGAAGGGTTTGGTGGGAGGGGGGGAGAAGGGTTTGGTGGGAGGGGGGTTGGTGGGAGACGAGGGGCGGAGAGAGGGGTTGGGCAGGTGGGGGTGGAGAGGGGCTTGGAGGGAAGGGGGGGAGGGTTTGGTGGGGGGGTTGGTGGGAGGGAGGGAGGGAGAGAGGCTTGGAGGGAGGGGGGGGAAGGGTTTGGTGGGAGGTGGGAGGGAGGGAGGGGGTGGAGAGGGGCTTGGAGGGAGGGAGGGAGGGCGGAGAGAGGGGTTGGTGGGAGGGAGGGGGGAGAGGGGCTTGGAGGGGGGGGGAGAAGGGTTTGGTGGGGGGGGTTGGTGGGAGGGAGGGAGGGAGGGGGTGGAGAGGATCTTGGTGGGAGGGGGGGAGGAGGGGTTGGTGGGAGGGAGGGGAGAGAGGGGCTTGGTGGGAGACGAGGGGGGGAGGCAGGGTTAGCCAGAGGCCGAGTCTAGACACACAGACCCCCCTCACCCTCCCTCCATCCTCACCGCGGAAGAGGGGCGGCAGCAGTGCGGATCCGTGGCAGCAGAGGCGGTTGCGGCAGGAGCCGGGCTCCCAGGCGAAGACGAGGAGGGTGAGGGTCTGTGAGCGCTCCAGGCCGATGTTGAAGCTGTGGTCCAGGCTGAGGAAGGGCTGCCTGCAGGCGAGCAGGGCCGTGCGGGCTTTGCTGACCGAGTCCACCTGCACGGCGCAGAAGACGTGTCCCGGGGCGGCTGCCCGGGGCGCCCTCAGCCCCTCGATGCCCAGCAGCCGCAGGTGGACGAGGCCGGAGAGGTGTTGCGGGCAGCGGGGCTGCTCGGAGCCGGCGTAGGGGCGGAAGGCCGCGGTGTCCAGGCGGGACCAGGCGCCCGGCCTCTCGCCTTTGGCCACCAGCTCGGGCGAGTCGCCGTCGCTGAGGTAGCCCGGCCTGGTCAGCGAGCCCAGGCCGCGCTGCTTCTTGGACCTCGGCCGCCCCCCGCCTCCCCCCCCGCGGGCCTTGACGCTGCTGTCCAAGTGGTAGCGGCAGATCACGTTGTGGTCAGCGGCCGGAGGGGCCGGGGCGGCCGGAGGGGGCTGCCCCTGCCCCCCGCCCCCGCCCCCGCCCTCCTGCCGACCCCCCCTCGCCGTCCCCCGCAGGCTGAGCCGCCGCCGCAGCTCCGGCAACCTCCTCATCCGCAGCGACAGCTTGCGGACCGGCCCCGGGGACTTGACCCGCTCCGACAGCGAGCGCTGCGGCCCGCACACCTTCCTCACCCCTGCCCTGGGGCTGGGACTGGAGCTGGGGCCGTCTGCCTGGGGCTCTGTCGCGCCGTCTGCAGGGGGGAGAGAGACAGAGAGAGACAGAGACACAGGGGGGTTAGGGTGAGTGAGTGAGGGGCACATTATGGTCATCCTGACCAGTCAAGGGGAGAGGGGGAGAGGGAGGGGGAGAGAGGGAGGGAGGGAGAGGGGTTATATAATGCCCCTGTCCCACTTAGGAAACCTGAACGAAAACCTCTGGAGACTTTGCGCCCCACCCCAGGTTTCCGTGAGGTTTCCGTGAGGTTTCCGTCAGGTTTCCACCACTCTCCCTAATGGTCGAAAGTGGTTTCCGTTTTCAAAATCATTATTTTTTTGTAAGTCGGAGCCGGTCGCGATGCTGGTTGAAGGAGGTCGCTGGTAGTGGAAGGTAAGACCGGCATATAGAAGAAGCGGAAACCACTTTCGACCATGAGGGAGACTGACGAAAACCTCCGGGAACCTCAGGAATAGAGGGAGGGAGGGGGAGGGGGAGGGGGAGGGGATAGGGGGCAGAGGGGGGGAGAGATGGGGGAGAGAGGGGAGGGGGGAGGAGAGGGGAGGGGGGAGAGAGGAGGATGGGAGAGAGGAGGACGGGAGAGGGGGAGAGAGAGAGATGGGGGAGAGAGAGGGAGAGGGAGGAGGGGGAGAAAGGGGGATGGGAGGGAGAGGGATGAGAGGGGGAGGGGAGAGGGAGGGGATGTGGGGGCGAGGGAGGGGGGAGAGAGAGGGGGGGAGAGAGAGGGGGGGAGGGGAGAGAGGAGGGAGGGGAGAGAGTAGGGAGGGGATGTGGGAGGGGAGGGGAAGAGGAGAGGGGGGGGAGTTAGCAAGATATCCCTGCACTGATACCCCCTCTCCCATCTCCTTCCCCCTCCCCATGCAATAGCTCCCCCCCTCCCATCTCCCCACAAAACCCTTCCCTCCCCGCTCCCCCCCCCCCCCTCTTTATAGATCGGGTAGACACACTGTCTTTTACCCAGAGTAGGGGAATCAATAACCAGGGGATATAGGTTTAAGGTGAAGGGGGATAGATCTAATAGGAACCTGAAGGACGACATTTTTTACACAAAGGGTGGTGGGTGTATGGAACAAGCTGCCAGAGGGTGTAGTTGATGTTGAGACTATTCCAATATTTAAGAAACAGTTGGATAGGTATGTTGATGGGACAGGTTTAGAGGGATATGGACCAGTGGGACGTGTAGATGGGACATGTTGGCCGGAGTGGGCAAGTTGGACCGCAGGGCCAGTTTCCACACTGGATCAATAGACAATAGACAATAGGTGCAGGAGGTCCCCTTCACCTTAAACATATGTCCTCTGGTTCCCGCTTCCCCTACTCTGGGCAAAAGTCTCTGAGCATAGAGACATAGAAAATAGGTGCAGGAGGAGGCCATTCGGCCCTCCGAGCCAGTACCGCCATTCAGTGTGATCATGGCTGATCATCCCCAATCAGTACCCCGTTCCTGCCTTCTCCCCACATCCCCTGACTCCGTGACTGTGTGCAGTGTACACATTTCCTGCTGGATACCAGACGCTAACGTGCAAAACACGTGCAAACTCCAGCTCTAAATTCTGCAGAATTATTTCAATAAACATGAATTTGGTCATTAAAAAATAAGTGGGCCAGAGGTTCTAGTTTCCTCTCCCTGATGCTGGAATTCATCACTCACCTGAGAGTTTGGGTTGCTGTAGACCGGCTCCCGGTTGGATGTTACCCCAAGCGACAGCGGTGGGCTGTACCGGGGGTGGGCGGTGTGTGGGCGGTGAGGACTCGGTGCGATGCCTGATCGCCGGTGGCTCTGGCAGAGTGTCCGGCACGGGGATGGGCTTCCTGGGACAGTCGCTGGTCTCGGCCTCCTTGGGAGGGGGCAGCTCCACGCACCACTGCACCTTGCTGCCTCCTGGCCTCCGCAGCACCGGCACCACGTCCTCGTCCTCCGGGATGGGGTTGTACCAGATCTCGCCCTCCCCCTCCGCCGCCGTTGTTGCCCGGGTGCCAGCGTCCACGGCAACGCCGCCGACGGGCGCCGCCACGCCGGGACCCCGGCTCGGGCACCCTCTGCCGCTCTCCGCGTCTCCGGTCACACACCTCGTCGCCTGCACCCTCTCCCCGTTCGTGGCAACCGCCCCCGGATCAGGCACGTCCGCATCTAAAGAGTGGCAACAAAACAGCGCTCGTCAGAAAGCAGCTCCGAGAATATGCTGGAGTAACTCAGCGGGACAGGCAGCATCTCTGGAGAGAAGGAATGGAGAAGGATGAGGGGGGATCTTATAGAAACATATAGGAGTAAAGGGGTTCTTCTCTGAAACTCAATAAGTACCCGGTGGTAAGATCAATTAAAAATGTTTAATCTGAGATTTATATACTTGTCTCCATATATTATAATTAGAAATGGTTCCATTCATTGATAAGATGCATACTGTTTTCTTATCCTTAAGTATAATAATTGTTTATTAGTTATGTTTTTTTTTTTTTTTTTTAATTTAATTTAATTTATTTTCCCTTCTAATCAAGTATAATCATATTCTTTAAATTACTCACTACTCTTTCTTTATACTTTTTTCTCTTTTTCATTCTATTAAAAAAATTGAGGCCTATATACATGGCTTGGTAATATTTATATAATTATGGAAAGATGTAATAAGTATATCTGAAAAAAATTATTATATTATCTGTAATATGTATGGCCTCTAATAAAAATATATTTTAAAAAAAAAAGAGGTTCTTCTGCAGTTGTCTAGGGCTCTGGTGAGATCACATCTGGTGGAGTATTGTGTACAGTTTTGGTCTCCTAATTTGAGGAAGGACATCCTTGTGATTGAGGCAGTGCAGCGTAGGTTCACGAGATTGACCCCTGGGATGGCGGGACTGTCATATGAGGAAAGATGGAAAAGACTAGGCTTGTATTCACTGGAGTTTAGAAAGGATGGGGGGGCATTTTATAGAAACATATAAAATTATAAAAGGACTAGATGCAGGAAAAATGTTCCCAATGTTGGGCGAGTCCAGAACCAGGGGCCACAGTCTTAGAATAAAGGGGAGGCCATTTAAGACTGAGGTGAGAAAAAACTTTTTCACCCCAGAGAGTTGTGAATTTGTGGACTTCCCTGCCACAGAGGGCAGTGGAGGCCAAGTCACTGGATGGGTTTACGAGAGAGTTAGATTAGATAGAGCTCTAGGGGCTGGTGGAATCAAGGGATATGGGGAGAAGGCAGGTACGGGTTATTGATAGGGGACGATCAGCCATGATCACAATGAATGGCAGTGCTGGCTCAAAGGGCCGAATGGCCTCCTCCTGCACCTATTTTTTATGTTTCTATGTCAGAAACCAGCTAACCAGCTCCGAGAATAGATACACAAAATGCTGGAGTAACTCAGCGGGACAGGCAGCATCTCTGGAGAGAAGGAATGGAGAAAAGGAGGTGCTCCCTATCCCGCTGAGTTACTCCAGCATTTTGTGTGTCTATCTTCGCTTTAAACCAGCATCTGCAGTTCCTTCCTACACATTTTAACCCTGAAGCAGTTCTCCTCCTCTCTCCGACTAGAGTTTTGCTACATCCCCTCTCGCTGCTCTCCCTCCGTCACCCATTCCTTCTCTCCAGAGATGCTGCCCGTCCCGCTGAGTTACTCCGGCATTTTGAGTCTAAAGGGATTCACCCATCAGGTTAGTCCCTCAGTCTGCACTGTCCCGTCACACACAACCCCAGGGACAGGGACACACACAGAGTGACATTCCCGCCACACCACTCCAGGACCTGTCTCACTTGGGCATTTTGTACGTCCCCAAAATCCTGGGCGCTGCGCGCGACGGCGCGTCCCTGCCTATGTCACCACGCACCTCGTGACGCGTAAATGATGTCGTGCAAATGACGCGCAAATGACATCGAAGTGGGACAGGCCGCGTGGCACACTCTCTCTACACTGTCCCATCACACACTAGTTTGTGTTATCAAAAATAAATTTAGTCAATTCTTTACGATAATATGAACCAATACTAAACAAAACCAGTAAACCCACCGTCATAATACAAGTTAGAAAAAAAATGATAAAATACTGAATATTATACTGACTATTTCACAATCCTTATTAAGGGTACAAGAGAGCATCCTGACCCGTTGCATCGTGGCTTGGTTCGGCAACTTGAGTGCCCAGGAGCGGAAAAGACTGCAAAAAGTTGTAAACACTGCCCAGTCCATCATCGGCTTTGACCTCCCTACCATCGAAGGGATCTATCGCAGTGGCTGCCTCAAAAAGGCTGGCAGCATCATCAAGGACCCACACCATCCTGGCCACACACTCATCTCCCCTATGCCATCATGGAGCCTGAAGACTGCAACAACCAGGTTCAGGAATAGTTACTTCCCCACAGCCATCAGGCTATTAAACTCAACTCAAACAAAAATCTGAACTTTAATAGCCTATTGCACTTTATATGCTTATTTATGTGTGTGTATATATATATATATATTCTTGTTTGTATGACTGCAGAAACTAAATTTTGTTTGAACCTCAATGAGGTTCAAATGACAATAAACGGTATTGTATTGTATATTTTCAATGGTATATGGACACACTGATCTGTTCTGCATCCATGTCAACAATACTCTGTGGTGTTGAAGCAAAGCAAGAATGTCATTGTCCTATCTGGGACACATGACAATCAACTCTCTTGAATCTTGAATGTTTGCAAACTGCCAGAGAAGAACATAGAAACATAGAAATTAGGTGCAGGAGTAGGCCATTCGGCCCTTCGAGCCTGCACCGCCATTTAATATGATCATGGCTGATCATCCAACTCAGTATCCCGTACCTGCATTCTCTCCATACCCTCTTATCCCCTTAGCCACAAGGGCCACATCTAACTCCCTCTTAAATATAGCCAATGAACTGGCCTCAACTACCCGCTGTGGCAGAGAGTTCCAGAGACCCACCACTCTCTGTGTGAAAAAAGTCCTTCTCATCTCAGTCCTAAAGGATTTCCCCCTTATCCTTAAGCTGTGACCCCTTGTCCTGGACCTCCCCAACATCGGGAACAATCTTCCTGCATCTAGCCTGTCCAACCCCTTAAGAATTTTGTAAGTTTCTATAAGATCCCCTCTCAATCTCCTAAATTCTAGAGAGTATAAACCGAGTCTATCCAGTCTTTGTTCATAAGACAGTCCTGACATCCCAGGAATCAGTCTGGTGAACCTTCTCTGCACTCCCTCTATGGCAATAATGTCCTTCCTCAGATTTGGAGACCAGAACTGTATGCAATACTCCAGGTGTGGTCTCACCAAGACCCTATACAACTGAAGTAGAACCTCCCTGCTCCTATACTCAAATCCTTTTGCTATGAAAGCTAACATACCATTCGCTTTCTTCACTGCCTGCTGCACCTGCATGCCTACTTTCAATGACTGCTGTACCATGACACCCAGGTCGCGCTGCATCTCCCCTTTTCCTAATCGGCCACCATTTAGGTGCAGTCAGCACCGGTAGTCAGGATTGAACCGGGGTCTCTGGTGCTGTAAGGCAGCAACTCAAGACAGCAGATGCTGCCTGACCTGCCGAGTTACTCCAGCACTTTTGTATCTATCTTCGGTGTACACCGGCACCTGCAGTTCCTTTACTGCACATCTTGCCACATGCAGTTGACTCACCAGCGGGCAGGAACTTAATTGGTCTGGCCACATAATTACAGCGGCAGAGAGAGGAGATCAGGGGCTGGGTAGAGTGTGGCGAGTGATTCACCTTCTGACAGCCTTCCGCTAACTGCGTAGCGCAAAGCAACAGAGTGAGGGAATGTTTTCCACTTGCTTGGATACGTGTAACACCAACAATGTAACTCCTAGAGCTTGCGAACTTGTACGAGTGCCAAGGGTTATGGGGAGAAGGCAGGAAAATGGGATTAGGAGGCAGAGATCAGCCATGGTTGACTCATGGCAGAGTGGACTCGATGGGCCGAATGGCCTCATTCTACTCCTAAACCTTGCGGGCATCTTCCACGGCAAGGCAGCCAGCTTGAATGATCCCGGAAACAGGTCCAACGGCCCACCGAGTCCGCAACGACCAGCCATCCCCGCACATTTAACACTATCCTGCGCACACTAGGGATAATTTACACTTATAGCGAGCCACAAACCTGTACGCCTTTGGAGTGTGGGAGGAAACCTTAGATCTCAGAGAACGTACAAACTCCGTACAGACAGCGCCCGTAGTCGGGATCGAACCCGCGTGTCTGGCATGGACCGTGCCGCTCTTAGTCTGCTCAATTATCCGGGACAAGGTCAACATTAATAAGAAGAAGTGTATAGAAAGGAACTGCCGATGTGTTTAAGAGGGAACTGCAGATGCTGGAAAATCAAAGGTAGACAAAAGTGCTGGAGAAACTCAGCGGGTGCAGCAGCATCTATGGAGCGAAGGAGATAGGCAACGTTTTGGGCCGAAACCCTTCTTCAGACTGATGGGGGGTGGGGGAGGCTGGGAGAAAAAAGGAAAAAGGAGGAGCCCGAGGGCTGAGGGAGAGGTGGGAAGGGGAGGAGACAGCAAGGGTTAACAGAACTGTGAGAAATCGATGTCCATGTCACCAGGATGCAGACTCCCCAAGCGGAATATGAGGTGCTGCTCCTCCAATTTGCGGTGTTGCTCACTCTGGCCGTGGAGGAGGCCCAGGACAGAGAGGTCGGATACGGAATGGGAGGGGGAGTTGAAGTGCTGAGCCACCGGGAGGTCGGGTTGGTTATTGCGGACCGAGCGGATACGGACCTCATCCTTGATGGGTGGGCTGAGGGCACCATCACAACAGGTGGCGCAGCGGTAGAGTTGCTGCCTTACAGCGCCAGAGATCCCGGTTCAATCCTGACTACGGATGCTGTCCGCACATTGTTCCTGGGACCGTGTGGATTTACTATGGGTGCTCGGGTTTCCTCCCACACAGCAACGATGTGCAGGTTTGTAGGTAATTTGTCAATTGTCCCCATTGTGTAGGATAGGATCGCTGGTTTGCGCGGACTCGATGGGCCAAAGGGCCTGTTACCAAGCTGTACCTCGAAGTCTAAAGCTTCTGTCATCCGTGTACATTCGCCTCTGCACAATCCAGCACTTAACTATATTAAAATTATTAATTATTTATGTCAAGGAGGACTCTCTCGAACTTCTACAGGCTTGCTGACCGGTTGCATCGTGGCTTGGTTCGGCAACTTGAGCGCCCTGGAGCGGAAAATAATGCAGAAGGTTGTAAACACTGCCCAGTCCATCATCGGCTCTGACCTCCCCTCCATCGAGGGGATCTATCGCAGTCGCTGCCTCAAAAGGGCTGGCAGCATCATCAAGGACCCACACCATCCTGGCCACACACTCATCTCCCCGCTACCTTCAGGTAGAAGGTACAGGAGCCTGAAATCTGCAACGACCAGGTTCAGGAATAGCTACTTCCCCACAGCCATCAGGCTATTAAACTCAACTCAAACTAAACTCTGGACATTACTAGCCCATTATCTGTTTATTTGCACTTTATCAGTATATTTACAGTGGAGGGCAGTGGAGGCCGAATCACTGGATGGATTTAAGAGAGAGTTAGATAGAGCTCTAGGGGCTAGTGGAGTCAAGGGATATGGGGAGAAGGCAGGCACGGGTTATTGATGGGGGACGATCAGGGGGTGGGAGATTGCAACCGTCACATGGTCCGCCCTGTTTCGACTAATGCAATCAACTCGACGTGCACGAACGGAAGATCAAATAGAACAAGTTGTCCGACAACTTTAGGCTGTGCACGCCACACGCAAGAAGAAGCAGTAGCCAGGATCACAATGAATGGCCGTGCTGGCTCGAAGGGCCGAATGGCCTCCTCCTGCACCTATTTTTCTATGTTTCTTACTAACGTACTGAAGTAAGGACCCACAACAAAGTTCTACAATAAAGTACAAAAGTATTAAGGTAAAGAGTGAGTGGGCCAGGGTTTGCGGGTTTGTTGGTGTGTGTGAGATGTGGGGTGTTGCTGAGGTACAAGGTGGGAAGGTGAATGCAGCACAGAATCAGGCCTGTTCCCTACCCTGCATGTGCCGTTGGCATTTTCACCCACACAGCACGCACCCAGGGACTGCCGCAACCCGTGCCAGCCGTGCTCGCATACCTCAGCCGAGAGGCAGCGGAAGAGATCGACTTACGAAGGAGCCGCCTGCCAACTTTCCTTAATCAAAGCCGTCTGGGAAGCAAGATAAACACGGGTCCGTATCCACTAGCAACACTGCCTCAGAAACATCACTGGTTAGGCTTGCTGGCATCCCCAGAGCACGGCTCTGAAGGAACCGCAGATGCTGGTTTAAACATAGCAACAAAGAAACATAGAAATTAGGTGCAGGAGTAGGCCATTCGGCCCTTCCAGCCTGCACCACCATTCAATATGATCATGGCTGATCATCCAACTCAGTATCCCGTACCTGCCTTCTCTCCATACCCATCTGATCCCCTTAGCCACAAGGGCCACATCTAACTCCCTCTTAAATATAGCCAATGAACTGGCCTCAACTACCCTCTGTGGCAGACAGTTCCAGAGACCCACCACTCTCTGTGTGAAAAAAGTCCTTCTCATCTCGGTCCTAAAGGATTTCCCCCTTATCCTTAAGCTGTGACCCCTTGTCCTGGACCCCCCCAACATTGGGAACAATCTTCCTGCATCTAGCCTGTCCAACCCCTTAAGAATTTTGTAAGTTTCTATAAGATCCCCTCTCAATCTCCTAAATTCTAGAGAGTATAAACCGAGTCTATGCAGTCTTTGTTCATAAGACAGTCCTGACATCCCAGGAATCAGTCTGGTGAACCTTCTCTGCACTCCCTCTATGGCAATGATGTCCTTCCTCAGATTTGGAGACCAGAACTGTACGCAATACTCCAGGTGTGGTCTCACCAAAACCCTATACAACTGAAGTAGAACCTCCTTGCTTCTATACTAAAAAAAACGAAGATCGACACAAAAAGCTGGAGTAACTCTGCGGGACAGGCAGCATCTCCGGGGAGAGGGAATGGGCGACGTTTCGGGTCGGGACCCTTCATGAAACTTCAGATACGTCACCTATTCCTTCTCCCCAGAGATGCTGCCTGTCCCGCTGAGTTACTCCAGCTTTTAGTGTCGATCCTCAGTGGACTGGGCAGATTTCACAGGCTGCAGCTGGGTCGGGAGAGGGAAGCAGAGAGTGTGTGTATGTGGCTGTGTGTTCGACACCGGGGCTACTGGACTAGGAGGAGCAGAGCAGTGGGCAGCAAGGCAGAGGCTGGTGAATCTGTGGGATTCTCCACCCAAGTCCACTTGCAGACTCAGTTGCAGAGTATATTAGAACATAGATAGAAAACAAACCCGTTGAGTCTGAAGAAGGGCCTCGACCTGAAACGTCACCCATTCCTTCGTTCCAGAGATGCTGCCTGTCCCGCTGAGTTACTCCAGCTTTTTGTGTCCATCTTTGGTTTAAACCAACATCTGCAGTTCCTTCCGACACATTGGAACAGAGAACAGATATTGGGCGTCACAGCGGACCAGAGTGTTATACCAATATAACGGTCGATGTTATAGAGAGAGAGTGAGGCAGCCAGATAGAGAGACAGACAGACAGGGAGAGATGGAGAGATAGAGACAGAACAAGATTAATGGGATTGCCATAAGGAGCAGGCATGAATCTGATGGGTCGAATGGTCTCCATCTGTGCAATGTTAAGGCCCGCAAGCTTGGTGCAGATGGTGGATGAGGGGACAGTGAATGGGGGGGGTAGAGGGGTAATGATCCAACTGTTAACATAATTCACATCTGTAACAGGGTGTGTGTCACTCCCCAGAGAGGCGTTCAGCGGCTGTGTGAGTGTGTGAGATAGACTGCGAGCGTGTGTCAGTTTGTGTGTAAGTGTGTGTGTGTGTGCGTGTAAGTGCGTGTGTGTATGTTCATGTGTTTATGGTGCGTGAGCGTGCCTGAGTGTTGTGTTCGCACGTGAGGGAGTGTGAATGTGTGAGAGTGTGTGTGAGTAAGTGTGAGAGCGAGTGCGAGAGTGAGTGTGAGTGTGCAAGAGTGTGTGTGTGTTCGCGCATGAGTGAGTGTGAGTGTGTGTGTGTGATTGCATGTGAGTGTGAATGTGTGTGAGTGTGTGTGTGTGTGTGAGTGTGAGTGTGTGTGTGAGTGTGAGAGTGTGAGTGTGTGAGAGTGTGTGTGAGTGTGAGAGTGTGTGTGAGTGAGAGTGTGTGTGAGTGTGTGTGTGAGTGTGAGTGTGTGTGTGTGTGTGTGTTCACGTGAGAATGTGTGTGTGTGTGTGTGTGTGTGTGTGAGAGTGTGTGTGCTCGTGTGTGTGTGTTCACGGGAGAGTGTGTGAGAGCGTGCAAGTGTGTTTGCATGTGAGTGAGTGTGAGAATGTGTGTGAGTGAGTGTGTGTGAGTGTGTGTGAGTGTGTGTGTGTGTGTGTGTGTGTGTGAGATTGTGTGTGAGTGTGTGTGAGGGATGCATGAGTGTGTGAGAGAGTGTGTGAGTGAGTGTGTGTGAGTGTGTGAGAGAGTGAGTGTGAGATTGTGTATGAGTGTGTGTGTACGCCTGTGTGCGTGTACATAAGGCAGCTGCAGGCCGCTGGGGAGACAAGGTGCCCCTGCCGGCAGCAGCTTCCTGAGTCTCCCCTCCCTGTGGGTTTCCCCTGGTCTGGGTTTGCCGGGCATGCGACACAAAGAAGGGTCTGTGGCTCGGGTCTGCCTGGAACCGAGGGCTCCATTCACATTGGCCAGGCCGCGAGAACAAGGGGCGCTCTCAGCTTGCCTGCCTGACTTAAACCTGGCCGGGAGGAAGTCTCATTGCAACTGGGAGCGCGAGTTCAGGCTTAAAATTAGATCGCCTGAAATAAGCAGCCTGTTATGTCAGAGGCAGGTTCAGATTAACACCAGAGGCACAGCGGGGACTGACCACACTGTATAATAGCGTCGTGCCCTGCAGTTACACAAGCCAGCCACGCAGTGTGTGTGTGTGTGTGTCGGAACGAACTGCAGATGCTGGTATACACTGAAAAGAGACACAAAGCGCTGGAGTAATGGGCCCGTCCCACTTACGCGACTGCTGGCACCCGTCACAGTTGCAGCAGGTCTAAAAAATTTTCAACATGTTGAAAATCCAGCGGCAACCAGAACAAGGTACGACTCTTTGGCCGACTACTCACGGCCGTACGGGCTTCACCCCGCGACATGTCGCCTGTATGGTTGTGAGGCGTCTCCTCAGTCGCCCGAAGAGTCGTAGCGTCTCTCTGGTCGCCGCTGGATTTTCACCGCGTTGACCATTTTCGCCGACTTATGACGAAGTCGGCCAAAAATGTCTTGTAAGTGGGACAGGCCCATAACTCAGCGGGACAGGCAGCATCTCTGGAGAGAAGGAATGGGTAACGTTTCGGGTCGAGGCCCTTCCTCAGACTGAGAGTCCGGGGAAATTGTTCACAGTTATTTGATATTTAGTGTGAGAATCATTTTTTTGTATTGTGGTGGTGGATGTGTGTGTGTTTTGCAAATATTCTTATTGGTAATAATTGGATTCATTTTAATTTTGAGGTAAAAAAAAACTGGATGGAGCTACAATGCTACAATGCTTCCTCCTCTTTCCCTCTACACCCCCTCTCCCCCCTTCCCCCCCACCCCCTCCCTCTCGCATGCTTCACCCCCTTCCTCCCTCCTTCCATCTCCTCTTCCCCCCTCTCTGACTCCGGTCCCCAGGGCCCATCAGCCCACGAGACAAATTGCTGGCGATTTGTCAGCAGTCGGGGAGAGTCTGATCCAGACAGCGGGGGGGGCGTGTGATGCCCGACACGGCAGTGGCAAAGGGGGGGTCAGCTCGGGATCGCACTCGACCGACAGCTCGCTGAGAGGGAGAGAGGGAGAGTGGGGGAGAGGGGGGAAGGGAGTGGGAGAGGGGGAGAGGGGGAGGGAGGGAGGGAGAGGGGGAGGGGGAGAGGGGGAGAGGGGGAGAGGGGGAGAGGGGGAGAGGGGGAGGGGGGAGAGGGGAGAGGGGGAGGGAGGGAGGGAGGGAGGGAGGGAGAGAGGGAGGGAGGGAGGGAGGGAGGGAGGGAGGGAGGGAGGGAGGGAGGGAGGGAGGGAGGGAGAGAGGGAGGGAGGGAGGGAGGGAGGGAGGGAGGGAGGGAGGGAGGGAGGGAGGGAGGGAGGGACGGGGAGAGGGGGGAGAGGGGGGAGAGGGAGGAGAGGGGGAGGGGGAGAGGAGGGAGAGAGGGAGAGAGGGAGGGAGGGAGAGGGGAGAGGGGGGAGGGGGGGGAGGGGGGAGAGGAGGGAGAGGGGGGAGAGGAGGGAGAGGGAGAGTGGGAGAGTGATGGGGTGGGAGTGAGAGTGAGAGTGGTGGGGACTGAATCCGAGCTGGACGATGAGTTACGGAAGGTGGGAGGGAGGGAGGATGGGGACCGAACAAGGGGAGGGGAGGGGAGGGGAGGGAGTTGGGCTGGAGGCGAGGGGTTTGAAGGAACAAGTGGAGGGAGATGAATAGAGGGAGTGTGGTGCGGGGGTGGTGAGAGGGTCGGGAGAGGCCGGGACTGGGGGGAGCTGAGACCTGGATGCAAGATGAAACCAGGCAAATGTTCAGTTTACTATAGAGATACAGCGCAGAACCAGGCCCTTCGGCCCACCGAGTCCGTGCCGACCAGCGATCCCCGCACACAAACACGATCCCACACACACACTGTCGACAACTTACAATTTTGCACAAGCCAATTAACCTACAAACCTGCACGTCTGTGGAGTGTGGGAGGAAACCGGAGCACCCGGGGAAAACCCACGCAGGTCACGGGGAGAACGTGCAAACTCCGTACAGGCAGCACCCGTGGTCGGGATCGAACCCGCGTATCTGGCGCTGTTGAGGCAGGAACTATGCCGCTGCGCCACCATGCCGCGTCAATGTATTAATGTGTGAGGTGGGAGTGGGCCCTGTTTTAAATCCCTTGTTGAAATGTTACAGCACCTGTCCCACCTTACCCCACCCCTGCCATGATCTCCCTGTCTCACTCTCTGTATCCCTTTTTTTTTTTTTCCCTTTTCCAAAAACTTTATTCAACACAATCATATAATACAACACATCAAAACATAATCAAAAATAACACTATACCAAACAAATCATTGTAGTACAACAGTACATTCATTGTTTACAATAGTCTCAACCCCACGCGGTGACCAGCGTTGACGGAACGGCCTCCAGAGTCCCCGTGGACACCGCGTGTTCCCTCTCCAGGGACACACGTACACGGACGTAGGCCCGGAAGAGGGGCCGGCAGTCGACTCTAGCCTGACCATCGACCGCCCGCTGCCTGGACCCACGAGCGGCCATCTTGGCCAGGCCCAGGAACAAACTGACCGGTAAGTCCCCCCCACCCCCCACACACTCGGCTCTCCCCACTCCCTGCCTTGTGTCCGAACACCAGGATTGTGGGACTAAAATGCAGCCAGAACTTGAGGAACAACCCCTTCAGATATTGGTACAGGGGCAGCAACCTCTCACGTTCCACATACACATGGAACACGGTACTCACTGCATCCTCTCTCAGTAATGCACTCTCTCTCTCTCTCTTTGCTGGCAAAAATCTTCCAGGTGTCTGGTCCTGCCCCTTTTCTCCAGAGAGGTGCCGTCTGACCCGCTGAGTTACTAAACGTTACTAACGTGTAACGTTCCAAAACGGTTATTAACTTACCGAACGTTATTCCCTTGGCATGTATCCGTACACTCTAAATGGCTCGATTGAAATCATGTATAGTCTTTCCGCTGACTGGTTAGCACGCAACAAAAAGCTTTTCACTGTACCTCGGTACACGTGACAATAAACGAACTCGTATAGGAAAGAACTGCAGATGCTGGTTTCAATCGAAGATAGACTTAAAATGCTGGAGTAACTCAGCGGGACAGGCAGCATCTCTGGAGAGTAGGAATAGGCAACATTTTTGGGTCTTGTCTCCTTTATCTCCTAACCCCCATTTCCTGCCTTCCCCCCATAACATGGAAAGTAGGTGCAGGAGTAGGCCATTCGGCCCTTCGAGCCAGCACCGCCATTCAATGTGATCATCCACAATCAGTACCCCATTCCTGCTTCTTCCCCATATCCCTTGATTCCTTTAGCCCAGAGAGCTATATCTAGCTCTCTCTTGAAAACATCCAGTGAATTGGCCTCCACTGCCTTCTGTGGCAGAGAATTCCACAGACTCACAACTCTCTGGGTGAAAATTGTTTCTCCTCGTCTCAGTCCTAAATGCTTACATTTATTCTGGATAACCCCTTGAGATGGACAGTCGTCTCGTTTTCGAGATGGTCGAACATAGAACATACAGCACAAGACATAACATACATAGAGGCTCTCATTGACCCACCTACCCACACACCAATCCCAAAACCCCTCCATCCCCATATTATTTCATAGTATTGTGACATAATACAATATAAGACCTTGTTACACTATGCAATACAATAATACATAAGTGTAATGGCCATGCATATATAATAGCTATGACAAATGATCACACACAAAGCAAGCTAGCTAAAGGAGCTCGAAGACTCTAATACTAGAAACAGGTACATGGTTTTATAAGTAAGGGTAAAAGTGCATTTTTAAATAGACGAAATGAGCTAATAGTTCTGGTACTAGGCAGAAGGAGCTTTGAATTTAAATGCACAACCCTTATTCTTAAACAGTGACCCCTGGTTCTGGATTCCACCAAAATCGGGAAGATTTTTCCTGCATCTAGCCTATCCACCTCGGACAGATCAGGAATCTATCCGTCTCTGCCTTAAGACTATCCATTGGCCTCCACAGCCTTCTGCAGCAAAATATTCGACAGATTCACCACCCTCTGACTAAAGAAATTCCTCCTCACCTCCTTCCTAAAGGTACGTCCTTTAATTCTGAGGCTATGACCTATGACCTTAGATGCTCCCACTGCTAACTGTGCCAAGTTCAAAGGTAACCTGTGTGCGAAGGATATTGGGCATAGGATAGGTGCAAAAAGCTGGAGTAACTCAGTGGGACAGGCAGCATCTCCGGAGAGAAGGAATGGGTGACGTTTCGGGTCCGAGACCTTTCTTCAGAGCATAGGATTCGTCTGACGCTGGGCCCGGAAAGAATTCAAAGCAAATATGTACATAAATTGAAAGTAAATAGTAAATTTAAATTGTAAACTGTACATTTTTCACCCAGGGAGTTGTGAATCTGTGGAATTCTCTGCCGCAGAAGGCAGTGGAGGCCAATTCACTGGTTGTTTTCATGAGAGAGTTAGATTTAGCTCTTGGGGCTAACGGAATCAAGGGATTATGGGGCGAACGCAGGAACGGGGTACAGATTTTGGATGATCAGCCGTGATCATATTGAATGGCGGTGCTGGCTCGAAGGCACCTGCACCTATTTTCTATGTTTTCTCCGTTAAATCGGTCGAAACAAAAATGAGTGCGCCCACACACAATAACAACAACACAACATTTCCACCGGCCTGTGTCCATTGGAGGAACTATTCCCACTGTGTCTTCGTCACTTATCTGGAATTCACAGTGAAGTATCAGCAAGAACTTCCTGTCCATAATGTCTTCAGCCGTTCCAATTATAACCCCTTCGCAGAATCGCTGCATATCAAGCATACTTTCAGTTTGTTGTAGATTAGCTGATTAGAAGTTCCTGACCGTATATGGAGAGTGGCTGGGGAGAGCAGAGGCCTCGGGACAAGAGGGGAGTTTAGGCAAACGCAGCCATCTAACCCCCTTCCAGGGGCTCCACTTAGCCTGTACACCAGCTCCTCTCTTCCTACCCCCCCACCCGACACACACATACACAGGCCCACTTTCACCCATCCGCAGGCACCCCTCTCTTGCCAACAATTCAAGGTCAAGATTCAGGGGAGTTTATTGTCATGTGTCCCTGATAGGACAATGACATTCTTGCTTTACTTCAGCACAACAGAATATAGAAGGCACGAATACAGAACAGATCAGTGTGTCCATACACCGTTATATAAATATATACACACACATGAATAATTAAACTGATAAAGTGCAAATAAGCAGATTATTGGTTATTAATGTTCAGAGTTTTGTCCGAGCTGAGTTTGATAGCCTGATGGCTGTGGGGAAGTAGCTATTCCTGAACCTGGACGTTGCAGTCTTCAGGCTCCTGTACCTTCTACCTGAAGGTAGCGGGGAGATGAGTGTGTGGCCAGGATGGTGTGGGTCCTTGATGATGCTGCCAGCCTTTTTGAGGCAGCGACTGCAATAAATCCCCTCGATGGACAGGAGGTCAGAGCGGATGATGGACTGGGACTCGTTTATTACCCCAGAAGGCAACTTCCTTCTGGCGGGAATAAACAAGAGACTGTT
Source organism: Raja brachyura (assembly GCA_963514005.1). The sequence goes on from OY740816.1 coordinate 15,213,015, forward strand.
TATTCGTTTTGGCTTTTTGCATTATTATAATGTGTTCGTTTTATGTATGTATGTTTGAATGCATGTGTGCATGTGTGCATGTGTGCATGTGTGCATGTGTGTATGTGTGCATGTGTGTATGTGTGCATGTGTGTATGTGTGCTGCACATTTTATTGGTTCACACGCTTGATCAATGGTGTTTTATCATTGGTTACACAAAAAGCTGGAGAAACTCAGCGGGTGCAGCAGCATCTAAGGAGCGAAGGAGATAGGCGACGTTTCGGGTCGAGACCCTTCTTCCCATTTTATTTATCATTAATGTTTTATTATTAGTAATGTTTAGTGTTTTCTGAGTCGTTCGTAACTGTCACTGTATGTCATGTTGTTACTTATGGGCGGAGCGCCAAGGCAAATTCCTTGTATGTGAATACTTGGCCAATAAAATTACTTACTTACATATATATATATACACACACACACACACACATGTATGCACAGAGATACACACATATACATGTATGTGTGTGTGTATATCTATTGGTATATAGATACACACACATATATATATAAACATAACTTTTTTCTGTTTATAACATTGTTTACAGAGTACTATGTTTACATATTCTGTTGTGCTGCTGCAAGTAAGAATTTCATTTTTTTGTTTGGGACATTAAAACCGAGTATTCTAAATAATATAATAAACGGAACGGTTCAGTGCATATACACACACAGATATGCACAAACACCCATATGCACACACACCCATATACACACACACCCATACACACACACACACACACCCATTTATACACACACCCATACACAAACACACCCATATACACACACACCCATATACACACACACCCATACACACACACACCCATATACACACACACCCATACACACACACACACCCACCCATATACACACACCCATATACACACACCCATATACACACACACGAATGTAGACACATACACACATATATATACACACACACAAATTCATGATCACACCCGTATATAAACACACCCCTACATATACACACAGACATATAGATGCACACACATAATATATATATATATACATATATATATATATATACATACATATATATATGTGGGTGTGTGCATATATGGGTGTGTGTGTAGGAAGGAACTGCAGATGCTGATTGACATTGAAGGTAGACACAAAAAGCTGGAGTAACTCAGCGGGACAGGCAGCATCTCTGGGGAGAAGAGTGGGTGATGTTTTGGGGTAGAGAGCCTTCTTCCAACTGTGTATGTGTATATGTAAATATAAATATATATATCTGTGTGTGTGTGTGTGTGTAAATATATATATATATATAATCTATATTTATCTACACATATAGATAAAACAGCAACCAATACTAGTGCATAAAAGCAAACCCAATGCCCCCAAGTCCATGTAGTTGAGAGCTTATTTGGAGGTTGCTGTGTTCGATAGCCTGATGGCTGTGGGCTGAAGGGGCTGAACTCGTGGAGCCCTGGGCTCTGCGGCTCAGTGCAGTTGGACCATCGGGGAAGCCCGTAACCGCTCCCTTAACTAGTCCGCCGGAGTTCATTTGCAGCGGCATTAATGCCAAGCACAGCAGCGGCAGTTAATGCGATCCAGACCCCAGACTGGAAGCAATTAGGTGATTCCTTTCATCCGATACAGGGAGTGGCAGCGGGCCTGCTTTGTCGAGTGGCGGACGGGGGCTGCTTCTGCTCCGGGCCTGTGGGTCCCCGAGTCCGAGACGGACCTGCTCACTGGAGGGTCGTTCTCCTGACCAGGGCCCCAGTCAAGCTCGCCAGCACTGCTGATCTATTCAGGTCAGCCACAAAAAGCTGGAGTAACTCAGTGGGACAGGCAGCATCTCTGGAGAGAAGAAATGGGCGATGTTTCGGGTCGAGACCCTTCTTAGTAAGATAGAACATAGAAAAACAGGTCCAGTAGTAGGACATTCGGCCCTTCGGGTCAGCACCGCCATTCAATATGATCATGGCCGATCATCTAAAATCAGTACCCCGTTCCTGCTTTTTCCCCATATCCCTTGATTCCGTTTGCCCTAAGAGCTAAATCTAACTCTCTCCTGAAAACATCCAGTGAATTGGCCTCCACTGCCTTCAGTGGCAGAGAATTCCACAGATCCACAACTCTCTGGGTGAAAAAGTGTTACCTCATCTCAGTCCTAAATGGCCTACCCCTTGTTCTTAAACTGTGACCCCTGGTTCTGGACTCCCCCAACATTGGGAACATTTTTCCACCATCTAGCCTGCCTAATCCTTTAAGAATTCTATATGTTCTTCAGACTGTTCAGCTCGTGCAGAAGTCAAGTCAAGTCAAGTTTTATTCCTCACTTGCACATAAAGTGCAGTGAAATGAATTTGCCAGCAGCGACACGACAAAAAAACACACACACAATACACAATAAAAATTTAACATAAACATGCACCACAGCTCTGGTGGAAGGCACAACATTTGGCCAGTCCTCCTCCATTTTCCCCGTGGTCGGGACCACAACCCTCCGCAGTTGCCGCTGGGGGCGCCCAGATGTGCAGACAAGGTAAGTCCTTAATCGCTGCTTTCCCATCGGAGACTGTGGCTTCAAGATGGTGTAGGCCGCAGGCCGGTGGTCGAAGATCAAAATTCCCAGCCATGCCGCAGCCAGAAGCACCGCAGAGCCGGCGGTCAGAGCTCCTCTCCAGGGATCCCCGCCGAGGGATCCCGCTCCAGATGGAAGCCCACGCCGCGCCCTCGGTTAGAAGTTGGCCGCGGGCCGGCGGTCGGAGAAACCCCAAGCTCCCGGCTTGAGCCAAGGCCATAATGGGGGGCCGCCGAGAACAAACGGGACCCGAGGCGGGCGTTCATAATCGATAGCAGCAGAATTTGACCATTCGGCCCATCAAGTCTACTCCACCATTCATTCACGGCTGACCTGTCGTTCCCTCTCAACCCCATTCTCCTGCCTTCTCCCCATAACCCCGGACACCCGTATTAATCAAGCATCTATCTATCTCAGCCTTAAAAATATCCCATTGACTTGGCCTCCACTAATTAATTCTATGTGCGGCGGCAGATGGTAAATAGGAACGTTTGGTGAACTTTTGTAACCGTGTTGGCGCCAGAAACATGGCGACACTCCGCCCAGCTCGGCCTGTGGACATCGCCAGCCGCGGTCTCCGGTAGGAAGCGGCCGATTGGGGAAACTCCAAGCCGCTGAGAGTGTTCTTCCGACGCCGGAGTTCCATCATCCGGTGAGAGGGCCCGAAACATCGGGCCGCCCGTAGCGGCCACTGCGGAGGCCTCAGTAGGCTCCGACCACGGGTGAACAAGAGGAAGAGGACTGGACTCTGCTGCCTTCCCTCACAGTGGGAAACATTGATTCTGCTGTGGGGGGATGTTTTATGCTTTATGTTAAATTCTATTTTGTTGTGTTTATCTTATTTGTGTGCTGCATGGTAACTCAAATTTCACTGCCCCAATCGTATGTGACAGTAAATGTCCTTTGTCCTTTATCCTGCCCAGATGAGGCCTGCTGTATGATTTTCTAGGGCTGTATCTTAAATAAAGCGTTTCACTGTACCCAGGTACATGTGACAATAAAATGCCATGTGTAGAAAGGACCAGGCACAAAATGCTTGAGTACAGGCTAGAAAAAGCGCCTCGACCTACTTGATGTCACGAGTACCTACGACTAGCATCACGGCCTGCTACGACCTACCGACGACCTCAGTATGACTCAAGGGCAAACTCGGCAGAGGTTGTGAATTAGGTCGTGAAAGTGGGACAGGCCCTTAACGCAGCGGGTCAGGAAACCGGAGCACCCGGAGAAAACCCACCCGGTCACAGGGAGGACATACAAACTCTGTACCTCTGTACTCCTGCACCCACAGTCAGGATTGAACAGGCGCCTGTGGCATTTTAGGGCAGCAACTCGACCTGTGATAGACACAAAGTGCCGGAGAAACCGACTGTTCTATAGACTGAAAGTGGAAGGGGGTGGGGGTGGGGCTGGAGGTAGTACAAGTGGTACAATTGTTCCCGATGTTGGGGAAGTCCAGAACCAGGGGCCACAGTTTAAGAATAAGGGGTAAGCCATTTAGAACGGAGACGAGGAAACACTTTTTCTCACAGAGAGTGGCGAGTCTGTGGAATTCTCTGCCTCAGAGGGCGGTGGAGGCCGGTTACACAAAAAGCTGGAGAAACTCAGCGGGTGCAGCAGCATCTAAGGAGCGAAGGAGATAGGCGACGTTTCGGGTCGAGACCCTTCTGCAGACTGGTCAGGGATCAGGGAAACGAGAGATATAGGTAGGTTCTCTGGCTACTTTCAAGAGAGAGCTAGATAGGGCTCTTAAAGATAGTGGAGTCCGGGTATATGGGGAGAAGGCAGGAATGGGGTACTGATTGTGGATGATCAGCCATGATCAAATTGAATGGCGGTGCTGGCTCGAAGGGCCAAATGGCCTACCCCTGCACCTATTGTCTATTGTCCATTATCTCAATGGGGTTAGGTTAGGTAAGGGGGAGGTACAGCAAGACCTGGGTGTCCTTGTACACCGGTCACTGAAAATTGGCATGCAGGTACAGCAGGCAGTGAAGAAAGCTAATGGAACGTTGGCCTTCATAACAAGAGGATTTCAGTATAGGAGTAAAGAAGTTCTTCTGCAGTTGTATAGGGCTCTGATGAGACCACATCTGGAGTATTGTGTACAGTTTTAGTCTCCTAATTTGAGGAAGGACATCCTTGTGATTGAGGTAGTGCAGCGAAGGTTCACGAGATTGATCCCTGGGATGGCGGGACCTCCGAGACCCACACCATCCTGGCCACACACTCATCTCCCCGCTGCCGTCAGGTAGAAGGTACAGGAGCCTGAAATCTGGCACATCCAGGTTCAGGAATAGCTACTTCCCCACAGCCATCAGGCTATTAAACACAACTCCAAACAAACTCAACTATAACAACCAATGGCACTTTCTCTATTTATTGATGTGTGTGTCTATATATATATATGGTCACACTGATCTGATCTGTGCTTATGACCACAATATTCTGTTGTGCACTGCAGCAAAGCAAGAATTTCATTGTCCTATCTGGGACACATGACAATAAACTCTCCCGAATCTTGAATCTCTATACCTCAGACGCTTGAGGCCTGATAAATCTTCCCTGTCACCTTTCCAGCTTGACATCATTTTTCCTATAACATAGTGCCCAGAACCGAACACAACACTCTAAATGTGGCCTCATCAGCCTCTTATACAACTGCAACATGAACTCCCGACTTCTAAGCTCAGTACTCTGACTGCCTTCTCCCCATATCCCTTGATTCCACTCTGACCAATGTGCCAAAAGCCTTTATCACCACCCTATCTACCTGTGATGCCACTTTCCAGTGTCTGTACTCCTAGATCCCACTGCTCCACAACACTCCCCAGAGATCTACCATTCACTGGGTACTTTGGTCTGAGCAGATTTGCCGGCCCTATCTAGTTCAAGATACCATGCAACCACTTCCAGAGATGCTTTTTGTGTCTATCTTCCTCCACCATCTCCACTCTGCCCTACCACCAGTTTCGAGAACAGCTTCTCCCCCCACTCTTTTCATGCTCTTGAACGGACCTCTCATATGCCAAGGACGCATTCTTGATCTTCCAATCTACCTCGTTGCAACCCTCGCGCTTTAAAAAAAAAATTGCACTTTCTCCACGGCTGCAACATGAAGGGTCCCGACATGAAATGCAATTTACCCATATTCTCCAGAGATGCTGTATTAAATTATGGGAGGCATAGATAGGATAGTCACAACCTTTGTTCCCCAATGTGTAAATGGCCAACACCTGTGGACATAGCTATAAGGTGAGAGGGGGAATGTTTAATGCAGTTGAGTGGGGCACGTTTTTTTAACACAGAGAGTATTGGGGGCTACAATGCATTAATGGGGGTGTTGGTTGAGGCAGATACGACAGTGGCTTTTGTATAGGCACCTATACCTGCGAGGAATAGAGGGATATGGATGAGATCAGTTCACAGTAAATGGGTGACGTTTCAGGTCGAGATCGCTCTTCAGACTGAAGAAGGGTCTCGACCCAAAACGTCACTCATTCCTTCTCTCCAGAGATGCTGCCTGTCCCGCTGAGTTCCTCCAGCTTTTTGAGTCTATCATCGGTTTAAACCAGCATCTGCAGTTCCTTCCTACACAGTATTTAGTTTAGTTTCGAGACACAGTGGAAACAGGCCCTTTGCGAAGTCCACACCGGCCAGCGATCTCTGCACACCAACACTAGGGACGATTTTCCATTTACACCAAGCCAGTTAACCTGCAAACCTGCACGTCTTTGGAGTGTGGGAGGAAACCGAAGATCTCGGAGCAAACCCACGCAGGTCAACGGGGAGAACGTGCAAACTCCGTGCAGACAGAACGCGGGGTCTCTGGCGCTGTAAGACAGTAGCTCGACCATTACGCAACCCCAATTTTGCACTGCCTGATGTAGTCATGAATGGTACGATTTGCACAACAGCATGCAAAACAAAGTTTTCCGCTGTATCTCGGGGCATGTGAGGAATTTGAACAACAGCAATACCAGTGCGTGGAGATTAGGCGATCAGGGGAGCTTATTTGTCTCAATGCACTCACACAGCTCGCTGGCTCTGACACGAATCACACGTTACCTCAGGTGTGAGGGATCACATCCAGCCCTCAGTATTCAGAGTCTAACCATAACAGTATTTTGTTTAATTTAGAGACCCAGCGTGGAAACAGGCCCTCTGGCCCACACCGACCAGCGATCACCCTGCACATCAGGGACAAATTACAGAAACCTACAAACCCGCACGTCTTTGGGATGTGGAAGGAAACCGGATCCGTGGAGGAAAATAGACGGACAACATTTTGGGTTGAGACCTTGCTTCAGGCGGAAGGAGGATCGCCACTTGAATCAGTTCAGTTTATTGTCACATGCATCAGGGTACAGGGAAAAGCTAACCAGTCAGCAGAAAGACAATACATGATTACAATCGAGCCATTTGCAGTGCATAGGTACATGATAAAGGAATAACATTTAGAGTGAGATAAAGCCAGTAAAGTCTGGTCAAAAATAGTCCGAGGATCACCATAGAAAAATAGGTGCAGGAGGAGGCCATTCGGCCCTTTGAGCCAGCACCGCCATTCATTGTGATCATGGCTGATCATCCCCTATCGACCAGGTAGTAGTTCAGGACTGCTCTCTGGTTGTGGTAGGATGGTTCAGTTGCCTGAGAGGATGTGGTTGGATGATTCAGTTTTCTGTCCATTTGTCTCCATAGATGCTACCTGGCTCTGAGTTCCTCCAGCAGCTTTGTTTTTTGTGCAGAATAGTGGCATAACATGGGAATTAGCTTTGATCCACGGCAGTTTGCCAACTTAGCTTGGAGATGCAGCATGGAGACAGCCCCTTCGGTCCGTTCTAAATGGCTTACTCCTTATTCTTAAACTGTGGCCCCTGGTTCTGGACTCACCCAACATCAGGAACATGTTTCCTGCCTCCAGACGCTCCATTCTCTCAGCATATAACAGTCCCACCATCCCGGGAATTCTGGACTCCCCCAACATCGGGAACATGTTTCCTGCCTCCAGCGCATCCAAGCCGTTAACAATCTTATATGTTCCAATGAGATGCCCTCTCATCCTTCTAAACTCCAGAGTGTACAAGCCCAGCTGCTCCATTCTCTCAGCATATGACAGTCCCGCCATCCCGGGAATTAACCTTGAAAAAAAAACCATTCTTACACTTTAGCAGTAAGCAATTCAACAATTATGTATCTTACAAAACATTCTGGTACGGACTCTCGCCATGTCCATATAGGGCAATTAACGAGCACCTGGAGGAAACACAGGGAGAACGTGCAAACTCCACACAGGCAGCAACTTTCGTCAAGATCAAACCCGGGTCTCTGGCGCTGAGAGGCAGCAACTCTACCGCTGCGCCACTGTGCCGCCCTTAACCATCACAACATTGATGCCAAGGTGGGGATGGTCACGCACTCCAAGTTCCTCGGTGTGAATATCACCAACAATTCGTCCTGAACCAACCACATTGGAGCTGCCGCCAAGAAGATTTAGTAATGCCTCCCCTTCCTCGGAATGTTAAGTAAGCTCAGCATGTCTCCAATAAGTCGTAGCGACGTCTACAGATGCACTGTAACCAAAGCATCCTAACAGGATACATCCTGTTAGCAGCAGTTTTCCCATTACTGCAAGACATTGCAGAGACAGACTCAGAGTGCTGGAGTAACTCAGCGGGTCAGGCAGCATCTCTGGAGAAAAAGGACGGGTGATGTTTCGGGTCAAGACCCGAACCGAAATGCTACCCGTCCTTTCTCGCCCGAGATGCTGCCTGACCCGCTGAGTTACTCCAGCACTTTGCGTCTGTCTCCGGTGTAAACCAGCATCTGCAGTTCCTTGCTGCAGAGATTGCAGAGAGTTGTGGATGTAGCCCAGTTCAATACGCAAACCAGCCTTCCTCCCACCAACTCCACCCACACTTTACGCTATCTGGGGAAAGCATCTAACACAATCAAAGGCCATTTACACCAAAGTTATTCCCTCTTCCGCTCTCTTCCTTTGGGAAGAAGATGCAATGTCCCGAAAGCCAGTTGCAGGAACAGCAGCTTCCCTGTAGTTATTAGACTACCATCCTCCCATAAGCTAAAAGTGAAGTCCCAATCTTCCAACCTACCTCATTGCAGCCCTTGCCATTTTTTGTTTGTTTTTTCTTGCACTTTCTCTGTAGCTGCATGGTATTACGCTGTTACACTCTATCTGGCACTCTGGCAGTTTTCTCTTTGCACTACTTGCTGTACTTGTATACATGTAGGAAGGAACTGCAGATGCTGGTTTACTCTCTGGAGAAAAGGAATAGGTGACGTTTCAGGTCGAGAGACCCCTCTTCAGACTGCATATGGCTTAATTGTACTCTTGTATGCTACGAGTTGACTGATTATCCTGCAAACAACTTTGTTCACTGTATCTCGGAGCATGTGACAATAAACAAAATCAAGGCAGAAACTGCACCAACATGCCGCCCTTTCCTCCGAGATCTTTGGCTTCCTCCCACACTCCAAACACGTACAGGTTTGTAGCTTAATTGGCTTGGTATAAGTGTAAAATTGTCCCTTGTGTGTGAAGGATAGTGTGCGGGGATCGTTGGTCAGCATGGAGTCGGTGGGCCGAATGGCCTGTTTCCGCGCTGTATATCTAAACTAACCTAACCTAAACAACCACTGCCCCTGATTCCTATGTCCTGCTGCAGATACGATATGCGTTATATAATCTGCAGAGAATGGAGTTGCATGCAGTTGCCTTTAGTCAGGAAGTCCCATTGTACAATGACAAAATTCAAGGCCGAGTATAGATTTCCTCTCCGTTTCAACTCCACCAAAACCAAACCAAAGTCCGTCTGCAGCGATTCTCTACCATCCGCAGAAGATCGCAGGTCTCCCCACCTGAGACAGACCCCATTGTTAGCCGGACCCCTGGCCTAGGATTCTTAAAACATGCCCCCAATGCTAGAGAGATAGGTCTGAAGAAGTGTCCCAACCCGAAAAACGTCACACATTCCTTCTCTCCAGAGATGCTGCCAGTCCCGCTGAGTTACTCCAATATTTTGTGTCCATCTTCGGTTTAAACTAGCATCTGCAGTTCCTTCCTACACTAGATCAATCCACTCACTCACTGAGTCCCATCACAGCGCCAGCAATTTACATTTGCGCAAAACCTTTCACTTTTACATTTCCTCGGGCAAATTCCCACATTGATAACCAAATGAAGTTCATCACTGACGCACAAGGTGGAGGGAAGTGCAGACAGCCACAGCTCGGTCGCTGGGAGCGAGATTTTGAAGGCATGAAATGCTGGAGTTAAGGGCCTGTCCCACCAGCATGCAACTCTATGCAATTAGCGTGACCTAACGTGGTCGCTTGAGCCGTCCGGCGTCGCGGGGCCGGTCCCACTTCGATCGCCGGAGCCGTGTGGAATTGTGCGGAGTTCGTCCCGATATCGCGCGGGGCTCCGAAAAACTGACTATGTTCAAAAATCCCGCGCGGCAACGGCTTGTCAGCTCGCAGTCGCCTCGACGCATTACACACCGCCTCGACATCGTGCCTCCGTGAACCTATCTGTAGGTGCCTCTGTGACCCTCTATGTGTGTGGCTCCGTGGCCCTCTGTGTGTGTGTGTGCCTCTGTGCCCCTCTCTTTGTGCCCCTCTCTGTCCTCCTTAGACTTCGCTCCAAGTTCGCCTCACTTTGCGCCGCGTTGCGCCACTCACCCGACCTCTGCGCGGCCCCTGCTGCCGGTTTGGTCGCGCTTGCCGCATGCAGGCGCATGTTGGTGGGAACGGCCCTGTACAGGGGATCACCCGTCCTCTGCGCGGCCCCCGCTTCTAGTTTGATCGCGTTCATCGCATAGAGTTGCATGCTGGTGGGACAGGCCCTTAAATCAGCGGGTCAGGCAGCATCTCCGGAGAGCATGGGTGGGCAAGTGATGTTTCGGACAAACTGATTCAGACTAAACCAATCTGAAGAAGAGTCCCGACCCAAAATGTCACCTATTCCTTTTCTCCAGAGATGCTGCCTGACCCATTGAGTTACTCCAGCACTTTGTGTCTTTTTTTTTGTTTGTAAAAGAGCACCTGCAGTTCCTTGTTTCTTGGTTTTATAGGAGCATCTTGGGTAGAGGTACGGGGGAGAATTTACAAGGTTATATGGACAAATTGATGAAGCAATTACATTTGGGGATGCCAAAGAGATCATAATAAATCTTGGACCATCATAGGGCTGTGATTGGGACAGAGGGCTTGTTTCATTTAGTTTAGAAATACAACATAGGGACAGGCCCCTGGGCCCAACAAGTCCATCCCAACCAATGATCACTTATACACTAGTCCTATCCCCCACACTAGGGACAATTTACACAGTATGGGCCAAGTAAGCTACAACCTGCATGCCTTTGCAATGTGGGGGAAATCAGGAGGGTCGGAGCTACAGGGAGAGGTTGATCAGGCTGGGTCTCTATTCCTTGGAGTACAGGAGGATGAGTGGTGATCTTATAGAGGTGTATAAAATCATGAGAGGAATAGATCAGGTAGTCGCACACAGTCTCTTGCCCAGAGTAGGTTGAATCGAGAACCTGAGGGCACAGGTTTATGGTGAAGGGGGAAAGATTTGATAGGAATCTGCGGGGTAACCTTTTCACACAAAGGGTGGTGGGTGTATGGAACGAGCTGCCAGAGGAGGTAGTTGATGCCGGGACTATCACAACGTTTAAGAATAAATTCGACAGGTACACGGACATGACAGCATCAGAGGGAATATGGGCCAAACGCAGGCAGGTAGGACCAGTGTAGATGGGACATGTTGGTCAAGTTGGGGTGAAGGACCTGTTTCCATGCTGTATGACACTATGACACCCAGAGAAAACCCACTCATCAACAGGTCATCAAACTCCACATCATTAATTCTTCCCGTGACTTCTCTTCCTGAGCCATGAGCGGCTTAGCTTGTATTAGCCTCAATCTGAACTTAAGTTGGCTAACGCAGAGGCTAACACACATATAAAGCACTACTTTATAGTGCTAAACCTTGAGCTGATCTGATCCCTGGGTCAACAGACTGGACCAGAGGTGGCTGAGCAACCAGCCTCCCATATCTGAACAACTGCTCGATGGTGATAATGTGGTTAAGGGATTGAATTTCATTGTCGTACAGCACAGAAACAGGCCCTTCAGCCCAATGGGTAATGGCTAGCAGGATGAGCACTGCCTGCATTTGGCCCTCATCGCTCTCCACCTCATGTATCTGTCCAAGGGTCTTTTAACTGCTGAGTGGGAATGACTTCTGAGGTACTGCGACTGAGATAGGGACTAGGTTCACATGGTTAATTACTCGGGTGGCGGGATGCAATCTTTAATACAGGAAAGGAACTCTGGACTCCGCCCAATATCTCACTAACAAGTCTTTTAAAGTAAGAGCAATCAAAATTGAAACTCTCCAAATGATTCCGAATGGATTCAGTTCTGACGGGATCAGGTCATCTGAAATGGAAGAATGTAGAAACAAGGAACTGCAGGTGCTGGTTTACAAGAAAAAGACACAGTGCTGGAGTAATTCAACCGGTTTGAAGAAGGATCTCGATCTGAAACGTCGCCTATCCACGTTCTCCAGGGATGCTGCCTGACCCGCTGAGTTACTCCAGCACTTTCGTTATTTGAAATGGAAGATGTAGAAGATGGGATAACCACAGATACCCATGTACACGCACGCACATACACACACATATATATGCACGCACACATATAAGTGTGCACACATATACACACACTTATATATATATACATGTACATATATATGCGTACATACATACATATACACATATATAAATATACACGCACAGGGGCTGCTCATTTCGCCTTATTCACCCTCCCTCATTTTAAACTTTTAAAAAAATGTGCACTTGGTAGGTCTTGCAGGACTCAGTGTCCTGGGATAGCAACAATATAGCGAGCAGGGCTGCAATCCCATTGTGACGTCATAGGGGTTTTGTAAAGTTAAAAATGTGAATAACTTGTAAAATATAACATCAATCTGAACAAAACTTCATACAAAAGACCACAGGACAAATGTGAGTAAGGTGGTCCGAAAATTCTAGCGCTCTTGTGTACCATTTTGGCGTAGTTCCAGGATCACATGTACACACACACACACACACACACACACACACACACACACACACACACACACACACACACACACACACACGATGAGAGCTTTAGTAATATATATATACACACACAAAATACACACACACACATATATATCCACACACACATATATACATATATACACACACACACGTATATATACATATATATATACACACACGTATATATACATATATATATACACACACATATACATACACGCATACACACAGATATGTATATATACATATGTATGTATACACATACACACACACATATATATATATACGCACACACACATATATATATATATATACACAGATATGTATAGTTTGTTGCAAGTAAGGATTTCATTGTTCTTTTTGGGATATGACAATAAAACACTTGATAAACAGTATTTTATCCTGTCAACTTTCTTTCATAAAAACAGTAAATATAATCCATATCTGTAATAATTTTGTAAATTGTCACACCATAATGAGACTTTTCGCATCAGTGGAGATTGTCACGGCAGCATGGCAGTTATGTTTACATTACTAACTGCTATCATGCATGTATATGGGATGGGTGGCCTTAAAAGTGGGGTGAGTTACTCCACATGTCCCAGTCTAATCACTCGACATCTGTTGACCCCATTGAATGCAGCTATAGAAGAGCGGGTATGAAAACACCTGTGTGGAAACACACACCTCCAGATTCAGGGACAGTTTCTTCCCAGCTCTTAATCAGGCAATTGAACCACCCTACAACAACCAGAGAGCAGTGCTGAACTACGATCTATCTTTGGTTGGACTTTACCTTGCACTAAACGTTATACCCTTATCATGTATCTATACAGTGTAAGTGGCTCGGGTGTAATCATGTGTTGTCTTTCCGCTGACTGGTTAGCACGCAACAAAAGCTGGTACACGTGACAATAAACGTAACGAAGCTACATTTCCCACCTTAACTGATCCATATTTATTCTACTTTAAATACATTTAAACTGGGCAAGATCATTTCTTGAGATCACGTGACAAACAAAGTAGTTGTGTTAAACTTGTTTCAAACCTTGGTCCGAAACTGTGCACAGTTGTGGGCTCCCAGTTGCAATAAGGAAGCAGGTGGTGCGATGGACAATAGGAGCCAACAGATGACACCAGTGCTGAGGGAAGCGCTTCGAAGGCTAAATAGGTTTCGAAGGCTAATCACGTATTGTCTTTCTGCCGACAGGTTAGCACGCAACAAAAGCTTTTCCCTGTACCTCGGTGCACGTGGCAACAAACTAAACTGAAACCGACATGAATATTTGCTCCAAGAACAGGGGGGGCTATATAAAGTGTGAAGAGATACAGAGTGAGGCCCCGTGCAAATTGCAGGAACAGCACCTCATATTTCGCTTGGGCAGCTTTCACCCCAGTGGTGTTTCTTCCTTCTGAACCTTCTGAATCTTGTAGTCGGCAGGGCAGTACTCTGCATATCGCCAACTCGGACAACTTAACATTTTTCATCAAGCCAACTTTAGTAACCTACAAACCTGTACGTTTTTGGAGTGTGGGAGGAAACCGAAGATATCGGAGAAAACCCACGCAGATCACGGAGAGAACGTACAAACTCCACACAGACAGCACCTGTAGTCGGGATCGAACACGGGTCTCGGGCGCTGCATTTTGCTGTGAGGCAGCAACTCTACCGCTGTGCCACCGTGACTTCTTCTTGCGTGTGGCGTGCACAGCCTAAAGTTGTGGGACAACCTGTTCCATTTGATCTTATTTGATTGTGCACACCAGGTTGATTGCATTCGTCGAAACAGGGCGGACCACGTGAAGGTTGCAGTCTCCCACCCCAACCCCAGCGGTATGAACATTGACTTCTCTAACTTCAAGTAGACCTTGTTCTCCCTCTCTCTCTATCCATCCTCATTCACAGCCTAACTGTCTCCGATTACATTTTACCTCTATTTGCTTCGGTGTTACCTTCTCCGAGCTATCAATGGTCTATTCTAGATTTTCCCTGATCCACACCCCTTTGGTGTCTCATTTTCACACCTTACACTTCCTTATCTCTGTATCTCCTCCTCCCCTTACTCTCAGTCTGAAGAAGGGTCTCGGCCCAAAACGTCACCAATTCCTTCCATCCAGAGATGCTGCCTGTCCCGCTGAGTTGCTCCAGCATTTTGTGACTATCTTTGGTGTAAACCAGCATTTGCAGATCCTTCCTGCACATTGATGGTTATGTTTGATTGGGTAGATGTCATATCGTAATAATGGGAGTGTGAATGGGCGGTGGGTAGGAGAGCAGAAATGAGGCAAAAGAGTCTAGAACTGGTGCTTAGTCCAAATGGGGTTTCAGGAAACAGCTCCATCCAAAACCGCATGAAATTGCAGAGAATTGTGGACGCAGCCCAGACCATCACACAAACCAACCTCCCTTCCATTGGC
The DNA here is from genome assembly GCA_963514005.1 of Raja brachyura. Next base: position 15,228,157 of record OY740816.1, read on the forward strand.
TCAATCTACACCTAACGATGCCTCGACAAGGCCAGCAGCATCATCAAGGACCAGTCTCACCCTGGCCACTCGCTCTTCTCCCCTCTCCCATCAGGCAAGAGGTGTGGAAGTGTGAAAACTCACAGCTCCAGATTCAGGGATAGTTATGCCCCTGTCCCACTTAGGAAACCTGAACGGAAACCTCTTTGCGCCCCACCCAAGGTTTCCGTGCAGTCACCACCTCCGGCAACCACCTTCAACTAGCATCGCAACCGGCTTCGACTAAAAAATTTCCGATTTTAAAATTCCGATTTTTAAAACGGAAACCACTTTTGACCATTAGGGAGACTGACAAAAACCTCCGGGAACCGCACGAAAACCTTGGGTGGGGCGCAAAGTCTCCAGAGGTTTCCGTTCAGGTTTCCTAAGTGGGACAGGGGCTTTACTTCCCAGCTGTTATCAGGCCACTGAACCATCCTATGTAGAAGTCCCAACATCTTGAAGGTGTGCAATCGATGAGTCTTTTTAAAGGATTGACTTCGTCACCTACCACAACTAGAGGCTGTCTACCTCATTGGAGACCCTCGGACTATCTTTGATAGGACTTTACTGGACCTATCTTGCACTAATCATTATTCACATTATTCCCTTCATTATGTATCTCTGGACGGCTCAATTGTATTCACGTCTAGACTTTCCGCTGACTGGTTAGCACGCAACAAAAGCTTTTTACAGTACGTGCGACAATAAGCTAAATTCAAACATGACACTCTCTCCTGCAAAGTAGCAATGGGAAAGTCTCATTTAACGGAAGAGAGGTTGCGAGAGTTGGGTGGAAGGAATTACCAACATCAACTGGTTTGCTTTAGTCTGAAGAGGAGGCCCAACCCAAGATATTATTCAAGAACACAAATTGCTGAAGTAAAGGGCCTGTCCCACTTGGACCGCCACTTACGCGACAGGCCGGCAGTGACGTTCGCGCGACGGTCCCCGCGAGAGACGCGCGCGTCATCATGCGCCCGCACGGCCGTCTGGAGCGCGTGACGTCTTTTGAAGATGGACACAAAACGCTGGAGTAACTCAGCGGGACCGGCAGCATCTCTGGAGAGAAGGAACGGGTGATGTTTTTCGGGGTCGAGATTCATCTTCAGTCTGACCCGACGAAACGTCACCCATTCCTTCTCCCCATAGATGCTGCCGGTCCCGCTGAGTTACTCCAGCATTTTGTGTCTATCTTCAATTTTCTTGACCCCGCTCTGGGAGTAGAAGTGGGGGCGGATCCAGATCCGCAACGGCCGTGAGCCCCAGGCCCAGCTCGGCCATCGTTTGCCTGCTTCTGCTGCTGTTGCAGGTGAGACGTTGCGTCGCGCCAGGGTCTTGGGCCTGTCCCACTTTGGCCGTCAGTTATGCGACAGGCCGTTGGCGCGCGAAGATTTCGTGCAGGACGAGGTCCACACCGTCCATGCGCCCGTCCCGCGCTACCCACACGCTTATCAGACCTCAGTGTAGCTCTGATGTAGTCCCTGTAACCAGACCACAATTGGCTTGCCGCACTGTCCACAATCACTGTGGAAATGGCCAGTATTATCTCCAGTCAGGCCAGTGTTATCCACCTGTTATCTCGACAAACCACAACAGCAAACACAGATTAGGCCTGAGTGCACAAGACAGCAGGTGCTGTAAGCTCTGGGAGCTCTGGACGAGAGCTTCACACCACATTATCCTGCTGCTCTCATTCAGCCACTGGTTCCGACACTTCCCGCTGCCTCGGCAAGGCCAGCAGCATAATCCAGGATCAGTTTAACCCCAGTCACCCCCTCGTTAGTTTAACGGGACGGGCAGCATCTCTGGACAGAAGGAATGGGTGATGTTTGGGGACGACACCCTACTTCAGTCTGAAGATGGGTCTCGACCCGAAAGGTAAAGGGCCTGTCCTACAAGCATGCAACTCTATGCGATTAGCGCGACCTAACGTGGTCGCTTGAGCCGTCCGGCGTCGCGGGGCCGGTCCCACTTCGATCGCCGGAGCCGTGCGGAATTGTGCGGAGTTCGTCCCGACATCGCGCGGGGCTCCGAAAAACTGACTATGTTCAAAAATTCCGCACGGCAACGGCTTGTCGGCTCGCAGTCGCCTCGACGCACTACACACCGTCTCGACATCGTGCCTCCGTGACCCTCTCTGTAGGTGCCTCCGTGACCCTCTATGTGTGTGGCTCCGTGGCCCTCTGTGTGTGTGCCTCTGTGCCCCTCTCTGTCCTGGCGAACTTACCTTAGACTTCGCTCCAAGTTCGCCTCACTTTGCGCCACGTTGCGCCACTCACCCGACCTCCGCGCGGCCCCTGCTGCCCGTTTGGGCATGCTTGCCGCATGCAGGTGCATGCTGGTGGGCCCTGTACAGGGGATCACCCGACCTCCGCGCGGCCCCCGCTTCTAGTTTGATCGCTCTCATCGCATAGGGTTGCATGCTTGTAGGACAGGCCCTTAACCCATTGATATCCAGAGATGCCGCCTATCCCTGCAGTTTGTGTCTACCTTCAGTTTCAACCAGCATCAGCTGTTCCTGCCTACCCTCTTTAGTGCAGTTTAGTTTCGAGATACAGCGCGGAAACAGGCCCTTCGGCCTGCCGAGTCCGCACCGACCAGCGATCCCCGCACAGTGCACACAATAGGGACAATTTTAACATTTACACCAAGCCAGCTAACCTACAAACCTGCAACTGAACCACCCTCTCACCAACTATTGCCTCCAAATCGAAACATATAAGATTGTTAAGGGCCTGGGCACGCTAGAGGCAGGAAATTGCTTTAGAAACTCAGCGAGTGCGGCAGCATCTATGGAGCGAAGTAAGTACCCAACGTTTCGGGCCGAAACCCTTCTTCAGACTGATGTTCCTAGAGGCAGGAAACATGTTCCCGATGTTGGGGGGGATCTCCAGAACCGGGGGCCACAGTTTAAGAATAAGGGGTAAGCCATTTAGAACGGAAACGAGGAAACACTTTTTCTCACAGAGAGCTGAGAGTCTGTGGAATTCTCTGCCTCAGAGGGCGGTGGAGGACGGTTCTCTGGATGCTTTCAAGAGAGAGTTAGATAGGGCTCCTAAAAATAGCGGTGTCAGGGAATATGGGGAGAAGGCAGGAACGGGGTACTGATTGGGGATGATCAGCCATGATCACATTGAATGGAGGTGCTGTCTCGAAGGGCTGAATGGCCTACTCCTGCACCTATTGTTTATTGTCTATAAATCCTTCCTGGAATGGAGGAATTAGAACACAATGCCCAACCAAGGCATAAGATATAATGGTCAGTGAAAGAGGTGGAACTAACACAGCATCGCTCAGTTGAAGAGGGCAGTTCAGGCAGCTAATATTCTTGTCATAGAGGTGGAGGCTTGGAGGTTGAGGCAGAAACAGCCAGGGATGAGGAGGGCAGTACGTACGGTGGCGCAGCGGTAGAGTTGCTGCCTTACAGCGCCAGAGACACGGTTTCAATCCTGTCTGTGCGGAGTTTGTACATTCTCCCCGTGACCTCGTGGGCTTTCTCCGGGTGCTCCGGTCCCCTCCCACATCCCAAAGACATACAGGTTTGTAGGTTAATTGACTTCTGTAAAAATTGTCCCTAATATGTAGGATAGTGCTAATGTATGGGTGATCGCTGGTCAGCGCGGACGCAGGGGGTCGAAGGGCCAGTTTTCGTGCTGTATCTCCAAATTAAACTAAACAAAGAATAACCAAACGGAATCCGAGGGGTCACTTTTTCAGACTCGCCACAGTAAGGACTGTACCGTGAGGCATTGGGCCTGCCAAATGCACCACCCACTGCCATCGAGGATGAGTTATATTTCTAACCAAGCATTTACTGCAGAGATTTTAAACAGCAATGTGGAAAATTACTTAGGGATTATTCCCTGTCTACAGAAATAGAAAATAGGAATTTAGTCGGAATCTGCGGGGTAACTTTTCCACACAAAGGGAGGTGGGTGTACGGAACAAGCTGCCGGAGAAGGTAGTTGAGGCTGGGACTATCCCAACATTTTAGAAACAGTTAGACAGGTACATGGATGGGATAGGTTTGGAGGGACATGGGACAAAACGCGGGCAGGTGGGACATTGTTGGCTGGTGTGGGCAAGTTGAGCCGAAGGGCCTGTTTCCACACTCTATGACTCTAAGAATTGTAAATCTAGGCATGATAGACTCGGTGGCGATTCCGAGCTTTGGAATCGAGGGTTCACCAAGAAACTGAGAGTTAAGGCATGGACTGCAGTTTGGGCCGACTTCCTCTGACTCTGTGCGTATTAGGAGACGGTCTCTGGTCCCCAATAACAGGAGCTTTGCCTGATTCAAGATACTCTTTCCAGCACAGCTCCAGTTTGCAAGATCAGATTCCCCTCCCAGTCAGATCCTTCCTGCACCGTCGGAACCTCGCTACCAGCGCACACTGCCCTCGGGACGGCTGCTATGGAGAGGAGACGGTTGCCCACCTCTTTGCAGAGTGTGGATTCGCTCAAAGAGAGTCTGGAGAGGTCCGTAAGGGTCCCTGTCACGGTTTATTCCGAACAGCTCCGTCACGGAGGTCTCGGTGATTTACGGACTGTTCCAGGGGACGCATTCAGAGACTGACATTGAGTTGAAGGTCATCAACTCGGCTCTTTGGTCTGCCCGAGCGTTGTTCACCACCCAGCAGAGCAGGATGTCCGTCGGGGAATGTTGCCGACTGGCCCGCTGCAGACTGCAGGAGTACGTGCTGAGGGACGCACTGAAGCTCGGTGCAGCCAACGCCAAGGCTCGGTGGGGGAGGGCCACAGTCTAGGGTCCTTCCGCTGTTGGACATGGGGGGGGGGGGCAGAGTCTGGTGGAGATGCCCCTCAAAATAAGGGAAGGGATCCCATGCCAGTGGACCACTTGAGCGGCAAGGGTGGGAAATTTGAGCAATGTATGTAGACTGTATTGTAAATAAGTAAGTAATTTTATTGGCCAAGTATTCACATACAAGGAATTTGCCTTGGTGCTCCGCCCCACAAGTAACAACATGACAGTTACGAATTACTCAGAATACACCAAACATTAATAAGAATAAAACATTAATGATAAAACACCATTGATCAAGCACGTGAACCAACAAAATACCAGATCAAAGGGAGGCTACAGATTTTTGGCCGTTGAGTAGAGCAACTACTCGTGGAGAAAAACAGGTTTGATGTCTGGCTGTGGCGGCTTTGACAGTCCGGAGTCGCCTTCCAGAGGGAAGTGATTCAAAGAGTGTGTGGCCAGGGTGAGAGGGGCCCTTGCAGTGTACAGTTCATCAATGGAGGGAAGGTTGCAGCCAATAACCTTCTCTGCTGATCGGACGATTCGCTGCCGCCTCCAGGTGTCGTGCTTGGTGGCTGAGCCAAACCAATTGAACAATCTGTATGTCCTCCAAAAATGTCGGATGGATTTTTTGCACGATTCATGTATTGCATATATTTATTACCAGAATAAAGTCTATTCCTATTCTGTGACAACAAAGAACCGCAAAGGCTGGTTAAGTCTGAAGAAGTATTGACCTGAAATGCCACCCATCCATGTTCTCCCAAGATGCTGAGTTGCTCCAGAACTGTGTGTCCTTTTTCCTTTCCTCTGCGATGCTGCCAGCAGTGTGTGTTGCAGCTAACATCTTGCACTCTGGTCTGCCAACAATCACTCATTCCTTTCAACAGCACCGAACCCGCATAGACTTTGGCCCAATGTTACGTTGATCCAAGCAGAGCTGGTTTACATTAGACAGTAGACTTCAGAGACACAGCGCAGAAACAGGCCCTTCGGCCCACCGAGTCCGCGCCGTCCGCAACCACTATCCTACACACTAGGGACAATTTACAATTTTACCAAAGCCAATTAACCTACAAACCTTTGGGATGTGGGAGGAAACCAGCGCACCTGGAGAAAACCCACGGGGTTACAGGGGAAACGTGCAAACTCTGTACAGACAGCACCCAAATCTGAGGAAGGACATTATTGCCATAGAGGAGTGCAGAGAAGGTTCACCAGACTGATTCCTGGGATGTCAGGACTGTCTTATGAAGAAAGACTGCATAGACTCGGTTTATACTCTCTAGAATTTAGGAGATTGAGAGGGGATCTTATTAGAAACTTACAAAATTCTTAAGGGGTTGGACAGGCTAGATGTAGGAAGATTGTTCCCGATGTTGGGGAGGTCCAGGACAAGGGGTCATAGCTTAAGGATAAGGGGGAAATCCTTTAGGACCGAGATGAGAAGGACTTTTTTCACACAGAGAGTGGTGGGTCTCTGGAACTCTCTGCCACAGAGGGTAGTTGAGGCCAGTTCATTGGCTATATTTAAGAGGGAGTTAGATGTGGCCCTTGTGGCTAAGGGGATCAGAGGGTATGGAGAGAAGGCAGGTACGGGATACTGAGTTGGATGATCAGCCATGATCATATTGAATGGCGGTGCAGGCTCGAAGGGCCGAATGGCCTACTCCTGCACCTAATTTCTATGTTTCTATGTTTCTACCCCACGTCGGGATCGAACCGGGGTTTCTGGCACGTGAGGCAGCGACTCTACCTCTGTGCCACAATACACAATAGGCAATAGGGGCAGGGGTAGGCTATTCGGCCCTTCGAGCCAACACCGCCATTCAATGTGATCATGGCTGATCATCCCCAATCAGTACCCCGTTCCTGCCTTCTCCCCAAAATCCCCTGACTCCGCTATCTTTAAGAGCCCTATCTAGCTCGCTCTTGAAAGCATCCAGAGAACCTGCCTCCACCGCCCTCTGAGGCAGAGAATTCCACCGTCGTCCTTGATGGAGGTCCTACCCCTCCCATTCCTAAAGCCCTCCATTGATCACCCAGAGGCAAGCTCACATGTGGCACCACCCCACCCAGAACATCAACAGACCCTCTGTTCAACAGGCAGGTCAACTTAAGAGCCTTTTGTTCACTCTTCGCCACATGTCCCTGGAGTGCAGCAGCTCAGGATTTTAAATTATTTTTAAAATCCCGCTAACAATTTTTTCCAGTGATGCTGCTGCTCCCGGTAGGAATGTCAAGTTGACGATGTTAAAATTAGCAAGCGGGATACTGGGGAGGGTTTCAATCTGTTGTGAAACAAACACTCAGTGACACAAGTCGCTGCCGTTTCGAACCAATCCCAACATTTTTGTCACGGCAAACAGGATGGGGCCTTAAAGGGGATGTTGTTAAGACAGAAGTCCAGTGGTCTGACATAACGAATGAAAAGACTGCTTCTGCTAAAGTCAAATCATATGACACCAATCATCCCTGCAAGGCGGTTTTATCCCTTTTATTGATGTTACCGTCCACAGAGCCATGTTCCAGACTGGAGCTCACATTCCTCAGTCTTCACACTCACTGACTTCTTTCATTTCATCCAAATGAATTATCAACAGTTGCCGCTGAGTATGTGAGCTCTGTTTTCTCTGCAGCAACTGCACTGGTTCCCTTGTACCTTCTTAAAAAGGGTCCACTCCAACGCAACATTTCTTGGGGATAGTCCTCTTCACTCACTCCATTATCGTCCTCCCTCCCTTAGGCTGGGAGAAGGGAGGAGATATACTGTTTGGAAATCTGTCCCACCCATTGCATCTCCCCATGTCATCCCCACTCGCCTGATGTGCGCAAGTCTTTGGGCGGGGAGGGAGAGGGGGAGATGGGGGGAGGGAGGTGTTGGGGATGGGAGAGAAGATGGGGGGAGGGGAAATGGGGAGGGAGGGGGGGAGTGGAGGAAGGGTAGACAGGGAGAGGGGAGATGGGGGGAGGGGAGACTGGGGAGGGGGGAGGTAGGGGAAGGGAGGAGGGGATGGGAGGGGAGACGGGGGAGGGGAGATGGGGTGAGGGGAGGGGCGACAGGGAGGGGCTAGACGGGGGAGCGGGGAGATGGGTGAGCGGGGAGAGGGGAGACAGGGATGGGGAGACGGGGAGGGGAGGGGAGACAGGGAGGGGGAGACGGGGAGGGGAGAGACACGGGGAGGGGAAATGGGGGATGGGGAGGGGAAGATGGGGGAGGCAAGAGGAATGTTTCAAACGCAAGCCCTTGGGATATGGAGGCCAAGTTTAGTCTGCAGGGGGCTTTGTACACAAGGCTGTGTGGTTCCAATTGCCCCCAGCTCTCTCCCACTCACACTGTGACACATTCCAGGGATGTGATGGGTTCTCCGGATTGACACCAGCTGAGATTAGTTGATTGTCACGTGTACCGAGGTACAGTGAAAAGCTTTTGTTGTGTGCTATCCAGTCAGCAGAAAGACAATACACGATTACAATTGAACCATTTACAGTGTATAGATACATGTAACGCAACATCTCCCCATGTACAGCCTCCATCCTCTGTCTCTCCCACTCAAGTACAGTAACCATCACGTTCCCCTCATCAGCCACTTCCTGGTGCAGTACCAGGGATCACCAGTAGATATGGGGGCAATCCACCTCCATCAGGCCCAATTGCCTCAAGTCTCCATCACTGGGCCTGGGCAGGGTAGAGGAGAGGGTGACACGAGGAACAGCAGATGCTGGAATCTTGAGTAAAACACAAAGTGCTGGAGGAACCCAGCGGGTCAGGCAGCATCTCCGGAGCCCCTAGCTTCCATCTCTGCACCACACGGCCATGCTAACCCTGGACAGCAGTACACCAGTTCCAATAACGGGAGATGGCGCTGAGGGGCAGGAAGACCACGTCAACGTCAGGAGGGCTGTTGACTGACTGGAAACTATAACATTGCCATTGCCTAACCTTCTTCAAATCATAGAGTCATACAATGTGGAAACAGGCCCTTCGGCCCAACATGTCCCATCTACACTAGTCTCACCTACCTGCGCTTGGCCCATATCCCTCCAAACCTTTTCCTATCCATGTACCTGGACCAATAATTCTTAAATATTGCGATGGTACCTGGCCGAACTACCTCCTCCAGCAGCTCGTTCCATACACCCATCACCCTCTGTGTGGAAAAAGTTAGCCCTCAGGTTAGTATTAAACCTTTCCCCGTTTCATCTTCAACCGGTGTACTCTGGTTCTCGATTCCTCCACTCTGGGCAAGAGACTCTGTGTGTCTACCCGATCTATTCCTCTCATGATCTTCCTTCACCATCAGGCTACAGCTCTGGCCAAGCTGTACCGACCAGCTCACCCCAACATAACACCAACGCAAGTGGTCACATTCAGTCTGCTCCTGTCTGGAATGTCACCAACAAGATGTCCACGCCTGGCTGGGTCTGGCTTGACCCCATTCAAGCTGGGGTAGAGAAACCCTTTCCCAATAAAAGACAGCCTCCACTCCATTTGGGAGGTCATGCTGCAGGTATGCAAGTCGTTTGTGATTAGGATCTCCTAATTTGAGGGAGGACATCCTTGTGATTGAGGCAGTGCAGCTTAGGTTCATGAGATTGATCCCTGGGATGGCGGGACTCATATGAGGAAAGATGGAAAAGACTAGGCTTGTATTCACTGGAGTTTAGAAAGGATGAGGGGAGATCTTATAGAAACATATAAAATTATAAAAGGACTAGACAAGCTAGATGCAGGAAAAATGTTCCCAATATTGTGTGAGTCCAGAACCAGGGGCCACAGTCTTAGAATAAAGGGGGAGGTCATTTAAGACTGAGGTGAGAAAAAACTTTTTTACCCAGTGAGTTGTGAATTTATGGAATTCCCTGTCACAGAGGGCAGTGGAGGCCAAACCACTGGATGGGTTTTAGAGAGAGTTGGGTAGCGCTCTAGGGGCTGGTGGAGTCAAGGGATATGGGGAGAAGGCAGGCACGGGTTATTGATTGGGGACGATCAGCCATGATCACAATGAATGGCGGTGCTGACTCGAAGGGCCGAATGGCCTCCTCCTGCACCTATTTTCTATGTTTTCTATGAAGGGGGGGAAAGATTTAATAGGAACCTGAGGGGTAACATCTTCGCACAAAGGTTGGTGGGTGTATGAAACGAACTGCCGGGGGAGGTAGTTGAGGCAGGGACTATCGCAACGTTTATGAAACCGTTTGACAGGTGCATGTATAGGACAGGTTTTACCTGTCGGAAACCAGCTAATGTTTTCAATGATTTAATTAAAAAATTAAAAAAATTAGAGGGATATGGGGAAAATGCAAGTATGTGGGACTGGTTTAGATGGGACATGTTGGTCAGGATGGGCCGAAGGGCCTGTTTTCACACTGTATCACATTATGACTATGACACTCCATCTCCAGCACATCACAGCCCACAGAGGAGTCATCTCTCCAGGTTCCTCAGGTACCAGTGGTCTTACACAGATGGACCACTGTGGCCACAGCCCGACTGAACTGGACTCCACTCCATCGCAACCCAACTCACATCTCAAAGCCTCACCATGTGTCGCTGGCTTTGCAAGGCACCCCACTCCCAAACAGCCACTCAACCACACCACTACCTCACGGTACAGACTTCATTCTCTGCTTCCCCCACTGACAGAAACACAGCAAACATCACGTCTCCCCACATCATCCTCTCCACCTCCTTCATCCCTTTCTCCGTCCCCTCTTCTTTCCTCACCCGGCCTATTTCTCTCTTCCTCTCCTCCCACGACTGTCATCCTCTCTCCCCCTCCATCCACAAACTATCCTCCTCCCTTCTCCCCTTTGACTTCTCCCCCTCCGTTCCCTCCAATCTCACGCCCCTCTCTCACCCACCTCTCTATTCTCCCCTCCCTTCCACCCTGCCCTCCATCTGCCCTCTCACCTCCCCTCCTCTCTCCTTCCTTCTCTCCTCCCTCCCTCTCACCTCCCCTCCCCCCTAATCTGCCTCCCCCACCCCCTCTCACACTTTGTCCCTCAACTCGCCCACCCTCCCCTATCCTCCATCCCTCTCTCTCCCTCCCTCCATCCTTCCCTCCCTCCTTCTCACTCCCTTTACCTTCCCTCCATCTGCCCTCTCTGCTTCTTCTCTCTCCTCCCATCCTCCCTAATCTTCCTCCCTCACCCTCTCTCACACTTTCTCAATCAACTCTTCCTCCCTCCCTCCTTCCCTCAGCCTCTCTCCCTCCTTCTCACTCTCTTTACCTTCCCTCCATCTACCATCTGCCATCTCTTCTCTCTCCTCCAATCCTCTCCAATCTTCCTCTCTCACACTTTCTCCATCAACTCTTCCTCTCTCCTTACATCCCTAAATCCCTCCCTCCCTCTCTCCTTCTCTCTCCCTCCCTCTCTCCTTCCTTCACTCCCTCTCCCTCCCTCTCTCCTTCTCTCACCCTCCCTCTCTTCTTCCCTCGCCCTCTCTCCCTCCTTCTCACTCTCTTTACCTTCCCTCCATCTGCCATCTCCTCTCTCTCCTCCCATCCTCTCCAATCTTCCTCGCTCACACTTTCTCCATCAACTGTTCCTCTCTTCCTCCATCCCTCCCTCACTCCTTCTCTCTCCCTCCCTCTCTCCTTCTCTCTCCCTCCCTCTCACACTCACTCCCTCCCTCCCTCTCCCTTTACCTTCACTCCGTCCGCCCTTCAGACTTTTCCTTCTCCGGGCTCGAAGTTTGGCGAAAGTTTTGCGGAGTAGCGGTTCAGCCATGGCGAGGGAGCTGGGGCTGGGGCTGGGGCTGGGGTGAGCGGGACCGGGTCCGGGTCCAGGACCGGGTCCAGGTGCCGGAGCCGGCCGGGCCGAGTGTCCGCCTGCCGGGCCCCTCTCCCCGGGATCTGCGCTGCGCTGCGCTGCGATCCGCTCGCTCCTTCAGCGCCAGCACATTCCTGGCCCACCTCCCCCCGGGGAACGTCGCTAAACGGCCGGCCCCGGCCCCCGGCCCCCGCCAGCAACCCCTCCCCTCCGCTCCTCCCTCCGGCCCCTGGACCTCGGCCTCTCCCCGCGGGGGCCGGAGCTTCCCCCGGACCTCCTCTCACACCAGCGATCCGGGCGGAGGGAGGGGGACCTTCGTGTCCGGCCGCGGGCGGCGATTCGGCGACGGTCCCTGGCCGCTGGGCAGTTGCAGTTCCCTGGGACTTGATCCCTCGCTCCTGGGCTCTGGGAATGGGGCTGGGAGGCTGGGGCAGCAATGCCACCGGGATTTGGGAATCGTTGACCCGTTGGAAATGTCACGCGAAGCCTGGGAAAGGAAATGGGATCAGGGCTTGCCAGGAATCCTGTGGGTCTGGGGAGTGGGAAGGAAGGACGGACTGATTTATCCCAGAATACTGGGACATTCAGGCAGCGTCTGTGGGGAAGAGAGAGAGACAGAGAGAAAGTGGAGCGAGAGAGAGAATGTCGAGAGAGAGAGAGAGAGAGAGATAGATGGATAGATAGAGAGATAAAGAGATATATAGATAGATAGATAGATAGATAGATAGATAGATAGATAGATAGATAGATAGATAGATAGATAGATAGATAATAGATCGATAGATAGAGAGAGAGAAAACTAGATAGATAGATAGATAGATAGATAGATAGATAGATAGATAGATAGATAGATAGATAGATAGATAGATAAATAGAGAGAGAGAGATAGATAGATAGATAGATAGATAGATAGATAGAGAGAAAGATAGATAGATAGATAGATAGATAGATAGATAGATAGATAGATAGATAGATAGATAGATAGATAGATAGCGAGAGATAGGTAGATAGATAGATATATATAGAGAGAAAGATAGATAGATAGATAGATAGATAGATAGATAGATAGATAGATAGATAGATAGATAGATAGATAATAGATCGATAGATAGAGAGAGAGAAAACTAGATAGATAGATAGATAGATAGATAGATAGATAGATAGATAGATAGATAGATAGATAGATAGATAGATAGATAGATAGATAGATAAATAGAGAGAGAGAGATAGATAGATAGATAGATAGATAGATAGAGAGAAAGATAGATAGATAGATAGATAGATAGATAGATAGATAGATAGATAGATAGATAGATAGATAGATAGCGAGAGATAGGTAGATAGATAGATATATATAGAGAGAAAGATAGATAGATAGATAGATAGATAGATAGATAGATAGATAGATAGATAGATAGATAGATAGATAGATAGATAGATAGATAGATAGATAGATAAATAGATAGATAGGGAGAGATAGATAGATAGATAGATAGATAGATAGATAGATAGATAGATAGATAGATAGATAGATAGATAGATAGATAGATAGATAGATAGATATAGAGAGAAAGATAGATAGATAGATAGATAGATAGATAGATAGATAGATAGATAGATAGATAGATAGATAGATAGATAGATAGATAGAGAAAGATAGATAGATAGATAGATAGATAGATAGATAGATAGATAGATAGATAGATAGATAGATAGATAGATAGTCAGTCAATGAAGAAGGGTCTCAACCAGAAACGTCACCCATTCCTTCTCTCCAGAGATGCTGCCGGTCCTGCTGAGTTACTCCAGCTTTTTGTGTCTATCTTTGGTCAAAGACCCTTCGTCAGAGATTTGGAATCCACCGTTTTAAAATGGAATAGAATAGAGTCATACCGCACAGAAACAGACCCTTCGGCCCAACTTATCCATGCCAAGCAAGATGCCCCATCTACACTAGTCCCACCTGCCCACACTACAGACCCAACCTCCCCATGATGTCCCATCTAAGCTAGAACCTTTCCCCCATGTTTGACCTTTCCTATCCACGCTTTAGCACGTACCACAGATATGTGAATCAAACATGGGCGGTAGGGAAATTATTGGGAACAAAAACTCCGATGGGATTAATTGACATTTGGAAAGGCAGTGCTTCAAAGGATCTGGCAGAGCGAGACAGAGTGTGAAGGAGGGGCAGGGTTAGGGAGTGAGGATCAGGGTCTGAGAGCGAGGGTGGTATTAGGGTCGGAGGGCGGGGTGGGTTCGTTTAATTTAGAGATACAACGCGGAAACAGGCACTTCAGCCCACCGAGTCTGCAATCCCCATATACTAGCACTATCCTACACACACTAGGGATAGTCTAGGGATTATACCAAGCCAATTAACCTACAAATCCGTACGTCTTTGGAGTGTGGGAGGAAACCGGAGCACCCAGAGAAAACCCACGCAGGTCACGGGGAGAACATACAAACTCCGTACAGACAGCACCCGAGGCCGGGATCGAACCCGCGTGTCTGGCGCTGTGAGGCAGTAACTCTACCGCTGCACCGTGCGGGTGGTATTAGGGTCAGCGAGTGAGGGTGGCATCTACATTTACACCACAGTCATCCACATAACACAAATAACAAAGGTACCAGCATAGATCATAGGATGACCAGTGATAGGAGTAGAATTAGGCCATTCGGCCCATTAATTCTACTCCGCCATTCAATCATGGCTGATCTATACCTCCCCCCTAAACCCATTCTCTTACCTCTAACACCTCTCTAAGCAAAAATCTATCTGTGCCACTGATTTGGTCTACACATCTTTCTGTGGCAAAGAATCCCACAGATTCACCACCCTCTAACTAAATACATTTCTCACAATCTCTTTCCTAAAATAACATCATTCAATTCTGAGGCTGTGACCTCTAGGCCTAGACTCTGCCACTACTGGAAACATCCTCATCCACTCTATTCAATCCTTTCACAATTCTCTATGTTTCAATGAGGTTCCCCCCCTCATTCTTCTAAACTCCAGCGAGTGCAGGCCCAGTGCCGACAAACGCTCGTCATAGGTTAACCTGCAGACCCCTGTAGAACACCACTGGTCCCAGACCAGAGTAACACCCTTCCACCACTACCCTCTGTCTTCGAAGGGTAAGCCAGTTCTGAATTCATTCATTCAACTACCAAGTCACCATGGATCTTATGCATCTTAATCTTCTGGATCAGCCTACCATGGGGGGCTAAAATCGAAGTCGTACTAAAATCAAGGGTCTCAACCCAAAATGTCACCCATTCCTTCTCTCCATTGATGCTGCCTGTCCCGCTGAGTTACTCCAGCATTTTGTGTCTATCTTCAGTTTCAGCCAGCATCTGCAGTTCCTTCCTACTGTAACATCCTCTCTCGCTGCTCCCCCTGTGATTCTTCCTCCACTCCGACCATGTCTTAACCCAGACTAGCTACCAACCTCTTTGCAGGTACACAAAAGGCTGGAGAAACTCAGCGGGTGCAGCAGCATCTAGGGAGCGAAGGAGATAGGCGACGTTTCGGGCCGAAACCCTTCTTCAGACTGAAATCTGAAGTTCAGACCAGCAGTCTGAAGAAGAGTTTCGGCCCGAAACGTCGCCTATCTCCTTCGCTCCTTAGATGCTGCTGCACCCGCTGAGTTTCTCCAGCCTTTTGTGTACCCTCGATACTCCAGCATCTGCAGTTCCTTCTTTAACACCAACTTCTTTGCATATCTTTCCTTCATTTGATCTATATATCCCTATACTGACACCTATGTCTACCGTCTCCCTGTCCCCCGACTCTCAGTCTGAAGATGGGTCTCGACCCGAAACGTCATCCATTCCTTTGCTCCACAGATGCTGTCTGTCCCGCTGAGTTACCGCAGCCCTTTGACCCTATCTTCAGTGTAAACCAGCATCTGCGGTTCCTTCCTACACACCCATTGCCCTAGTGGTTGGTCTTCAAGAACAGGCAGGAGTTGGGCTTGGTGGCTTTCCTCTTGGTGGGTTCCTGGTTCCACGGCGGGCAAGCCGGGCCTGCTGCCGGGGTTTGGTAACAGCCCACAGTCCTTAGCTTAGGTTTAACCAGAACTCATCACCTTCTGGGTTCAAACATTGAACCAGTGAGGTGGATTCCACAGGGGAGATGTGAATGGCTTTACTTAACATCAAGGCGACGTTCGACGGATTGTGGAGCAAGCAGCTCGGGTAAAAAAAATGGAGGGATATTTTTAAAGCGGAGGATGACAAATTCTTGATTCATACGGGTGGCAGGAGTTGTGGGGAGAAGGCAGGAGAATGGGGTTGAGAGGGAGAGATAGATCAGCCATGATTGAATGGCGGAGTAACACTTGATGGGCCAAATGGCCTGATTCTGCTCCTAGAATTGATGACCTTATGAAGGCACTTGGCATCAGAAGGCAAAGACTGGAGTCATTCCTCGCATCATTCCTAATCATCACCACAGGAGTGTCCTCAGACCAACCATGAGTAGCGACTTCATCAATGATTCAATGAATCAGTTCGATGATTCTATGATTCAATTCAAAAATTCAATGATTCAATTATACTTCATAGTCACATGTATCGAAGGACAATGAAATGCTTTCTTTCGCGTTCAACCCGGTTCATTCATGCAGCAGACCTCACCTAGGCTGTCCCCACGTTTCTGGTACGTTTAGTATAGAGATGCAGCATGGTAACAGGCCCTTCGGCCCACCAAGTCCGTACCGACCAGCACATTAACTCAACCCCACACGCACTAGGAACAATTGTACATCTACTCCGAGCCAATTATCCTACAATCCTGTACGTCTCTGGAGTGTGGGAGGGAACTCAAAGATTTGGGGAAAACCCACGCAGGTCACGGGGAGAACGTGCGAACTCCGTACAGACAGCACCCGTAGTCAGGATTGAACCCGGGTCTCTGGCGCTGTGAGGCAGTAGATCTACCGCTGCCCCTCCATGCCACCAAAGTTACAAAAGTTCAGTCCTATCTTCCCTCCCTGTCTCCTGCCTGCCGCTGTATGTGGCAGCGGCCCCGTACCCCCACCACCCCCACCCCCCTCCCTTGCCACCGTGTCCCCCATTGCTATCCACAGCTCCCCCCCCCCCCCGTCCCCCCAATCATCTCCCCCCATCGCTCGCGGCGGACCTTCCGTGGGTCCCAGTGTCAGAAGTGGGGATGTCCATCGACAAGGTTGCACAAGGTGCGATATCTCTGGCGGGAGGATGAGCCAAAGCCAGCATGCAGTAGGCCCTGCACGACTGTCATTGACTGACCTGTGACCTTCATGCATGGGTGGGGTCACATTGACACTACAGGAGTGAGGGGAATGGAGGAGTGAGTGAGGTGGTGGAGGAGGAGTGAGGGGGTGGAGGAGGAGTGAAGGGAATGGAGGAGGAGTGAGGGGAATGGAGGAGGAGTGAGGGGAGGAGGAGTGAGGGGAATGGAGGAGGAGTGAGGGGAATGGAGGAGGAGTGAGGGGAATGGAGGAGGAGTGAGGGGAATGGAGGAGAGAGAGGGGGTGGAGGAGGATGGGGTGGAGGAGTGAGCGGAATGGAGGAGGGGTGGAGGAGTGAGGGGAATGGAGGAGGAGTGAGGGGAATGGAGGAGGAGTGAGGGGGTGGAGTAAGGGGAGGAAGAGTGAGGGGAATGGAGGAAGAGTGAATGGGGTCAGGAGAGGAGGGCAGGGAATGGAGGAGGAGTGAGGAAATGAAGAGGAAGAGTGAGGGGGTGAAGAGTAACGGAATGGATGAGGAGGGAAAGGAATGATGGAACGGGAGAGAGCGGGGGCATCGAGGAGTTGATGAAATGGGAGAGGAGTGAGGAGATGGCAAGGAGGGGTGAGTGGGATCAGGACAGGAGGGATGGGAATGGGAAAAGAGTGAGGCGAATGGGCGAGGGGGAGTGAGGAAGGGAACAGGAGACTAATTTATGGGGTGCTAATGTTCTGGAGGGGAACGGCAGCAATGTGAGGGCAGGGATCTGTAAGAGTCTTTGTTTTCCAGTGCCTCATTGTGGGAGAGCATTGGACATTTTGTTTATGTCTCAAATTTCCTGCCTCAGAAACTGTAACTTCCTAATGCTGTGGTTTTTTTGTTTGTTACACAGGTGCATCATTGTAGCAGTGAGTAGACCAAGTGCAGACCCATTGGGTTGGGGTTAGTGCTAGCTCCCCCAACGCAAAACTCCACCATTCACCCATTCCCCCAACGCAAGCCGGCCCCCCAACGCAATATTGCTGGAGGATTTTCCCCCGTTAGCAGCAGCAGAAGCCTCCTCATATTGCTCATTGATCCAGATTCCTTAAGGGCCTGTCCCACTTGCGTGTCCTTGGCATGCTAATTACGCGACCTCGTGGTGGCGTTGAGGCGCGACGGTCCCACGAAGGTCGTGCGCGACTTCATTCGACCGCACGGCCGTCTGGAGCACGTGACGTCATTTGAAGATGGACACAAAATGCCGGAGTAACTCAGTGGGACCGGCAGCATCTCTGGAGAGAAGGAATGGGTGATGTTTCGTGTCGAGACCCTTCTTCAGTCTGAAAGAAGGGTCTTGACCCGAAACGTCATCCGCTCCTTCTCTCCAGAGATGCTGCCGGTCCCGCTGAGTCACCCCTGCATTTTGTGTCCATCTTCAATTTTCTTGGCCCCGCTCTGGGAGTAGAAGTGGGGGGCGGATCCGGACCACAACGGCCGTAAGCCCCAGGCCGAGTTCGGTGATCGTTTGCCTGCTTCTGCTGCTGTTGGAGGTGAGACGTTGCATCGCGCCAGGGTCTTGGGCCTGTCCCACTTTGGCCGTCAGTTACGCAACAGGCCGTTGGCGCGCATAGATTTTGTTCGGTACAAAAATTTCGGAGCCCCGCGCGATGCCGCGCACAACTACATACCCCTCCGCGATTCTCAGTGGAACGGCCCCGCGCAGCCATACGATGCCCGTGCGCCTCAACACGACCGCGTAATTTGCGTGTCAAGGACACGTAAGTGGGACAGGTCCTTGACTCAACTAATTGATGAGATGGGGAGCTGACTCCTTGAACCACTGCTATTAAATTCCTATCAAATCTTTTCCCCTTCACCTGGAATGTCCTCTGGTCCTCGATTTCCCTACTCTGGGTAAAAGACTCTGCGTGCATCTACCCGATCTACATCTGGCATACCGTAACGGCGTCTACGGAGGGTTTAAGGCCCCTGACCACAGATGAACAAAGGAGGAGGACTGACTGAATTTTGTTGCCTTCCGGCACAGTGAAGAACGCCGTGGTGGATGTTTGTGTTAAATTCTATTTTGTATTTGTGTTCTGTATCGCTGCTGGCAAATTCATTTCACTGCACCTTCGTTGGTGCATGTGATGAATAAATATGAGTTTGACTTTGAATTTGACTCCTCTCAAGATTTTGCATCTCCCATCATCCTCCTGCACGCCACGGAATAGAGACCCAGCCTACTCAACCTCTCCCCATAGCTCACACCCTCTGGTCCTGGCAACATCTTCGTAAATCTTTTCTGAACCCTTTCAAGCTCGACAATATCTTTCCTATAACACGGTGCCCAGAACTGAACACAATATTCTAAATGTTTAACAAGGAACTGCAGATGCTGGAAAATCGAAGGTAGACAAAAGTGCTGGAGAAACTCTAACTCTCTCTTAAATCCATCCAGTGACTTGGCCTCCACTACCCTCTATGGCAGGGAATTCCACAAATTCACAACTCTCTGGGTGAAAACGTTTTTTCTCACCTCAGTCCTAAACGACCTTCCCCTAATGCTAAGACTGTGACCTCGCCCAACAATGGGAACATTTTTCCTGCATCTAGCTTGTCCAGTCCAGCTTTTCCTGCATCTAGCTTGTCCAGAAGGGCCAAATAGCCCCCTCCAGCATAGTGGTGTGTCAACTGACTAGTATTTAGAATTCAGGGTGATTTTATCCAGAGACTTGAGTTTGAATCATCTGGTATTAAAGGGATTTTTCTTTAAGTAATTTAATAAACTGGGAATAAAAAGCCTATGGCAGCGATCGGCAAGCATAAAACCACTAGATTTGTATGAAATCCCATTTGTTCCACTAATTCCTCTGTGGATGTGTCGTCACATTTCGAGGCATTGCGTACTGCTTTCCCACACTGGTGGAGAAGTGCTGATCCCTGTGGACAAAATCCAGGCCTTTATTTGACTCCAGCCTCTCCAGTGAGACTTTCCTTGTGGCCATTAGGAACGAGCATTAAATGTTGCCCGTGGCACTGGAGATCTTCTCAAAAACAGGGAATCGGCTAGAGTGGGATGTGGGCGAACCCCTTGGTATGAAGATGGATCTCTGTCTTCTCAAGGACTGTGCATGGCCACTATCTACAGTGCTGCCAGTGGAGAGGTAGATGGTCGGTCAATACATTAGTTTCGTTTTTAGAGAACCAGCACGGAAACAGGCCCTTCGGCCCACTGACCAGCGATCCCCGTACACAGGTACTATCCCACATACTAGGGACAATGTTCCATTTTTATCAAAGCCAATTAACCGGCATAACTGAACATCTTTGGAATGTGGGAGGAAACCGGAGCATCTGGAGAAAACCAATGCGGTCACAGTGAGAATGTACAAACTCTGTACAGACAGCATCCTTAGTCAGGATTGAACATGGCTCTCTGGAGCTGTAATGGGCCTGTTCCACTTAAGGGCCTGTCCCACCAGCATGTGATTGCATGCGTCTTGCACGGCCAAACGTGGTCGCTTGAGGCATACGGCCTCGCGGGGCCGGTCCCACTTCGATCGGCGGAGGTGTATGGAGTTGTGCGGGGCTGGTCCTGACATCGCGCGGGGCGCCAAAAATCTTGCACTGTCTGAAAATCACGCGCGCCAACGGCCTGTCGGCCCGCAGGCGCATTGAGGGCGTACGCAGTGTCTCGACGTCGTATGCAGCGTCTTGACGGCGTACGCCTAGCATGTGCATTTGCGCGATGACATCACTGCCCAGCGTGTGTTGCGTGATGACATCACCCGCCCGACACGGAGCAACGCCCAAATTCAGTCGGCCCGCCTCCTGCGCAGCTGATTGGTGAATATGATGTCGGGACCAGCCCCGCACAACTCCCCGCACAGCCCCCGCGGTTCGAAGCGGGACCGGCCCCGCGAGGCCGTACGCCTCAAGCCACCACGTTTGGTCATGCTAGACGCATGCAACCGCATGCTGGTGGGACAGGCCCACTTAGGCGATTCTTTAGGCAACTATAGGCGACTAGTTTGTTGCCGGTGGTCGCCGGGAGTCGTCTCCTCAGTCGTAGTAGCAAAAAGTCGTAGCGTCGTTCTGGTCGCCGCTAAATTTTTAACATGTTGAAAATTATTCGGCGACAGTGGGTTTGACGCCAATGAGCGTAGCTTGACTTCTCCTGACGTAGGGGCTGTCGCAGGTTGTCTCCGGGATGACGTAGGTTGTCTCCGGTTTTTCGGCGACCTGCTACGGCTATGGCAGTCGCCGGCAGTTGCCCAAAAAATCGGCAAGTGGGACAGGCCCATAACGCTGCAACTCTACCACTGCACCACTGTGCCACCCTCCCCACCAAAGCAAGTGTTTACAGGTGTACGGTAAAAGGGCATGCCCTGGTTTGGCAACTCGAACGCCCAGGAACAAAGAGGATTACAGAGACTGGTGGACACTGCCTGGTCCATCACAGGTACTAACTACCCCACCATTGAAGGGATCGATAGGAGATGCGGTCTCAAAAACGCAGCCAATAACATCAAAGGCCCACAGCAGCTTGGCCATGCTTTCATTTCACTCCTACCATCGGGAAGATGATACAGCAGCCTGAAGACTGTGACCTCCAGGTTAAAATACAACAAGCATCCTCCCAAAAGACTCCACACTGCACAACACCAACCTCAGCAACTATGAAGATAGAGACAAAACGCTGGAGTGACTCAGTGGGTCAGGCAGCATCTCTGGAGAAAAGGAATAGGTGACGTTTCAGATCGAGACCCTACTTCTGAAGAAGGATCTTCAGACCCTTGAAACAAGACACTTGAAGGATATTGAAACATACTGTATAAGGTTGTTAAGGGCTCGGACACGCTAGAGGCAGGAAACATGTTCCCAATGTTGGGGGAGTCCAGAACCAGGGGCCACACAGTTTAAGAATAAGGAGTAAGCATTTGGAACGGAGACGAGGAAACACTTTTTCTCACAGAGAATGGTGAGTCTGTGGAATTCTCTGCCTCAGAGGGCGGTGGAGGCAGGTTCTCTGGATGCTTTCAAGAGAGAGCTAGATGGGGCTCTGAAAAATAGCGGAGTCAGGGGATATGGAGAGAAGGCAGGAATGGGGATGATCAGCCGTGATCACATTGAATGGCGGTGCTGACTCGAAGGGCCAAATGGCCTACTCCTGCACCTATTGTCTATGCCTATTGTCGATTTACCCAAAAGGTCACCTATTCCTTCTCTCCAGAAATGCTGCCTGACCCACTGAGTTACTTCGCCATTTTGTGTCTATCTTCGGTTTAAACATTTTGGTCAGCAACCATGGGCCATCATTGGTTGCCGTAACGATGTTATATTTTGCAAAGTGTTACAGTTATCGATTTATTGGTTTTTAAAACAAAAATCACAACATATATTTTTACAAATCATCCAGCCCCGTCACGGAATGTCATGTATCCATGTTCTCCAGTGATGCTGCCTGACCCACTGAGTTACTCCAGTACTTTGTATCTTTTTTTGGAAACTATCATCAGCAGTTTCGTTATTTCTAGGAGAAACAAAACAAGTTATCTTTATGTTGTGAAGAGAGTGGGGGAGGAATGGATAACAACAGGGGAAATATCGCTGATGACAGACACAAAATGCTCGAGTAACTTTGGCAGCCTCTCTGGGGAAAAGGAATAGGTGACTTTTAATGATTTGGACGAGGGAATTCAATGCAACATCTCCAAATTTGCAGATGACACCAAGCTGGGGGGTATAGTTAGGTGTGAGGAGGATGCTTGGAGGCTGCAGGGTGATTTGGATAGGCTGAGTGAATGGGCAGATGCATGGCAGATGCAGTATAATGTGGATAAATGTGAGGTTATCCACTTTGGTGGCAAAAACATGAGGGTAGACTATTATCTGAATAGTGGCAGATTAGGAAAAGGGGAGATGCAACGAGACCTGGGTGTCATGGTACACCAGTCATTGAAAGTAGGCATGCAGGTGCAGCAGGCAGTGAAGAAAGCAAATGGTATGTTAGCATTCATAGCAAAAGGATTTGAGTATAGGAGCAGGGAGGTTCTACTGCAGTTGTACAGGGTTTTGGTGAGGCCACACCTGGAGTATTGCGTACAGTTTTGGTCTCCAAATCTGAGAAAAGACATCCTTGCCATAGAGGGGGTACAGAGAAGATTCACCAGACTGATTCCTGGGATGTCAGGACTTTCATATGAGGAAAGATTGGATAGACTCGGCTTGTACTCGCTGGAATTTAGAAGATTAAGGGGGGATCTTATAGAAACTTACAAAATTCATAAGGGGTTGGACAAGCTAGATGCTGGAAGATTGTTCCCGATGTTGGGGGAGTCCAGAACAAGGGGTCACAGTCTAAGGATAAGAGGAAATTCCTTTAGGACCGAGATGAGGAAAACATTCTTTACACAGAGAGTGGTGAGTCTCTGGAACTCTCTGCCACAGAAGGTAGTTGAGGCCAGTTCATTGGCTATATTTAAGAGGGCGTTAGATGTGGCACTTGTGGCTAAAGAGATCAGGGGGTATGGAGAGAAGGCAGGTACGGGATACTGAGTTGGATGATCAGCCATGATCATATTGAATGGCGGTGCAGGCTCGAAGGGCCGAATGGCCTACTCCTGCACCTATGTTTCTATGTTTCTATGTGACGTTTCGGGTTGCGATTCTCCTTCAGACTGAGGGTCAGGGGTGAGGGAAACCGGAAATATGAAGAGGTACAAAGAAAAAATGAATGAAAGACATAAAGACATACAAAATTATAAAAGGGCTGGACAAGCTAGATGCAGGAAAAATGTTCCCAATGTTGGGCGAGTCCAGAACCAGGGGCCACAGTCTTAGAATGAAGGGGAGGTCATTTAAGACTGAGGTGAGAAAAAGCTTTTTCACCCAGAGAGTTGTGAATTTGTGGACTTCCCTGCCACAGAGGGCAGTGGAGGCCAAATCACTGGATGGATTTAAGAGAGAGTTAGATAGAGCTTTAGGGGCTAGTGGAGTCAAGGGATACGGGGAGAAGGCAGGCACGGTTATTGATTGGGGACGATCAGCCATGATCACAATGAATGGCGGTGCTGGCTCGAAGGGCCGAATGGCCTCCTCCTGCGCCTATTTTCTATGTTTCTATGTTAAGGGCATGAAAAGGACGAATCAAAGCCAGGAACGATGATCAAGGAAAGGTAGAGCCCACAATGGTCCTTTGTTGGCTGTGGGGAAGAGTGATGCAAAGAGTGAAACTCAGCAGGACGACAGCGAAACCAGCAGGACGACAAGGGTTGCGATAGTGAAACTAGTGCGTTCAGCTCTGCATCGCTCATCCATCCCTCTGCATCTAAAGAAGGGTCTCCGCCCGAAACGTCACCTATTCCTTCGCTCCACAGATGCTGCCTCGCCCGCTGAGTTTCTCCAGCATTTATGTCGACCTTATCCACTCACGTCACTTTACCATAGGCTCATACTTGTAACCTTTCAATCCAAGCAGAAAGCAATGAGGTTTTAAAACAAATAATTTAAACTTCCTGGAAACAGGAGAATATTACATCTTATGTTTGGTTAAAAGCCCAGGAATTTCACATGGTTTAAAGCTGGGTGCCAGCACACACAGTGAGCTTCTGTTTGTGGAGTAACGCTGTGGTCCAACAGGCAAGCTCCACCAGAGCCCCAGCCTACCCCCCTGATTTATTATTGCAGCTCAGGATCGAGCTGAACAAGAGACTCCTTCAATTCCACCGCACAAGCTCTAACTGGATTAGAATGAGGAAAGACACAGTGCTTCAGTGTACCAGTGTAGAGGCGCAGCGGTAGAGTTGCTGCCTCACAGCACCACAGACCCAGCTTCCGTCCCGGCTACGGGTGCTGTCTGTGCAGAGTTTGTATGTTCTCCCTCTAACCTGCGTGGGTTCCTCCAGGTACTCCGGTTTCATAGACATAGACATAGACATAGAAATTAGGTGCAGGAGTAGGCCATTCGGCCCTTCAAGCCTGCACCACCATTCAATATGATCATGGCTGATCATCCAACTCAGTATCCCATAGGGATAGTTATTGCTGAGTAAATTTCCAAGGATATTCGAGATATGCTAAAGCCATGAGCAGATAATGAAAATAGAGGCTCCAATGGTCAAATAAGATCATGACAGCAAGTAACAGCGAGGTAAATGAATCTCTCAAGGTGGTCACGAGAATTTGATTGAGTAGGTCGGAAGAGGAAGAGGGTATTTCTGGATTTGCTTCAAGGAAATCAGCCAGTCCAGAAGGAATAGAGTCTGATAGAAACATAGAAACGTAGAATTTAGGTGCAGGAGGAGGCCATTCGGCCCTTCGAGCCTGCACCGCCATTCAATATGATCACGGCTGATCATCCAACTCAGTATCCTGTACCTGCCTTCTCTCCATACCCCCTGATCCCCTTAGCCACAAGGGCCACATCTAACTCCCTCTTAAATATAGCCAATGAACTGGCCTCAACTACCCTCTGTGGCAGACAGTTCCAGAGACCCACCACTCCCACATTCCAAAGACATACATGTTTGTAGATGAATTGGTTTTGGTGAAAATAGTAAATTGTTCTTAGTGCCTAGAATACTGTTGGTGTACGGGGTGATCGCTGGCCAACTCGGACTCGGTGGGCCGAAGGGCCACTTTTTCTCTAGCGTCTAATGAGAAACTCAGCGGGTCAGGCAGCATCTCTGGAGAACATGGATGAGTGACGTTTTGTGTTGGGAACCTTCTTCAGACTTTATGGTCTCCAGAAATACTGTCTGATCTACTGAGTTACTCCAGCACTTTGTGTCTTTTTTTGTAAACCAATATCTGCAGTTCCTTGCTTCAACAGAGAGAAAACAGAACTTGCTCGCCCGTCAATAGATAATAGACAATAGACAATAGGTGCAGGAGGAGGCCATTCGGCTCTTCGAGCCAGCACCGCCATTGAATGTGATTATGGTTGATCATCCCCAATCAGTACCCCGTTCCTGCCTTCTCCCCATATCCCTTGACTCCGCTATCTTTAAGAGCCCTATCTAGCTCTCTCTTGAAAGCATCTAAAGAACCGGCCTCCACCACCCTCTGAGGCAGAGAATTCCACAGACTCACAACTCTCTGTGAGAAAAAGTGTTTCCTCGTCTCCGTTCTAAATGGCTTACTCCTTATTCTTAAACTGTGTGGCCCCTGGTTCTGGACTCCCCCAACATTGGGAACATGTTTCCTGCCTCTAGCATGCCCAAGCCCTTAACAATCTTATATGTTCTAATTAGATATCCTCTCATCCTTCTAAACTCTAAAGTGTACAAGCCCAGCTGCTCCATTCTCTCAGCATATGAGGGTCCCGCCATCCCGGGAATTAACCTTGTAAACCTACACAATAGCAAGAATGTCCATCCCTCTGTAGAAACAAGGAACTGCAAATACTGGTTTACAAAAAAAAGACACAAAGTGCTGGAGAACTCAGCTGCTCAGGCAGTAACCCTGGAGAGCATGAATAGGTGATGTTAGTCTGCAGACTTCATATTCTGCAGGGATGCTGCCTGACCTGCAGAGTTACTCCAGCACTTTGTGTCTTTTGTGTGGCCAACGCCAAGGCTCTGTGGGGGAGGACCACAGTCTAGGGTTCCCTCTGCCGGTGGACATTGAGGGGCAGCGTGCAGTGGGGATGCCCCTCAAACAAGAGCAGGGATATCGCCCCAGGGGGCACCGAGATTGGCACTGGCGTTCTGTTTGGTTTAAAGACAGGTGGCTGAAAAAGCAGACCAACATGGTCTCCTTTTACTGAATTTCCTCAACAACAAAATGGTTGAACACAAATTTACAACCGGTGCTGGGGATGGGTGAGCGGGAGCGGGGTGGGGAGGGGGGGGGGGGTGAAGGACAGTCTCATTTCTCTTTCATCTTCTCGCATTTCTTTGGTAGTTCAGGGGTCTTTTCTTCTCTCTAATTTGCATTTTCTTCTCTATCTTTCCTTTTTTCTGGATTTATGTATCAATGTTACAAATGAATCTGTATATTGTATATACATGAAAATTGTATAACCTTCGTGTCGATTGCTTTATTCTTGTACAATTGCTTCTAATAAAATTAATTAAAAAAAGAAGATAGGTGCGAACAAGACTATGACCCTAATGAATATATATATATAGATGCTGAGAATGTCTGAAGAGTTTTTACTTTTGTTTTGTAGATATTCTTTTTCCAAATTAGGTTTATTTTTGGTTTTAAAAATGTAACCTTGCAAGGAGCGAGGCCTCTCCGAATGCTGCCGTTCTCATTCCTGGTGTGGCTTAGCTTTGGTGATCAGAGGTAAATCAACCAGCTTCGTCTTGAAGTGTTGAGAAGCTGCTGGGAAGCTGTTGGAATTGGGGCTCAACACCCCCCCGTGTGCCTGGGCCCTGGACTTTCTCACCACCAGGCCCCAGGTAGTCAAGATGGGAGAGAATACATCGAAGTCCCTCACCCTGAGCACAGGATCCCCCCAGGGTTGCGTCCTCAGCCCCCTACTGTAATCCCTGTACACACATGACTGTGTGGCTAGGTCAGGCCCAACTCTATAACCAAGTTTGCTGATGACACTGTGGTGGTGGGCCTGATCATGTTGCATGCTAACCAGTTAGAGGAGAGACAATACATGATTGAGCCATTTACAGTGTACAGATACATGATAAGGGACATGATATGGGAATAATGTTTAGATAAGGGAATAACGTTTGGAATAATGTGGCATGTTGGTCGGCTGGGTAAGTTGGGCCAGAGGGTCGGTTTCCACACTGTCATCCCCACACGGCATTTAAAAGACACTTGAATAGGTACATCAAGTCAAGTCAAGTCAAAGTCAAAGTCAAGTCAAACAAACTTTATTGTCATTTAGAAATACATCGATATATGCAGTTCCAAACGAAATTCCGTTGCATTTGGCTCCCTGTGCAACACGATATTAACAGAAGGATAAACATGGATAAAAAGGATAAAAGGATAAATAGACAATGGTGGCAGCCCATTACATGGCATTCAGGAGTCTGATGGCTCGTGGGAAGAAGCTGTTGCAGAACCTTGATGTTCTGCTCCTTATGCTACGATATCTTTTGCCCGAGGGCAGCAGAGTGAACAGTCCGTGATGGAGATGTGTGGGGTCTTTTATAATACTGCTGGCCTTAGACACGCAACGTTTGGTCGCAATATCCCCGATTGAGGGGAGAGAAGTCCCGATGATTTATTCCGCTGTCCTCACCACTCTCTGCACGGACTTCCAGTCGGAGGCTCTACAGTCCCCAAACCAGACAGAGATACAGCTGGTCAAAATACTCTCTATGGTGCCCCTGTAGAAAGTGGTGAGGATGGGATGGGGGAGGTGAGCTCTTCTCATCCGGCGCAGAAAGTGCAACCGCTGCTGCGCTCTCTTAACTGTTGATGAGATGTTATTCGACCAGGTCAGACTGTTAGTGATCTGCACCCCCAGGAACGTAGTGCTACTGACCACCTCCACATCGCTGTCATTGATGTGAAGTGGTGTGGGACTGTGCCGGTTTTTCCTGAAGTCGACGATGACCTCCTTTGTTTTTTCGACATTCAGGGTCAGGTTGTTCGTATTGCACCAGTCCACCAGTTGTTTCACCTCCTCCCTGTAAGCCAGCTCAGGTTTAGAAGGGTATATGCCAAGAGCCGGAAATGGGACTAGCTTACCCAGCAGATGTTGGTCACTATTGTCCAATTCGGCTAAACCGTCAGCAGGTCATAATGTTCCCGTCATTTTCTGATTTTTATTTTAGACACGAACATACAGAGGATGGAGGAATATGAATCATATGCAGGCAGATGGTGTTAGTTCAGCTTGGCATCATGTTTGGCACCGACGTTGCGGGCTAAAGGGCCTCTTCCTGTTCCAGGTTGCATGTTTATATGAGATTTCAACTTCAAGTTACTTGTCCTGATCCTGACATTACTCAGGATTTGAAGACTATCTGAAATTAAATTTTATTTTTTGATCGGTGAGATGGCTTTTCAACTCGCCCTGGATGAAAAGCTACTGGACATGATGGTTTATACCGAAGATAGGCACAAAGTGCTGGAGTAACTCAGCGGGCCAGGCAGCATCTCTGGAGAAAAAGGAATGGGTGACGTTCCGGGTCGAGACCCTTCTTCCTGGATTGTAAACATCGATGGCTGGATTGGTCCGACAATACGCTACTGTACTCCCACTTCCAGCTTTGGGATCGGAGTCCATAAGACCATAAGACATAGGAGCACAATTAGGCCATTCGGCCCATTGAGTCTGCTCCACCATTCTATCACCTGACACCTTCCTAACGAAGAACCTATTAATCTCTGCTTTAAAAATACTCAATGACCATATAATAACCATATAACAATTACAGCACGGAAACAGGCCTTCTCGGCCCTTCCAGTCCGTGCCGACCATTTATTTTCCCCTAGTCCCATCTTACTGCACTTATACCATACCCCTCCATTCCCTTCCCGTCCATATACCTATCCACTTTGCTTTTAAATGTTAAAATCGATCCTGCCTCCACCACTTCTGCAGGAAGATCATTCCACACAGAAATTAATTCCACAAATTCACCAACCTCTGGCTAAAGAAATTCCTCCTCATCTCCATTCTAAAGGTACATCCCTATACTCTGAGGCTGTGGCCTCTGGTCCTAGACTGTCCCACTACTGGAAACATCCTCTCCACATCCATTCTGTCCACGCCTTTCAATATTTGGTAAGTTTCAATGATGTGTCGCCTCATCCTAAACTCCAGTGAGTACAGGCCCAGTGCTGTCAAACGCTCATCTTATGTTAACCCAATTAACCCTGGGATCATTCCCATAACCTTCCTCTGAATCCATCACAGTGCTTGGGTATCGAACCTTTTCCAATAACTTTGTGTCGTTATGAAGAAGATGGCATCTCTCAGTCGAGACATTAAACTGACCCACTCCAATCACCGTCATTCTAAGTCGTGCTCCTCTGCTAAAATATCAATTCAAGTTGAAGATTGACATAAAAAGCTGGAGTAACTCAGCGGAACAGACAGCATCTCGGGATAAAAGGAATGGGAGACGATTTCGGCTGAGACCCTCAAATTGTTCCCAGTTTGTGAATGGACTTCCATCTGATTTGGGAATCCATTTTAAGAGTTTGACTGATCTGAGTCGCAGGTCTGTCTCTGACCAGCAAGGGGAGCTGTTGGACCTACTTGTGTTCAGGAACCGCAGATTCTGGAAAATCGAAGGTAGAAAAAAGTGCTGGAGAAACTCAGCGGGTGCAGCAGCGTCTATGGAGCGAAGGAAATAGGCAACGTTTCGGGCCGAAACCATTCTTCACACTGTTCAAAGTTAAAAACATAGAAACATAGAAATTAGGTGCAGGAGTAGGCCATTCGGCCCTTCGAGCCTGCACCGCCATTCAATACGATCATGGCTCATCATCCAACTCAGTATCCCGTACCTGCCTTCTCTCCATACCCTCTGATCCCCTTAGCCACAAGGGCCACATCTAACTCCCTCTTAAATATAGCCAATGAACTGGCCTCAACTACCCTCTGTGGCAGAGAGTTCCAGAGACCCACCACTCTCTGTGTGAAAAAATTCCTTCTCATCTCGATCCTAAAGGATTTCCCCCTTATCCTTAAGCTGTGACCCCTTGTCCTGGACTTCCCCAACATCGGGAACAATCTTCCTGCATCTAGCCTATCCAACCCCTTAAGAATTTTGTAAGTTTCTATAAGATCGCCTCTCAATCTCCTAAATTCTAGAGAGTATAAACCGAGTCTATGCAGTCTTTGTTCATAAGACAGTCCTGACATCCCAGGAATCAGTCTGGTGAACCTTCTCTGCACTCCCTCTACGGCAATAATGTCCTTCCTCAGATTTGGAGACCAGAACTGTACGCAGAACTGTGGCCTCACAAAGACCCTATACAACTGAAGTAGAACCTCCCTGCTCCTATACTCAAATCCTTTTGCTATGAAAGCTAACATACCATTTGTTTTCAGGAACAGTTAAAGAAGGAAAATTACATTTAGAATTAGGCAAAATATCATTTAGTTTAGTTTCGAGATACATCGTGGAAACAGGCTCTTCGGCCCACTGAGTCCGTGCCGACCAGCGATCACTTGTTCCATCCGACACACTAGGGACAAATTACAGAAGCCAATTGACCTACAAACCCGCACGTCTTTGGAGTGTGGGAGGAAACCAGAGCACCCGGAGAAAACCCACGTGGTCACACAGACAGCACCCGTACATAGTCAGTATCAAACTCTACTACTGTGCCGCCAACTATGCACAAGTTTGCAAGCTTTGCACAAATTAATAAACATCTAACGGCCATCTTAAAGTGACCCCCATTTTAATCATCAGATTCTGAAGAAGGGTCTCGACCTGAAACACCCATTCCTTCCACAGTGGCTGGCTGACCCACTGAGTTACTCCAGCACTTTGTATTTCAGTCAAGATTCCAGCACCTGCAGCTCCTTGTATCGACAGTTTAATCGCTATTAGTTTAAATTGTCTTGGGAAAGTAGATTATTCACCAGACGTGGAGGCGGTGCCATGGGGTGAGTTCCGGATGGTTGTGGGAAAGGTCTTTGGATATCAGTCTGGATCCACCTCTTCCCAGCATTTCCCTGAGCCTGGCACTCTGACCATCTCACCATTCTGCATGAATACCTTATGTGAAAGAGAAAATACTTCCTAATATAAAGATATACTGGGCAACATTTGGGGAGGGGCAGCATTTGCTTCTGTGTACGTATGTGTGCGTGTGTGTGTGTGATCTATATATATGTGTACGAGTAAGTATATGTATATATGCACACACTGAACGTTTTTCTTCTCTCTCGTTTATTATATCATTTACAGTGTACTATGTTTATATATGTTGTTGTGCTGCTGCAAATAAGAATGTAATTCTTCTATCTGGGACATGTGACAATAAAACAGTCTGGACTCTCTCTTGACTTGCAGGAAGCAGCATTTGGGTGGAGCATGATGGGACATATACATTGTTGTGGAGGACTGAAAGACAGGGCAGTCATGGTGGCACAGCGGTAGAGTTGCTGCCTTACAGCAAACGCAGTGCCGGGGACCCAGGTTCGATCCCGACCATGGTAAATGGTAGGGAATTGAGGAATGCTGTGGAACAGAGGGATCTAGGAATAACTGTGCATAGTTCCCTGAAGGTGGAATCGCATGTAGATAGGGTGGTAAAGAAAGCTTTTGGTGTGCTGGCCTTTATAAATCAGAGCATTGAATATAGGAGTAGGGAAGTAATGTTAAAATTGTACAAGGCATTGGTGAGACCAATTCTGGAGTATGGTGTACAATTTTGGTCGCCTAATTATAGGAAGGATGTCAACAAAATCGAGCGAGTACAGAGGAGATTTACTAGAATGTTGCCTGGGTTCCAGCAACTAAGTTACAGAGAAAGGTTGAACAAGTTAGGTCTTTATTCTTTGGAGCGCAGAAGGTTAAGGGGGGACTTGATTGAGGTCTTTAAAATGATGAAAGGGATAGACAGAGTTGACGCGGATAAGCTTTTCTCATTGAGGGTAGGGAAGATTCAAACAAGAGGGCATGACATGAGAATTAAGGGACAGAAGTTTAGGGGTATAATGAGGGGGAACTTCTTTACTCAGAGAGTGGTGGCTGTGTGGAATGATCTTCCAGCAGAAGTGGTGGAGGCAGGATCAATTTTAACATTTAAAAGTAAAGTGGATAGGTATATCGACGGGAAGGGAATGGAGGGGTATGGTCTGAGTGCAGGTAGATGGGACTAGGGGAAAATAAATGGTCGGCACGGACTGGAAGGGCCGAGAAGGCCTGTTTCCGTGCTGTAATTGTTATATGGTTATATGGGTGCTGTCTGTACAGAGTTTGTACGTTCTCCCCGTGACCTGCGTGGGTTTCCTCCGAGATCTTCGGTTTCCTCCCGCACTCCACAGGTTTGCAGGTTAATTGGCCTGGTAAATGTAAAAAATGTCCCTTGGGTATAGGATAGTGCCGGGGTGGGAGATTGCAACCTTCACGTGGTCCGCCCTGTTTCGACTAATGCATTCAACTCGAAGTTCACAAACGGCAGATCAAACGGCAATTTTACAGAGGGCCAATAGATCAAATAGAACAAGTTGTCCAACAACTTTAGGCTGTGCACGGCACACACAAGAAGAAGAAGGATAGTGTTCGACCCGGTGGGCCGAAAGGGTGCTGTTTCTGCACTGTATCTCTAAATTAAACTTAACTCAAACTAAACAGGGACTTCCTTATACTGATTAACTCCCTTATACTGATTAATGGCGACTTTGCGTATGGACTTAGCGGGCTGTTTCGATGCATTCCGTACTTAATCAGGGATTGTAACAATCCAGTGTCGATCAGTCGGGGGAAGAGCAACCGTAGGAAGGTTATAAGGAAGTCCCTGGTCATTCATTCCTTCTCTCCAGAGATGCTGCCTGCCCCGCAGAGTTACTCCAGCATCTTTAGTTTTAACCAGGATCTGCAGTTCCTTCCTGCACCAAGCTCTCCCCTCGCCCTTCAATCATGCTTTACTCAGTTGGCACAGAAGTTTATGTCAGAGTCACTGCCTTCAACGAAGAAGCTGGAAAGAGGTCAGAGAAGATTTGGGAGGATGTTTAGAGTTTTGAGATCCAGCATGGAAACAGACCCTTCGGCCCATCGAGTCCACGTCAACCATTGATCAGCCGTTCACACTAGTTCTATGTTATCCCACTTTCTAATCCACTCTCTAGACACTAGGGGGCAATTTTACAGAGGGCCAATTAACCCCCAAACCCGCACGTCATTGGGATGTGGGGGGAAACTGGAGCACCCGAAGGAAACCCACGTGGCCATAGTGCAAACTCCACACAGACAACACCCGAGGTCAGGATCGAACCGGGGTCTCTGGCGCTGTGAGGCAGCAGCTCTTCCAACTGTGCCCCTGGGCCACACTGTATTGAGGGGTATGAGAATGGGGTTAGGAGGGAAAGATAGATCAGCCATGATTGAATGGCGGAGTAGACTTGCTTGGCTGACTGGCCTAATTCTGCTCCTATCACTTATGACCTTATGTACCATGCAGGGATGGGCCCTTTGGCTCATGATGTTTGTGACAAAGATGATGCCTAACTGAACTGATCCCATGTGCCTGCAATGATCCACGTCCCTCTAGTCCCTGCAAATCCATGTGGCCATCTTAAAAGCATTTAAAATGCCACTGTCGTATCTGCCTCCAGCACCACCCCTGGCAATGAGTTCCAGGCCCCCACCATCCTCTGTGTAAAAAGTCTGCCCTGCACATTCCCCCCCACCTTATAGCTATGCCCTCTTGTGTTGGACATTTGCACCCTGGGGAAAATGTTTGTGGCGCTTTAAATCTGCAGCTGGGACTGTGAATATGGTGCCAAAACCTGGCGACTCTTGCATATTGACTTAGCGGGCTGTTTCTATGCATTCGACACTTAATCAAAGATTGTACTAATGTATGGTTGGTAGATATAAATGCTGGAGAAACTCAGCGGGTGAGGCAGCATCTGTGGAGTGAAGGAATAGGCAATGCTTTGGGTCGAGACCCTTCTGCAGACTGATGTGGGGGTGGAGGGGGCAGGTAGAAGAAAGGAAGAGGCGGAGACAGTGGGCAGTGGGAGAGGTTCAAGGTTCAAGGTTAGTTTATTTGTCACATACACCAATTGGTGTAGTGAAATGCTTCTTGCCATGCAGCACACAAAATAAAGACTACAGACAGAACACTAATAAAGAGATTTAAACATAAAAACATCCCCCCACAATGGTTCCCATTATGAGGGAAGGCACAAAGTCCAGTCCCCAAACCTTGTCCACCCATAGTCAGGCATGTTGAGGCCTCCGCAGTCGCCTTCACGGCCCGATGCTCCAGGCCGTTCTCGCCGGGTGATGGTGCTCCGGCGTCGGGAGAATCCTCTCAGCGGCTTGGGACTCCTGGAACGGCCGCTTCCTGCTGGAGTCCGCGGCTTTCAGAGCCGACAAGGCCGCGCTGAATGGAGCTCCTCCCTGGCTCCCGATGTTAAAGTTCAGCGCCGCCGCCCGCAGCCGGCCGCTCCACAGACCCGCGGCTCCGCGATGCTTGTCTCGGGCGGTCCCAGCTCACCGGAGTTCCAGCGCGGCGACCCAGGCAAGGCATCGCCCGCTCCGTCCCCCGATGGCGCTCCAGCGCTCCAGCACTCCGCCGCTGCCGAAGCCGAGGTTCTGGGCGTCCCCCCAGGAAATGCCGCTCCAGGCCCGCTGGTAGGCCGCGAGGACGGGTCGAAGATGCAGCTCGGAGAAAAGCTGCCTCTCCGACCAGGTAGGGACAGGAAAAGCAGTTTCCCCCTTCCCCCCCCCCCTCCCCCCCACATAAAAAAGAATAGACTCCAAAACAAAACACTTTAACACACTAAAAAAAAAGAAAAGGGGGAAAGACATACAGCTGCAGGCTGGGCAGCCATACCATACAGGACGGCGCCCCCTAAGGATTTTGGGAGTTGGGATGGGGAGGGGAAAGAGGGAGAAAGCAAGGACTACCTGAAATTGGAAAAGTCAATGTTCATACCGCTACCCAAGCTAAATATGAGGTGCTGCTCCTCCACTTTGCTGTGGGCCTCACTCTGGCAATGGAGGAGGCCCAGGACAGAAAGGTCGGATTCGGAATGGGAGGGGGAGTTGAAGTGCTGAGCCACCGGGAGATCAGGTTATGTATTTGTAATTATGTATGGCAATTATCTTCGTGACCTCTATGCAAAAATATGGAATTTGACTGTACTTTGATACACAACAAAAAAACAATTCTCCAATAAAAGAACTACTGAATTGTTTAACTATTGAACCTCTGGGGCTGTTCTTTAAATCACCTGATGGTGGGCAAGTTATTGCTGAGTAAATTTCCAAGGATATTCGAGATATGCTAAAGCCATGAGCAGACAATGAAAATAGAGGCTCCAATGGTCAAATAAGATCATGACAGCAAGGAACAGCGAAGTAAATAAATCTCTCAAGGGTGGTCACGAGAATTTGACTGAGTAGGTCGGATGAGGAAGAGGGTATTTCTGGATTTGCTTCAAGGAAATCAGTCAGTCTGGAAGGAATAGAGTCTGATAGAGACATAGAAACATAGAATTTAGATGCAGAAGGAGGCCATTTGGCCCGTCGAGCCTGCACCGCCATTCAATATGATCATGGCTGATCATCCAACTCAGTATCCCGTACCTGCCTTCTCTCCATACCCTCTGATCCCCTTAGCCACAAGGGCCACATCTAACTCCCTTTTAAATATAGCCACTCAACTGGCCTCAACTCTGAAGAAGGGTCTCGACCCGAAACGTCGCCTATCTCCTTCGCTCCTTAGATGCTGCTGCACCCGCTGAGTTTCTCCAGCTTTTTGTGTAACCCTGGCCTCAACTACCCTCTGTGGCAGAGAATTCCAGAGACTCACCACTCTCTGTGTGAAAAAAGTCCTTCTCATCTTGGTCCTAAAGGATTTCCCCCTTATCCTTAAGCTGTGACCCCTTGTCCTGGACTTCCCCAACATCGGGAACAATCTTCCTGCATCTAGCCTGTCCAATCCCTTAAGAATTTTGTAAGTCTCTTATAGATCTCCTAAATTCTAGAGAGTATAAACCGAGTCTATCCGGTCTTTCTTCATAAGACAGTCCCGACATCCCAGGATGATGAAGGATCTCAACCTGAAACGTCACCTATCCCTTTTGTCCAGAGATGCTGCCTGACCCGCTGAGCTACTCCAGCATTCTGTGTCTATCTTCAGAAGGAATAAAGGCATGGACTATTCCTAAAGAAATAGATTTACCATAAGCATCTTAGATAGATGCACACTTGCCCAGAGTAGGTGAATCAAGGACCAGAGGACATAGGTTCAAGGTGAAGGGGAAAAGATTTAATAGGAATCTGAGGGGTAACATTCTCACCCAAAGGGTGGTGGGTGCATGGGACGAGCTGCCAGAGGAGGTAGTTGAGGCTGGGACTATCCCAATGTTTAAGAAACAGTTAGACGGGTACAAGGATAGTGTAGGAAGGAACTGCAGTTGCTGTTTTGGAGTGATCTGGGCAGGTGCGACTATTGTAGCTGTCGACGGGGGCAAGTTGGGCCAAAGGGCCTGTTTCCCCACTGTATCACTCTATACACACAGAGTGCTGGTGTAACTCAGCAGGTCAGGCAGAATCTCTGGAGAAAAGGGATGGGTGACGTTTCAGGTCGGAACCCCTCTTCAGACAGCGGGTGGAGTCCAAAGAGGAGGGGGACCAGTGGGAATAGGTCATCACTGGACGGTGAGGACTCCCCATAGGAAAAAGACATGGAGGCGGAGATGACCAACGAAAATTAAAGAAAAAGGGTGACAGGCCAAATTACGACACGTTTCAGCTATCGTTCCCTAGAAGGGACAAAGTTCAATTAAACGCAGAGCTGATCTCAACGTTTGGGTGCAACAAAAGAATATATGACAGATTTTAGGCTGGTCAGAAATGGGAAGCTGATTGACTACAGGAAGTTCAGAGGAGAAGTGAGGAATAAATTGAGAGAAGGAAGTGGTGAATAGACAGACGGCCAACATAACGAGGGATTCAAAACGTGCTCAGTCATTTCACATGTAGGGCAAAGAGGGGAACAGGGAAAGCTTCAACCAGACACAAAATGCCAGGACAGGCCCTTCTACAGTTGAAGAAGGGTCTGGACCCAAAATGTCACCCATTCCTTCTCTCCAGAGATGCTGCCTGTCCCGCTGAGTTACTCCAGCATTTTGGGCCTATCTTCGGTTTTCAAGCAGCACCTGCAGTTCCTTCATATGCAGAGCTCCAGACAATTGGAGGGCCAGTTTGGAAGGAAGTAAAAGGAATAACACTGGTCAAGAAAGCAGAGAGAGAGAGAGAAATGAACACTGCACCGATCGCTGAGGTAGACCACTTGTTATGGCCCATCCAGTCTGAAAAACAACCCTCTATCACCACTGAAGAAGGGTCTGAAGAAGGGTTTTGGCCTGAAACGTTGCCTATTTCCTTCGCTCCATAGATGCTGCCTCACCCGCTGCGTTTCTCCAGCACTTTTGTCTACCCTCTCGCACCACCCGCTGTTTCCTCCCTTCAAGTCAATTCTGTATCCAACTGTGTAGGAAGGAACTGCAGATGCTGGTTTATACAGAACATAGACACAAAGTGCTGGAGGAACTCAGCCGCTAAGGCAAGATCTATGGAGAACATGGTTCGTGAAGTTTCGGGTCGAGACCCTTACTCAGACTTCATGTTCTCCAAAGATGCCGCCTGACCTGTTGAGTTACTCCAGCACATTGTGTCTTTTTTTTTCTCTATACCAGTATCTGCGCTTCTGCAGTTCATTGTTTCTACAGAATGAAAACACACAACTCTCTCTTCCTGTCCCGCTTCCGGGTTATCTGCTGCCTACAACCAAAGATAGTATCTTTGGCCACAACTACAAGTTCTGCAACACCCTCTCTCACTGCACCCTTCTGCATTCCCGCTCTCATCACGTTTTAGAAATATAGAAACATAGAAAGTAGGTGCAGGAGTAGGCCAATCTGCCCTTCGAGACAACTGGCCATCCAGAATCAGTACCCCGTTCCAGCTTTCTCCGCATCTCCCTTGACTCCGAGCTCCATCTAACTCTCTCTTAAACATATCCAGTGAATTGGCCTCCACTGCCTTCTGTGGCAGGAGAATTCCACAGATTCAAATGTTTTTCCACATCTCAGTCCTAAATGGCCTACCCCTTATTCTTAAACCGTTGCTCAGGACTCCCCCAACATCGAGAACATTTTTTCCAGCATCTAGCCTGTCCAATCCCTTACCACAGACTTGCTACCACAACAGTTTACAACCCAGCGGTTGTCCCTCGTCTCCCCCCCACTCAAGTCGTGGTACTAGTTTCACTGTCGTCCTGCTGAGTTTCACCGTTTGCATCACTCGTATCACCTTCCCCACACACAGTCAACAATGGACCATTGTGGGCTCCACCTTTCCTTGATCTGACTTTTTGCATATCTTTCAATTATTTGTTCTACGTTTCGTTTCCTTCCCCTTTCTTCTGACTCCAGAGATACTGCCTGTCCCGCTGAGTTGCTCCAGCATTTTGTTTCTATCGCCTTGTTCCGATCCCGTGGTATCCCCTCCGCTTGTCCCCGTCCCGGGTTATCCTGCTCCGCTGCTTCGAATCCCAGTTTAACCAGGTACATCATGTCCTAATGACGGGTTATCCCTCTACATTTTGTCCCGGACCATCTTTCCCAATCCCGGGCTGTCCTTAACCCGGGTTAACCCGCTACACCATGTCCCTATCCCGGGTTAGCCCGCTACACCATGTCCCTATCCCGGGTTAACCAGCTACACCATGTCCCTATCCCGGGTTAACCAGCTACACCATGTCCCTATCCCGGGTTAACCAGCTACACCATGTCCCTATCCCGGGTTAGCCCGCTACACTATGTCCCTATCCCGGGTTAGCCCGCTACACCATGTCCCTATCCCGGGTTAGCCCGCTACACCATGTCCCTATCCTGGGTTAGCCCGCTCCACCTTGACCCTGTCCCGGTTCATCCCGCTCCGCCTGTCCCATTCCCGGGCTGTGCTTTTCGCAGGTTATCCCGCTACATATTGTCCCGGACCATCTGTCCCTGTGCCGGGTTGTCCCAGACCCGGGCTATCGCGTTCTCCGTCTGTCCCGGGTAATCCCACTACACCTTGTCCCTGCCCTGCCTTGTCCCTATCCCGGGCTGTCCTTACCCAGGTAGTCGCGCTACACCATGTCCCTATCCCGGGCTGTCCCTATCCCGGGTAATCCCGCTACATCTTGTCCCTGTCCTGCCTTGTCCCTGCCAGGGCCAGACTTTCACCTGCTGAGGCCCTAAACTGTATGAAATTTGAGGCCCTTCTCTAAAAAGATTCAGGTAAAAAATGATAAAATAAAAATATATTTCAAAAAATGAGGCCCCCGAGGGTGTGTGACCCTAATCTATAGCTTATTTAGCTTGTAGGTAAATCCAGCACTGGTCCCTGCCCTGCCTTGTCCCTATCCCGGGCTGTCCCACTAAACACCATGTCCCTATCCCGAGCTGTCCCTATCCCGGGTAATCCCGCTACACCTTGTCCCTGTCCTGCCTTGTCCCTATCCCGGGCTGTCCCTATCCCGGGTAGTCCCGCTACACCTTGTCCCTGTCCTGCTTTGTCCCAGTTCCGGGTTGTCCCACTAAACACCATGCCCCTATCCCGAGCTGTCCCTATCCCGGGTAATCCCGCTACACCTTGTCCCTGCCCTGCCTTGTCCCTATCCCGGGCTGTCCTTACCCGGGTAATCCCGCTACACCTTGTCCCTGTCCTGCTTTGTCCCAGTTCCGGGTTGTCCCACTAAACATCATGCCCCTATCCCGAGCTGTCCCTATCCCGGGTAGTCCCGCTACACCTTGTCCCTGTCCTGCCTTGTCCCTATCCCGGGCTGTCCCTATCCCGGGTAGTCCCGCTACACCTTGTCCCTGTCCTGCTTTGTCCCAGTTCCGGGTTGTCCCACTAAACATCATGCCCCTATCCCGAGCTGTCCCTATCCCGGGTAGTCCCGCTACACCTTGTCCCTGTCCTGCCTTGTCCCTATCCCGGGCTGTCCCTATCCCGGGTAGTCCCGCTACACCTTGTCCCTGTCCTGCTTTGTCCCAGTTCCGGGTTGTCCCACTAAACACCATGTCCTATCCCGGGTTCACCCCGGTCTATCCGGGCTAAGGCACCGCCTCCTCCCACCCAGTTGGACGAGCGCACCGCCAATTACACGTCCGGCCAATGGGAGGGCGGGAGGGGCGGGGCCAGGCTGCGGGATAGGCGCGGCCCGAACGGCCGCCGGCAGCCGGTGGAGTTGCGAGCGGCCGCCCAGACTGTGCCCTCGGACCCGGGGCTGTCACTGCCTGTCCTGCCCTGAACTGGGACCTGTCCCCGAGGGGAACTGTTGCAGACACTGCCCAAGGTAGGACCACCTCTCATGTTAAGCTGCACAACGCTCAGTCAGAAACCTGCCTCCTACATCCAAACAAACCAGTCTGAAGAAGGGTCTCGACACGAAATGTCGCCCACTCCTCTCCAGAAATACTGCCCGTCCCTCTGGACTAATGACTCCAGCGTTTTGTGTCTGTCCCTGAGGGTTTGATCTGGCAACAACAGGCGCTGTCGTTAGGAAGTCGTGTTAGCGTGTCTTATTACGGTAAACAAGCAACGGGGGCAGCAGTCAAATGTTAGAAAATAGGTGCAGGAGTAGGCCATTCAGCCCTTCGATCCAGTGCCACCATTCAATATCATCCACAATCAGTACCCCGTTCCTGCTTTTACCCCCCAAATCCCCTGACTCCTTTAGCCCTAAGAGCTAAATCTAACTCTCTCTTGAAAACATCCAGTGAGTTGGCCTCCACTGCCTTGTGTGGCAGAGAATTCCACAGATTCACAACTCTACGGATGAAAAAGTTTGTCCTCTTCTCAGTGGTAAATGGCCGACCCCTCATTCTTAAACTGTGACCCTGGTTCTGGACTCCCCCAACATGGGGAACACTTTTCCTGCATCTAGCCTGTCCAAGAGAGAGTACAGAGGAGATTTACTAGAATGTTGCCTGGGTTCCAGCAACTAAGTTACAGAGAAAGGTTGAACAAGTTAGGTCTTTATTCCTTGGAGTGCAGAAGGTTAAGGGGGGACTTGATTG
Source organism: Raja brachyura (assembly GCA_963514005.1). Next base: position 15,269,619 of record OY740816.1, read on the forward strand.
AGGTCTTTAAAATGATGAAAGGGATAGACAGAGTTGACGTGGATAAGCTTTTGCCATTGAGGGTAGGGAAGATTCAAACAAGAGGGCATGACATGAGAATTAAGGGACAGAAGTTTAGGGGTAACATGAGGGGGAACTTCTTTACTCAGAGAGTGGTGGCTGTGTGGAATGATCTTCCTGCAGAAGTGGTGGAGGCAGGATCGATTTTAACATTTAAAAGTAAAGTGGATAGGTATATGGACGGGGAGGGAATGGAGGGGTATGGTCTGAGTGCAGGTAGATGGGACCAGGGGAAAATGAATGGTTGGCATGGACTGGAAGGGCCGAGAAGGCCTGTTTCCGTGCTGTAATTGTTATATGGTTATATGGTTATAATTGCAAAAGAATGAAAAATGTTGAATAATTTATTGCCTAATCATAAAGCCCAAACCTCAAGGAGACGGCATGGTGGTGTAGTGGTAGAGCTACTGCCTCACGGCCCCAGAGACCCGGGTTTGATCCTGACTACAGGCGCTGTCTGTACGGAGTTTGTACGTTCTCCCTGTGACCTGCGTGGGTTTTCTCCGAGATCTTCGGTTTCCTCCCACACTCCAAGGACATACAGGTTTGCAGGTTAATTGGCTTGGTATAAATATAAATTGTCCCTAGTGTGGGTAGGGTAGTTTAAGTGCGTGGGGATCGCTGGTCGGTGCAGACTCAGTGGGCCGAAGGGCCTGTTTCCATGCTGTATCTCTCAACTACAAATTCCAGCATCTGCAGTTAGCTGTGACTTCAAAGACTTACAAGGTTAATTCCCGGGATGGCGGGACTGTCATGTGCTGAGAGAATGGAGCAGCCGGGCTTGTACACTCTGGAGTTTAGAAGGATGAGAGGGGATCTCATTGAAACATATAAGATTGTTAAGGGTTTGGACACGCTAGAGGCAGGAAACATGTTCCTGATGTTGGGGAAGTCCAGAACCAGGGGCCACAGTTTAAGAGTAAGGAGTAAGCCATTTAGAACGGAGTCGAGGAAACACTTTTTCTCACAGAGAGCGGTGAGTCTGTGGAATTCTCTGCCTCAGAGGGCGGTGGAGGCAGGTTCTCTGGATGCTTTCAAGAGAGAGCTAGATAGGGCTCTTAAAGAAAGCGGAGTCAGGGGATATGGGGAGAAGGCAGGAACGGGGTACTGATTGGGGATGATCAGCCATGATCACATTGAATGGCGGTGCTGGCTCGAAGGGCCGAATGGCCTACTCCTGCACCTATTGTTTATTGTCAAATGTTTTGTGGTGGTACTCACAGAAAATGTAGACAAACTCGACAGTGAAGAGAAGCTGGTTTAGTTTCCACCCACACTTCACAATGTTTTGGGAATGGTATGACTCAGCAGATTCACATAAGGACGGTATGTGACATGATGGTGGTGGGTTAAAAGACCAGAGAGTTGGGCTAGCTTTGGTTTAGTCTGGAGATACGGTGTGGAAACAGGCCCTATGGCCCACTGAGTCAGTGCCGACCAGCGATCACCCGTACACTAGTTCGATACTGCGGACTGGGGACAATTTACAGTAACCAATTCACCTGCAAACCTGCACTCCATTGGGATGTGGGAGGAAACTCGATCAGCAAGGGTGTCAGGGGTCATGGGGATAAGGCAGGAGAGTGGGGGTGAGAGGGAGAGATAGACCAGCCATGATTGAATGGAGGAGTAGACTTGATGGGCCGAATGGCCTAATTCTGCTCCTATAACCTATGAACATGAAACCAGAGCACCGGGTGAAAACTCACGCGATCACAGAGAGAACGTGCAAACTCTGCACAGACAGCATTAGGGCACCCGTAGCCAGGATCGAACACGGGTCTCTAACGCTTGTGCCACTGGGCCATTTGTCTTTTGGACAGAGTTGGTGTCATTATTTGTAACTTTTCTGGGTGTGTATTTGGAAGAGCGTACATGCACTCGTAATGTTAGTGCTTTCTCTCATATTGTTAGGAGACCAGTGTCACAGTGAACCTTGGGAACCTATCACTTTGTGGCCCTTGACTTTTAACTGCACTTTCTCCGTAATTGTAAAATAATATTCTGCACTTTGTATCCTTTGCCTCACCTGTTGTAATTATATATTGTTCGATTGTAATCATATAACATGCAAACAAACTCTGCTTTGCATGCCACTCTGCTTTGCATGGCACCCCACGTAACAATAACCATATAACCATATAACAATTACAGCACGGAAACAGGCCATCTCGGCCCTTCTAGTCCGTGCCGAACACTTACTCTCACCTAGTCCCATCTACCTGCACTCAGACCATAACCCTCCATTCCTTTCCCGTACATATACCTATCCAATTTATTTTTAAATGATAGAATCGAACCTGCCTCCACCACTTCCACTGGAAGCTCATTCCACACAGCTACCACTCTCTGAGTAAAGAAGTTCCCCCTAAACATTTGTCCCTTAATTCTCAAATCATGTCCTCTTGTTTGAATCTTCCCTACTCTCAATGGAAAAAGCTAATCCACGTCAACTCTGTCTATTCCTCTCATAATTTTAAAGACCTCTATCAAGTCCCCCCTTAACCTTCTGCGCTCCAAAGAATAAAGACCTATCTTGTTCAACCTTTCTCAACAACTTAGTTGCTGGATCCCAGGCAACATTCTAGTAAATCTCCTCTGTACTCTATCTATTTTGTTGACATCTTTACAATAATTTGTCGACCAGAATTGTACACCATACTCCAGAATTGGTCTCACCAATGCCTTGTACAATTTTAACATTACACCCCAACTTCTATACTCAATGCTCTGATTTATAAAGGCCAGCACACTAAAAGCTTTCTTTATCACCCTATCTACCTGAGATTCCACCTTCAGGGAACTATGCATAGTTATTCATAGATCCCCCTGTTCAACTGCATTCCTCAATTCGCTACCATTTACCATGTACATCCTATTTTGATTTGTCCTGCCAAGATGTAGCACCTTACACTTATCAGCATTAAACAATCATAACAATCATAAACCAATACCAGTATCTTTACTCATACCAAGATTGCCTCTTATTTTTCTGCACTCTGAAGAAGGGTCACGACCCGAAACGTCGCCTATCTCCTTCGCTCCTTAGATGCTGCTGCACCCGCTGAGTTTCTCCAGCTTTTTGTGTAACCCTGGGGAATATGGGCTTGTGTTCTTAATGTGTAGGAAGGAACTGCAGGTGTTAAAGAAGGAACTGCAGATGCTGGAGAATCGAGGGTACACAAAAGGCTGGAGAAACTCAGCGGGTGCAGCAGCATCTAAGGTGCGAAGGAGATAGGCGACGTTTCGGGCCGAAACCCTTCTTCACACTGGCTAGGGATCAGGGAAACGAGAGATATAGACGGTGATGTGGAGAGATAAAGAACAATGAATGAAAGATATGCAAAAAAGTATCGATGATAAAGGAAACAGGCCATTGTAAGCTGTTTGTAGTGTGAAAATGAGAAGCTAGTGCGACTTGGGTGGGGGAGAGATAGAGAGAGAGGGAATGCCAGGGCCCGAGGGCTGAGGGAGAGGTGGGAAGGGGAGGAGACAGCCAGGGTTAACAGAATTGAGAAAATTCAATGTTTAAGCCCAGAGGATGCAGACTCCCCAAGCGGATTATGAGGTGCTGTTCCTCCAACTTGCGGTGTTGCAGGTGCTGGTTTCAACCGAAGTTACACACAAAGTGCTGGAGTAACTCAGCGGGACTGGCAGCATCTCTGGAGAGAAGGAATGCGTGATGGTTCGGCTCGAGACCTTTCTTCAGACATCTTTTTTAATCTCTCCTCACGGAACTGACCCGCCATCTCGGGAATTGGTTTGGTGACCCTTTGCATCCTTGCCCAGTGAGTAATGGAGATCAAAGCCAGAGCCACAATACTCCAGGTTTGATCTCAGCAAAGCTCTGCATACCTGTAATAGACTTTCTTACTCCTGCTATCAGATCATAAAGTCAAACAGTGGCAAAATAAGGAAACAAGCCTTGCAACCCAACTTCCCCATGCTGGCCATGATGTCCTTCTAAGCTAGTTCCATTTATCGACAATAGACAATAGACAATAGGTGCAGGAGTAGGCCATTCGGCCCTTCGAGCCAGCACCGCCATTCAATATGATCATGGCTGATCATCCACAATCAGTACCCCGTTCCTGCCTTCTCGCCATATGCCCTGATTCCGTCTTAAGATCATTAAGAGCTCTATCTAACTCTCTCTTGAAAGCATCCAGAGAATTGGCCTCCATTGCGACCTGAGGCAGAGAAATCCACAGATTCACAAAAAGTTTTTCCTCATCTCCGTTCTAAATGGCCTACCCTTAATTCTTAAACTGTGGCCCCTGGTTCTGGATTCCCCCAACATTGGGAACACATTTCCTGCCTCTAGTGTGTCCAACCCCTTAATAATCTTATATGTTTCAATAAGATCCCCTCTCATCCTTCTGAAGTCCAGAGTATACAGGCCCAGCTGCTCCATTCTATCAGCGTATAACAGTCCCGCCCACCGGGAATTAACCTCGTGAACCTACGCCGCACTCCCTCAATAGCAAGAATGTCCTTCCTCAAATTTGGAGACCAAACCTGCACACAATACTCCAGGTGTGGTCTCACGAGGGCCTCGTACAACTGCAGAAGGACCTCTTTGCTCATATTTGCCCAAATTACTCTCAACCTTACCTGATATATACCTATCCAAATCCTCTAACAACAATCAAGATTCCAACCTCCGCAGTCTCATATGTCAGCACTCACACCCCCATCATTCTCTCTTCTCCCCTCTCCCATCAGGCAGAATGTGCAACAGCTTGAAAGCACAGTGTATTGATACTGTACTGAATGGACTTCTCATTAGCTAAGAGTGTAGCTGATCTCCCAACCTACCTCATTGTGGCCCTTGCACTTTTTTAATCTGCACTTTCTCCACCTGTAACACTATCCTGTACTTTGCTTCCTTTCTTTTTTGCCCCATCTTGTACACTTTGACTGTGATTATATATATTTATGATCTGCCTGGATAACATGCAAACAACTGTTCCCATTGTATCTCAGTCCACACAAGATTAATAAACAAATTTAGTTTAGTTTAGATTGGAGATACAGAACGGAAACAGGCCCTTCAGCCCACCGAGTCCGTACCGACAGTCCGCTCCACATTAGATTCAGATTCAGATTCAATTTTAATTGTCATTGTCAGTGTACAGTACAGAGACAACGAAATGCATTTAGCATCTCCCTGGAAGAGCGACACAGCAAATGATTTGAATAAATAACAATAAGTGTCCGGTGGGGGGTGATTGGCAGTCACCGAGGTACGTTGTTGAGTAGCGTGACAGCCGCCGGAAAGAAGCTGTTCCTGGACCTGCTGGTTCGGCAACGGAGAGACCTGTAGCGCCTCCTGGATGGTAGGAGGGTAAACAGTCCATGGTTGGGGTGAGAGAGGTCCTTGGCGATGCTGAGCGTCCTCCGCAGACAACGCTTGCTTTGGACAGACTCAATGGAGGTGAGCGAGGAACCGGTGATGCGTTGAGCAATTTTCACCACCCTCTGCAATGCCTTCCGGTCGGAGACAGAGCAGTTGCCATACCAAACTGTGATGCAGTTGGTAAGGATGCTCTCGATGGTGCAGCGGTAGAAGTTCACCAGGATCTGAGGAGACAGATGGACCTTCTTCAGTCTCCTCAGGAAGAAGAGACGCTGGTGAGCCTTCTTGATCAGAGTTGAGGTATTGTGGGTCCAAGAGAGGTCGTCGGAGAGGTTGACTCCCAGGAACCTGAAGCTAGAAACACGTTCCACCTCCGTACCGTTAATGTGGATGGGGGTGTGCGTGCCGCCCATGGACTTCCTGAAGTCTACAATGAGCTCCTTGGTCTTCTTGGAGTTAAGGGCCAGGTTGTTGACAGCGCACCATGCTGCTAAGTGCTGGACCTCCTCCCTGTAGGCCGACTCATCGTTGTTGCTGATGAGGCCAATCACCGTTGTATCATCTGCATACTTGATGATGGTGTTAGTACCATGTACAGGTGTGCAGTCATAGGTGAAGATGGAGTAGAGGAGGGGGCTCAGCACACAGCCCTGTGGAACGCCGGTGTTCAGGGTGAGGGTTGAAGAGGTGTGCTTGTCTAACCTAACAGACTGGGGTCTGTTGGTTAGAAAGTCCAGTATCCAGTTGCAGAGGGAAGGAGCGATGCACAGATTACCGAGTTTGGCGATCAATTTTGATGGTATAATGGTGTTGAATGCTGAGCTGTAATCGATGAACAGCATTCTTACGTAAGTGTCTCTGTTGTCGAGGTGGGAGAGGGCGGAGTGAAGTGCCGTTGAGATGGCATCCTCCGTACTCCTGTTCTTGCGGTAGGCAAACTGATAGGGATCCAGTGTGGGGGGTAGGCAGCTTTTGAGGTGTGCCAGGACCAGCCTCTCGAAGCACTTGGTGATGATGGGGGTAAGTGCAACTGGGCGGAAGTCGTTGAGGCTTGCCGCAGTGGAGTGTTTTGGCACTGGCACGATGGAGTTGGTTTTAAGGCACGTGGGGATAACTGCCTGGGCAAGTGACAGGTTGAAGATTAACACTTTCCTACACACAATAGGGACAAATTTACATTGATAGCAAGCCAATTAACCTACAAACCTGTGCGCCTTTGGAGTGTGGGATGAAACCGAAGATCTCTGAGAAACCCACGTGGTCACGGGGAGAACGTACAAACTCCATACAGACAGCGCCTGTAGTCGGGATCGAACCGGGGTCTCTGGCGCTGTGCGCGCTGTAAGGCAGCAACTTTACCGCTGGGCCACTGTGCCGCCCAAATGAAAGACACAAAGTGTCGGAGTATCTCAGCAGGTCAGGCCGCATCTCCGGAGAAATTAATGGATGACCTTTCGGGTCGAAGGGTTTTGACCCGAAACGTCACGTATTCAGTTTCTCCAGAGCAGCTGCCTGACCCGCTGAGTTACTCCAGCATTTTCTGTCTATTCCCGGTGTAAACCAGCATCTGCAGTTCCTTCCTACATATTTTGTCTGCTCCATTGCAAAGTCTCCTCAAGGCATGCCTGCTTTGAAGTTCTCCTCTCTCCGATGCAAGTTCTGCTCCATCCTCTCCCACCGCTCCCCCCAGTCTGAAGAAGGGTCCTGACCTGAAACATCACCTATTTCTATTCTCCGGAGGTTCTGCCTGACCCGCTGAGTTACTCCAGCATTTTGTGTCCATCTATAGTATAAACTAGCATCTGCCGTTCCTTCCTACACAATAATAAATGAATACCAATATTAACATCAAGACTAGGACTGCCTGCATGTTCTGGGGTGTATGGGCTTGTCTACTCAATCTCACCTCGTGGAGCAAACACACCTTCCCCTGGAACTGGTTTGGCGACCCTTCGCTCCCTTGCCCGTTGGGTGAAGATCTAAACCGCACCCACAACATTCTTGTGCAAGTTTAGTTTCGAGAGACAGCATGGGCACAGGCCCTTCAGGCCACCGAGTCCGCGCCGACCAGCGATCCCCGCACACTAACACTATCCTTCACACACAAGGGACAACTTACAATTATACCAAGCCAATTAGCCTACAATGTTATTTTTAAGTTATTTTGAATTTTTGTATGACTGCAGGCAACGAAATTTCGTTCAGACCGGAAGGTCTGAATGACAATAAAGGTAATCTATCTATCTCTACAAACCTATACGCCTTTGGAGTGCGGGAGGAAACCGGAGCACCCGGAGAAAACCCACGCAGGTGACGGGGAGAACGTACAAACTCTGTACAGGCAGCGCCCGTAGTCAGGATCAAACCCGGGTCTCCGGCGCTGTGAGGCAGTAGCTTTACCGCTGCGCCACCGTGCCACTCTTATACAAGACTGTGTACCTGTGCAAGACTTCTATACTCCTGCAAACAAAGCATAGTCATGTTCACCTCGCTGTACAACAGGGAATTCCTTGCTCAGTCCGCCCGGACCTATCTGATCACCTGGTTGCTTAACACTTTAATTCCTATACCCATTCCCACACTGACCTCTCTGTCCTAGGCCTCCACCATTGTCAGGGTGAGGCTAATCGCAAATTGGCGGAATAGCATCTCATATTTTGCTTGGGCAGCTTGCAACCCAGTGATATGGATTTTGATTTCTCTAACTTCAAGTTACCCCTGCATTCCCTCTCTCTCCATCCTTCTCCCACCCAAGTCACACCAGCTTCTAGTCCTCACCCACAAACAGCTAACAATGTCTTCGTAGAAGCTGAAGAAGGGTCTTGGCCCGAAACGTCGCCTATCCCCTTCGCTCCTTAGATGCTGCTGCACCCGCTGAGTTTCTCCAGCTTTTTATGTAACCAACCGCTAACAGAAACATGCCTGTTTCATTTATCAACGTTACTTTTTCGCATATCTTCCATTCATTGTTCTATTTGGAATTCTGCGGAATTCTCTGCCTCAGAGGGCGGTGGAGGCCGGTTCTCTGGATGCTTTCAAGAGAGAGCTAGATAGGGCTCTTAAAGATAGTGGAGTCAGGGGATATGGGGAGAAGGCAGGAACGGGGTACTGATTGGGGATGATCAGCCATGATCACATTGAATGGCGGTGCTGGCTCGAAGGGCCGAATGGCCTACACCTGCACCTATTGTCTATTTCTCTCTACATCATCGTCTATACCTCGCGTTTCCCTTTCCCGTGACTTTCAGTCTGCAGAAGTGTGTCGACCTGAAACGTCACCCACTCTTTCTATCTACTCTTGCTGCCTGCTCCAGCTTTTGTGTCGATCGTAGGGGAATTCTCTTCTCCATGCGCCTAAAGACATCCTGCGTTGTTTGTTCAATATCTGACACATTCTTCCAGGTTGGGAAGCCTACGCTGGGTAAATAACAACGGTGTTTCTAACTTCATAAGTCATAGGAGTAGAATAAGGCCATTCGGCCCAATGAGTCTACTTCACCATTCAATCATGGCTGATCTATCTTTCCCTCTCAGCCCCATTCTCCTGCCTTCTCCCCGTAACCCTTGGCACCCTTACTAATCAAACTTTAGTGTTGTGTGTAGACAGTGCATACCACAAATCACCAGAGCAATCGAGCTTTAATTAAGGTAGATAACACATGTATTTTTTACTACAGTGGTGTAATTTTTAACACTGTTAGTTGCGCATTTCGCAAGACCACAAAGTGTGTAAAATGTCACTTGAGACAAAGGTTACGAGTGTTCTATTGTCAGATGTACCGACAACGGAACGATGAAACCAAGAGATCCGCAGCAGCATAACAGACCTCTATACACAATACTCATAGATAACATATGATAAACCAAAAGATCAATAAATGAGTAACTCCAATGTCCAAAGCTCAAAGTCCTTAGTGCAACCAAACCGATCCATATTCCCAGGTTTAGTTGGTGTTTGTAGCATTCCAGAGCATGATTGTCGTTGGGAAGAAGCCATCCTTAAACCTGGTTTACAGGGTTGTTTTTTAACCTGGAGGTCACTTTTTTCATACTCCTATACCATCCCGATGACAGCAGTGAGATGGGAGCATGGCCAGGGTGGTGCGGGTCTCTGATGATGCTGGCTTCCCTTTTGAGGCAGCGACTCCTGTAGATCCCTTCGATGGTGGGGTGGGGAGGTCAGCATCCGTGATGGACTGGGCAGTGTGTTCACCATTTTTTGTAACCGTTCCACGTTCCTGGGCGTTTGAGTTGCCGAGCCAGGCCGTGACGCAACCAGTCAATACGCTCTCCACTGTTCACATGTACAAGTTCTTGCGAGTATTTGGCCGTGTACCGGCGCGGAGCGGTAGAGTTGCTGCCTTACAGCGCCAGAGACCCAGGTTTGATCCAGACTACGGGTGCTTTCAATAGACAACAGACAATAGACAATAGGTGCAGGAGTAGGCCTATTGGCCCGTCTAGCCATCACCACCATCAAATGTGATCATGGCTGATCATCCCCAATCAGTACCCCGTTCCTGCCTTCTCCCCATATCCCCTGACTCCGCTATTTTTAAGAGCCCTATCTAGCTCTCTTGAAAGCATCCAGAGAACCTGCCTCCACGGCCCTCTGAGGCAGGGAATTCCACCGTGGTCCTTGATGGAGGTCCTACCCCTCCAATCTCTAAAGACCTCCATTGATCACCCAGAGGCAAGCTCACATGTGGCACCACCCCACCCAGAAGATCAACAGACCCTCTGTTCAACAGGCAGGTCAACTTAAGAGCCTTTTGTTCACTCTTCGCCATATCTCCCTGGAGTGCAAATGGCCACAACTGCCCTCTGAGGCAGAGAATTCCACAGACTCACAACTCTCTGTGAGAAAAAGTGCTTCCTCGTCTCCGTTCTAGATGTCTTACGCCTTATTCTTAAACTGTGGCCCCTGGTTCTGGACTCCCCCAGCATCGGGAACATGTTTCCTGTCTCTAGCGTGTCCAAACCCTTAACAATCTTATATGTTTCAACTGTCTGTATGGAGTTTGTACGTTCTCAGATTATAAACATCATGCGAGGAATAGATCGGGTACATGCACAGGGTCCCTTGCCCACAGTAGGTGAATCAAGGAACAGAGGACATAGGTTTAAGGTGAAGGGGAAAAGATTTAATAGGAATCTGAGAGGTAACTGGGGGTGTGAGATTGCAACCTTCACGTGGCCCGCCCTGTTTCGATGAATGCAATCAACCCGGCGTGCACAATCAAATAAGATCAAACAGAACAAGTTGTCCTATAATTTTAGGCTGTGCTCGCCATACGCAAGAAAAAGAAAAAGGGGTAATGTTTTCACACAACACAATGGTGGGTGTATGGAACAAGTTGCCGGAGGAGGTAGTTGAGGCTGGGGCTATCCCATTATTTAAGAAACAGTTAGACAGCTACATGGATCGGACAGGTTTGAAGGGATATGGTCCAAGAACGGGCAGGTGGGACTAGTATAGCTGTGACATGTTGGCCGTTGTGGGCAAGTTGGGCCAAAGGTCCTGTTTGCACATTGTATCACTCCATGACACTACTAAATCTCCTAAATCTTCCAAGGTAGTAGAGCATTAATGTGCTTTATTTATGTGCCAATGTGTAATTCTGATCTAATGGAATGTTGGCCTTCATAACAAGAGGATTTCAGTACAGGAGTAAAGAGGTTCTTCTGCAGTTGTACAGCTCTCTGGTGAGACCACATCTGGAGTATTGCGTGCAGTTTTGGTCTCCTAATTTGAGGAAGGACATCCTTGTGATTGAGGTAGTGCCAGCGTAGGTTCACGAGATTGATCCCTGGGATGGCGGGACTGTCATATGAGGAGAGATTGAAAAGACTAGGCTTGTATTCACTGGAGTTTAGAAGGATGAGGGGGGATCTTATAGAAACATATAAAATTATAAAAGGACTGGACAAGCTAGATGCACGAAAAATGTTCCCAATGTTGGGCGAGTCCAGAACCAGGGGCCACAGTCTTAGAATAAAGGGGAGGTCATTTAAGACTGAGGTGAGAAAAAATGTTTTCACCCAGAGAGTTGTGAATTTGTGGAATTCCCTGCCACAGAGGGCAGTGGAGGTCAAATCACTGGATGGATTTAAGAGAGAGTTAGATAGAGCTCTAGGGGCTAGTGGAGTCAAGGGATATGGGGAGAAGGCAGGCACGGGTTATTGATTGGGGACGATCAGCCATGATCGCAATGAATGGCGGTGCTGGCGCGAAGGGCTGAACGGCCTCCTCCTGCACCTATTTTCTGTTTCTATGAACTGATTACAGCATTAATGCCGTCTCCTATTCTATTAGTCTCACTCTATTCACTCACTGCAGAGTTGTACAAGATCTATGTTAATCTTCCTTCTGTGTCTGTGTCACAATTTCCTTGGTTTCTTCGTAGCCAGATTTGCATCCGGATTCAGCGTATAGTTCGACAAGTATTGTTGAGAAGCACATTACAAATGAGGAACTGCCTTTATTTCCTGTGGGCTGGGCTGGGTGAGGAATTACAGCACAACCACTGATATCGATCTATAGTTCCAAGTCGGGACGGTGTGCGTTTGCAGTTGGTGTCGTTCCCCTGTACCCACTGCCCTTGTCCTTGGTGATGGAGATGATGGGTTTGGGAGGTGCTGTCGGAGTAGGCCTGTAGCTCAATGCTTCATTGGTTCCTTATTGTCGCATGTACCAAAGTACAGTGAAACTCTTTTGCAAACAGTTGAGTAAAATTATTCTCATACATGTTATCAATGTTACAAAATTTTGAGATTTTAAAAATCAAGTCTGCAATTTATCCTATCAGATAAAGCATAAAAATAAGTTTAATTTGACACCTAATTCACTTTCATATCTTCAGTATTAAAAAAGTTATGGCCATTTTCGTACTCGGAAATTAGCAACTTGCTTCCTATTGCTTTTCCATTGACTTAACACAAAAGTTGTGATCGAGGACAGTCAAAAGCCCATAACTTCCTTAAAAATTAAGAGAACTTAAAGAAATTTTCAGATATTGTAGATTGAAGTATTCTGAAACAAATATGAAACAATCTTACTTGGATGACCTGAAATTAAAGCATATAATTAGTTAGTTACCCAATTGTAGCCAATTACAAAATTCAATTACTAGATCTAAACATCTATCCATTTCTTAAGAAAAAAATTAAAAAAATTTAAAGCCTAAGTGTCCAATTAACATTCACACAATAATTCACAATAAAACATGATTTTTAAATCTAATTGTCATTAATTTATAGGCCAAATTGAAGGAATTCAGTGTTTAATGCCTGTAAATTAATGGGCATTTTAAACAGCTTGCGAGTGGGATTTTCTGGAACGCGATGGATTGGAACGTTGCGGTTGCGGTGAATTTAAACCCAATATCAGCAGGAAAATTTCTGCCAGTTCATATGGGGGCTAAATCACCGTTTCGCAACATGAAATATTGATTAAAGTCCCCTAAAAAAGCAAGTTTATATGTAAAAATAACCAGCTTTCACTTACCTGTCCCCTACGTAAAATCCGTCCCCGTTGTCGGCGTTCACGGCATTAGGAGCTAATTTTTATTTTACTGCAGTGATTAAGTAGTCGGGCTATTTATTTAAAAAAACGGACTTACCGGCAGTTGGAACGCATCTCCAGAAATAGATCGCACTCCGACAACAGAAAGCTCCGGATTGCATGGAGAAACCCACATTTTAACCCCCCCTCCCCATTAAAGGCGCCAAAGTCGCGCACATGGCCAGCGGCAGAACTGCAGCACCGCTAAAGATAAGTTTTGTAACATACCTATACATATACGTCCAGCAGATCACTAACAGTCTGATCTGGTCAAATAACATCTCATCAACAGTTAAGAGAGCGCAGCAGCGGTTGCACTTTCTGCGCCGGATGAGAAGAGCTCACCTCCCCCATCCCATCCTCACCACTTTCTACAGGGGCACCATAGAGAGCATTTTGACCAGCTGTATCTCTGTCTGGTTTGGGGACTGTAAAGCCTCTGACTGGAAGTCCGTGCAGAGAGTGGTGAGGACAGCGGAAAAAATCATCGGGACCTCTCTCCCCTCAATTGGGGATATTGCGACCAAACGTTGCGTGTCTAAGGCCAGCAGTATTATAAAAGACCCCACACATCTCCGTCACGGACTGTTCACTCTGCTGCCCTCGGGCAAAAGATATCGTAGCATAAGGAGCAGAACATCAAGGTTCTGCAACAGCTTCTTCCCACGAGCCATCAGACTCCTGAATGCCATGTAATGGGCTGACACCATGTCGATTTATCCTTTTATCCTTTTTATCCTTTTTATCCATGTTTATCCTTCTGTTAATTATCGTGTTGCACAGGGAGCCAAATGCAACAGAATTTTGTTTGGAACTGCATATATCGATGTATTTCTAAATGACAATAAAGTTTGTTTGACTTTTGACTTTGACAGTCCCAGATTAAGTATTGACTTTATAGAACCAGCCCGCTGAGTCCGTTTGCCAGAGTTGTCAGTACATTACGTCATTTTCAAAGTCCCAGCCACAGTGTTCCTTGGGGATGGTTCACACTGCAACCACTGTGCACTGGTGGATGGGTGGGGGGGGTCTGTGTGACAAGCAAAGGGGGCTCCTTACTGCATGATGGTCTGGATAGAGTGGATGTGGGGAAGGTGTTCTCACTAGTGGGAGAGTCTAGGACTGGAGGCCACAGCCTCAGAGTACATGGACATTGCTTTTGAAAGGAGATAATAGACAATAGACACTAGACAACAGGTGCAGGAGTACCTTCGAGCCAGCACCGCCATTCAATGTGATCATGGCTGATCTTCCCCAATCAGTACCCCGTTCCTTCCTTCTCCCCATATCCCCTAACTCCGCTATTTTTAAGAGCCCTATCTAGCTCTCTCTTGAAAGTGTCCAGAGAACCGGCCTTCACCGCCCTCTGTGGCAGAGAATTCTACAGACTCACAACTCTCTGTGTGAAAAAGTGTTTCCTCACATCGGTTGTTTCAACAATAATCGACCAGGCCCTGGGGTCACTTTAAACGTATGTTTATTGAGCAGGAGTCTCCACACAGGTTAACAACCTAGCAAAGAGTCAAGGGCCTGTCCCACTTGCATGCGATTGCATGAGTTTGGCATGACCAAACGTGGTCACTTGAGGCGTACGGGCACCGTATGGCCGCGCGGGGCTGGTCCCACTTAGAAGAATGGAGTTGTGCGGGGCTGGTCCCGACATCGTGCGGGGCTGGTCCCGACATCGCGCGGGGCTCCGAAAATCTGACAGTGTCCAAAATCGTTGTGCGCCAATGGCCTGTCGGCATGCAGGCGCATTGCGGTCGTACACAGCGTCTTGACGACGTACGTCTAGCGCGTGACATTGCGTGATGACATCACCGCCCGGCGTGGCGTTGCTTGATGACATCACCGCCCAACATCGTGCGACGCCCAAATTCAGTCGGCCCGCTTCCTGCCCAGCTGATTGGTGAGTATGACGCAAATGAGGTCACGCGCGAACTTAGCGCGTATTTAGCGCGTACTTAGTGCGAACTTCACGTGAACTCCGCTTCCCTTTGGTCGCGCCAAACGCTTGCAATCGCATGCAAGTGGGACAGGCCCTTCAAGCTCCCTGCCCTTAATTGCAATGCTTTATATATGTTAATGCCACCGTTTAGCCCCTCCCACTGTACACAATGGTCATGAGAACAGGCTCGTACACAATGGGAGATGTTAATTAGTGGAACCACACTAGAGCTAAGACACGGACATTTCTCAGACTTTCGGGAGCCTGTGGTTTGCATATTCCTCAGCCTTCTGAAAATCAGCCACCTCAATCAGACGGGTGCGAGGAATATCAAAGTTGCCAATATGCAGCATCAGCAGGATCATGTGTATTTCTCAGGATCACAACTTCCTGAAACCTGCAGCCACATAGTCAGCAACCTTGGTCAGCAGACATTTTAAGTTTCAACCCAGTTCACCTGACCTCCATTTTCCCTTCACAGAACCATTTTACAGTGCTGATTCAAGATTTACATTCACATTGGGGTTGAGAGGAAATAATAGATCAGCCATGATTGAATGACGGAGTAGACTAGATGGGCTGAATGGCCTAAATCTACTCCTATAATTTGTGAACTGAAACGAACTGGGTTAAATCCTGAGTAAGGCTGCTGTCTGTACGGAGTTTGTCTGTTCTCCCCGTGACCTGCGTGGGTTTCTTCCGGGTGCTTCGGTTTTCTTCCACACTCCAAAGACGTACAGGGATATTGGTTAATTGGCTTTGGTAAAGATTGTAAGTTGTCTCTAGTGTGTGTAGGATAATGCTTGTGTATGGTGAATGCTAATCAGCACGGGCTCGGTGGGCTGAACGGCCTGTTTCTGCATTAAATCTCCAACCTAAATTAAACTTAATAACATGAGCCGTCTCTCTGAGATACCCAGCATGGTCCAGTGGCTGAAGTAATTCCTTATCATCTCCTCTTTGTTGGAACACCCTATAATTCTGAGGCTGTGGCCTCTGGTCCTAGACTTTCCCAATAGTGGACTCATCCTCTCCACATCCACTCCATCCAGGGTTTCACTACTCAGATCTCTTGAGCTGTATGGACTCACTAAGAGGCAGGAACCATGTTCCCGATGTTGGGGGAGTCCAGAACCAGGGGCCACACACAGTTTAAGAAGAAGGGGTAAGCCATTTAGAATGGAGACGAGGAAACACTTTTTCTCACAGAGAGTTGTGTCTGTGGAATTCTCTGCCTCAGAGGGAGGTGGAGGCCGGTTCTCTGGATACTTTCAAGAGAGAGCTAGATAGGGCTCTTAAAGATAGCGGAGTCAGGGGATGTGGGGAGAAGGCAGGAACGGGGTACTGATTGGGGATGATCAGCCATGATCACATTGAATGGCGGTGCTGGCTCGAATGGGCCGAATGGCCTACTCCTGCACCTATTGTCTATTGTCTAAGGCAGCATCTCTATCATTGTGCCACTGTGCTGCCCTTGATGTGTGGGACTGAGGCTGGGGGACTGTGGGTGTGTAAGGGAGGTTTGAGGGTCTGGCTGACTCGGTGTGTTTCTGTGTCTCCCCGACAGATGATGCCGGCGCTGGACCGGGTTCTGGGCTTCCTGCCCTTGGACTTCAGCTCGATGAGGAGCTGCCTGTGGAGCGCAGTCACCACCCTGCTCCTCATCTTCCTCATCAAGTCCGTGCTCGAGCTCGCGGTCCTGCTCAGGAACTTCCGCGAGAATTCCAAGAGGCTGAAATGCTTCGACGGCCCTCCGAAGCAAAACTGGTTCATGGGGCACCTTGGGATGGTAGGAAGTCTGACGGCCCACAGCCTCCCAATGCCGGGGACCTGGTGGGGACCAGATACAGGGAGCTATGATGGATATTTAGTGCCGAGTGATGCTCCACCTAGAGCCTTTCAGCGTACTACATCCAGATCCAGATATATCCCGACTCCCACCATCGGGGGGAGGTGTGGGGAGGTCCTAACACTTCTGTGGACATAGAAACATAGAAAATAGGTGCAGGAGTAGGCCATTCGGCCCTTCGAGCCTGCACAGCCATTCAGTATGATTATGGCTGATCATCCAACTCAGTATCCGGTACCTGCCTTCTCTCCATACCCCCTGATCCCCTTAGCCACAAGGGCCACATCTAACTCCCTCTTAAATATAGCCAATGAACTGGCCTCAACTACCTTCTGTGGCAGAGAATTCCACAGATTCACCACTCTTTGTGTGATTTTTTTTTTTCTCACCTTGGTCCTTATCCTTAAACTGTGACCCCTTGTTCTGGACTTCCCCAACATCGGGAACAATCTTCCTGCATCTAGCCTGTCCAACCCCTTAAGAATTTTGTAAGCTTCTATAAGATCCCCCCTCAATCTTCTAAATTCTAGCGAGTACAAGCCAAGTCTATCCAGTCTTTCTTCATTTGAAGGTCCTGCCATCCCAGGAATCAGTCTGGACCATGGGGTCTCCATTGCCACTTTGTAAAGTGCACCCACGTTTTGGGTGAGAGTATTTTTCTCTCACTAGTTACAAGTTGTTGGAGTAGAATTAGGCCCTTTGAGTCCACTCCGCCATTCAATCATGGCTGATCTCTGCCTCCTAATCCCATTTTCCTGCCTTCGCCCCATAGCCCTTGACACCCGTTCTGATAGAAGTTCACAGGTGGTTGGAATGTAGGGGGTGGGGTGGAGTCGGAGTGGGTGCCATTATCCGCTTTGCCCCCCCCCCCCCCCCCCATAAACCCTCCGAACCTGCCCCTGCCACCCCACGGCCTCGTTGAGTGTCCTTGTGTGTCCGTCCAGTCTGTCGTTCCCCTCCCTACCTTCCCTCCCCCTATGCCCGTGTGTTGCTTGCCCTTTGGGCAGCGTTCCGCTCCGCTGTCTCTTGCTTCTAACGTGTTGTTTGCTCTTTCGGACGAAGATTAATCAAGATGAGGAAGGGATGAGAAAGGTCGCACAGTGGGTTCACAAGTTCCCACTCACCATGAAGACCCGCTTTGGACCACTGATACACATTATCCATCTGTTTCACCCAGATTACATTAAACCTGTCCTCCTGGCTTCAGGTATTCTGCCGATTTAGACATTGTAGTCACTAGCTGTGTATTTAGTGATGGTGGCGCTGGATTTAAGAGGAGTATCTTCTCCTCATTGGAAACACAAACGGTCGAAAGAGCATTCGGAAGCTGAAGAAAACAGTGCTGGAAACACTCAGCAGGTCAGGCAGCATCTGCGGAGAGAGAGAAACATAGAAACATAGAAATTAGGTGCAGGAGTAGGCCATTCGGCCCTTCCAGCCTGCACCACCATTCAATATGATCATGGCTGATCATCCAACTCAGTATCCTGTACCTGCCTTCTCTCCATACCCTCTGATCCCCTTAGCCACAAGGGCCACATCTAACTCCCTCTTAAATATAGCCAATGAACTGGCCTCAACTACCCTCTGTTGCAGAGAGTTCCAGAGACCCACCACTCTGTGTGTGAAAAAAGTCCTTCTCATCTCGGTCCTAAAGGATTTCCCCCTTATCCTTAAGCTGTGACCCCTTGTCCTGGACCTCCCCAACATCGGGAACAATCTTCCTGCATCTAGCCTGTCCAACCCATTAAGAATTTTGTAAGTTTCTATAAGATCCCCTCTCAATCTTCTAAATTCTAGAGAGTATAAACCGAGTCTATGCAGTCTTTGTTCATAAGACATTCCTGACATCCCAGGAATCA
Source organism: Raja brachyura (assembly GCA_963514005.1). The sequence continues at coordinate 15,288,261 of OY740816.1, forward strand.
GTCTGGTGAACCTTCTCTGCACTCCCTCTATGGCAATAATGTCCTTCCTCAGATTTGGAGACCAGAACGGTACGCAATACTCCAGGTGTGGTCTCACCAAGACCCTGTACAACTGAAGTAGAACCTCCCTGCTCCTATACTCAAATCCTTTTGCTATGAAAGCTAACATACCATTCGCTTTCTTCACTGCCTGCTGCACCTGCATGCCTACTTTCAATGACTGGTGAAAAAGAAAAAAGGGTTATTGATTCAGTTTAAAGGCCTTTCATTAGAACTGGGGTAAAGTGGCCAAATTAGTTTTAAGGAGCAAGGAGATGGAACTAAAATATTTTTTTTATGTTCATATGTTCTGGGAGCAGCATAAGGTCATAAGTAATCAGTGCCGAATTAAGTCATTCAATCATGGCTGATCTATCTCTCCCTCCTAACCCCATTCTCCTGCCGTCTCCCCGTAACTCCCGACGCCTTTGGGTGAGGATTATTATTGTTACGTGTACCGAGATACAGGGAAAAGCTTTTGCTTGCGTGCCACACGTGAATTAAATCAAGCCAAACTCAAGCGAGAGGGATTTAGAAGAGAGGAGTGATTGCATGGGGTGATAGTTTCATCCTCTGGGTCCATCACACAAAGCATGGCCACCCTCCGTCACTATTGTGTATGATGGGGTGAGAGGAGCGGGGGTGAGCTGGAAACATGTTCCCGATGTTGGGCGAGTCCAGAACCAGGGGCCACAGTTTAAGAATAAGGGGTAAGCCATTTAGAACGGAGACGAGGAAACACTTTTTCTCACAGAGAGTTGTGAGTCTGTGGAATTCTCTGCCTCAGAGGGCGGTGGAGACCGGTTCTCTGGATGCTTTCAAGAGAGAGCTGGATAGGGCTCTTAAAGATAGCGGAGTCAGGGGATATGGGGAAGGGGCAGGAATGGGGTACTGATTGGGGATGATCAGCCATGATCACATTGAATGGCGGTGCTGGCTCGAAGGGCTGAATGGCCTACTCCTGCACCTATTGTCTATTGTCTATTGCTCAATGGGTTAGGATGGGCAGTTAGAGATAGACAGCACAATGGTGCACCCCTCATCCTCCTGCACCCCCAGGAATGGAGCCCCAGCCTGCTCAACCTTTCCCTATAGCTCTTCAGTCCTGGCAACATCCTCTGCAACCCTTGACAGACACAAAATGCTGGAGTAACTCAGCGGGTCAGGCAGCATCTCCGGAGAAAAGGAATAGGTGACGTTTCGGGCCGAGACGATTGTTCAGACTGAGGGTTCTCTGTCTGAAGAAGGGTCTTGGCTCGAAATGACATCTACTCCTTTTCGCCAGAGATGCTGCCTGACCCGCTGAGTTACACCAGCATTTTGTGTCTATCTTTGGTGTAAACCAGCATCTGCAGTTCCTTCCTAAACATTTCACTGCACCCTAATGCAGGTTGTCATCGGCTTGTTGTGAAAGCAACATGTGTGGTTAATTATTCACTGGTGGAAAGCACAGCACATTTCGATCCTCACCCCTGGCACACATTCAGTGAGTCAGACTGGGGCGGGAGAGCACACAAACACCTAACTCCATGCCTCCCATGAACATTAGTTTCCCTAACTTCAAGTAACCCTGCATTCCTCTCTCCAACTTTCCCGAACCCAGTCAAACCAGCTTCTTGTTCTCACCCAGCAAACGGCTAACAATGGCCTGTTTACTTTATCATTGTCACTTTTTTTGGACGGGGCGCCGGACTTTGCGCGCGACGTCGAGCGGCCCGGGCCAAAACCCCTCAGCTGGCCCGCCGGCTGGGCTTTGTTGGCCGGGGCCAACTCATCATTCACCCAGCCACGGCCCAGTCGGTCAACGAATTGCCGTCGGGAACTTGTCCCTTATTTTGACCTTGCGTCCCTTATTTGGGAGTGAGAACGTTGGCATCCCTATACGGTTAGCTCCCACACTCCAAAGACGTACAGGTTTGTAGCTTAATTGGTTTATGTAGAAAGTAAATTGTAAATTGTCGCTTGTGTGTGGGATAGTATGAGTGTACAGGGTGATCGCCTGTCGGTGGGCCGAAGGGCCTGTTTCCATGCTGTATCTCTCAATTTTAAACAAACAAAATCTCGGCCAGGACATTAGGGACCACCTCGTCAACACATGAAATCAGCCCTCTATCGAAGTATTATACGGTTATGGTGACCTCCATGGTTCCCTTGCTTCCTTAGAATAAAGAAATATGAGTTAAACTGCGAATCACTTCCTGGTACCACAGATGGTTTTAATTGACTAAGCTTTCAAACTAAGCTTTGAATTGGGGAACTGACTTATTATCAGGAAGGAAGCCAAGAAACACTATCTTTACTGACCTCAAGTTCCTGGAAATACAATATTTGCATCTCTTAATACTGATTAAAAATATATATGCAAATAATTGTTTGCGGCACGGTGGCGCAGCGGTAGAGTCGCTGCCTTACAGCACCAGGGACCCAGGTTCGATCCTGACTACGGGCGCTGTCTGTACGGAGTTTGTACGTTCTCCCCGTGACCTGCGTGGGTTTTTGTCCCAGATATCCGGTTTCCTCCCACACTCCAAAGACGTACAGGCTTGTAGGTTAATTGGCTTGGTATAGGTGTAAATTGTCCCTAGTGTGGGTAGGATAGTGTTAGTGTCGCTGGTTGGCGTGGACTCGGTGGGCTGAAGGGCCCGTTTCCGCGCTGTATCTCTATTCTAAAAAAAGTTGATTCCCCGAGTCTGGCCTCACCCTCTCAGGCCCCCCGACCCCCACCCCACAATACAAGGACATAGAGAGCTGATTCCACCTAGATTCCACCTAGAAACAAGAGATAATTAAACAGACGTTTTGAGGCCAACTGCACAGAAGGAGGGAATTCCACCTGTTAGCTCTTGTTTATAATCGTTTAAACATTCGATTTAGGTTTATCTGAGGAAACCTGATCCAAATCTGAGGAAGGACATTATTGCCACAGAGGGAGTGCAGAGAAGGTTCACCAGACTGATTCCTGGGATGTCAGGACTGTCTTATGAACAAAGACTGCATAGACTCGGTTTATACTCTCTAGAATTTAGGAGATTGAGAGGCGATCTTATAGAAACTTACAAAATTCTTAAGGGGTTGGACAGGCTAGATGCAGGAAGATTGTTCCCGATGTTGGGGAGGTCCAGCACAAGGGGTCACAGCTTAAGGATAAGGGGGAAATCCTTTAGGACCGAGATGAGAAGGACTTTTTTCACACAGAGAGTGGTGGGTCTCTGGAACTCTCTGCCACAGAGGGTAGTTGAGGCCAGTTCATTGGCTATATTTAAGAGGGAGTTAGATGTGGCCCTTGTGGCTAAGGGGATCAGAGGGTATGGAGAGAAGGCAGGTACGGGATACTGAGTTGGATGATCAGCCATGATCATATTGAATGGCGGTGCAGGCTCGAAGGGCCGAATGGCCTACTCCTGCACCTAATTTCTATGTTTCTATGTTTATTATTGTGAAAAGCATGACTCCCATTATCTAGCCTTGAATTAATCCTAATCTGATCCGACTTCGCAACCTTCCACCATATTCTTATCAATCCCCATTATGGACTTTAATTGTCATTCCTCTTTATTGACTTTCCCATGGTTGATGTGGGATTTGAACCCAGGTCACCTGGTTACTGTTTAACAACATAACCATCAGGCTGCTGTGCCCTATGATTTTCCTCGCCTGTTCCTGCCCTACCTTTCCCATTCCGGCTCCCACATTCACTATACAAACACTTTCCCTGAAAACGGTGCAAATCTCTCTGCCTGAAACTGCGACACATCGTTCTGTGATCCGCGCTGCATAGGAAGGGACTGCGGGAGCCGGTTTATACCGAAGATAGACACAAAATGCTGGAGTAACTCAGCGGGACAGGCAGCATCTCGGGGGAGATGGAATGGGTGACGTTTCGCATTGGGACCCTTCAGACTGAGAGTCAGGGGAGAGGGAAACGAGAGATATGGAAGGGTAAGGTGTGAAAAGGAGAGATCAAAAGGCACGAGGAAGGAAAACATAGAGCAGATCATTGTTAGCTGAGGGGAAGTTGACAGCGAGGTATACAAAGTAAAATGTAACTAGGATGGGGAGGGATCGAACTCTGTGCTTATCTCTTCTATTTTGTGCTAGTATGTTCCTTTCTGCTCATTCTTCACTGACCATCGAGGAAGCCTCTTCCCATATTCACTCCTGTATGAGCAGGAACTTTTCCAAGAGTCAGGAATGTTTCCTGGTCATACAGTATGTATTGATATGGGAATATGAGAGAATGGAGCGGCTGGGCTTGTACACTCTGGAGTTTAGAAGGATGAGAGGGAATCTCATTGACACATATAATATTGTTAAGGGCTTGGACACGCTAGAGGCAGGAAACATGTTCCCGATGTTGGGGGAAGTCCAGAACCAGGGGACACAGTTTAAGAATAAGGAGTGAGCCATTTAGAACGGAGATGAGGAAACACTTTTTCTCACAGAGAGTGGTGAGTCTGTGCCTCAGAGGGCGGTGGAGGCCGGTTCTCTGGATGCTTTCAAGAGAGAGCTAGTCAGGGGATATGGGGAGGAGGCAGGAACGGGGTACTGATTGGGGATGATCAGCCATGATCACATTGAATGGTGGTGCTGGCTCGAAGGGCCAGATGGCCTACTCCTGCACCTATTGTCTATTGTCTATTGATATGGGCCTATAGAATTCTTACTTGCAGCAGCACAACACTCATGTAAACCCAATACACACAGATAATGAACTAAATTTTAAAAAATGAATGAATAATCTGATGTATAGGGGAGCACGGTGGCGCAGTGGTAGAGTTGCTGCCTCACAGCGCCAGAGACACGGGTTCGATCCTGACTATGGGTGCTGTCTGTATGGAGTTTGTACGTTTTCCCATGACCTGCGTGGGTTTTCCCCAAGATCTTCGGTTTCCTCCCACACTCCAAAGACGTACAGGCTTGTAGGTTAATTGGCTTGGTGTAAATGTTAAATTGTCCCCAGTGTGTGCAGGGTAGGGTTAATATGCGTGATCACTGGTCGGTACGGACTCGGTGGGCCGAAGGGCCTGTTGCCGCACTGTATCTGTAAACTAAACTAAACTAAACCATGGGACTAGTGCATAAAAACCTGGTCATAAGTTCATACGTCATAGGAGCAGAATTAGACCATTCGGCCCATCAGGTCTACTCTACCATTCAATCATGGCTGATCTATCCTTCCCTCTCAACCCCATTCCCCTGCCTTCTCCCCATAACACTTGACACCCTTACTAATCAAGAATCTGTCGATCTCTGCCTTAAATAAGTTCATGTCACAGGAGTAGAATTAGGCTATTTGGCCCATCGGGCCTTACTATCTTTAATTGAACTCTCTTTAATTTGGATTTATCTTGCACCAAATGTTGTACATTTTATCCTTTATTGGAATATTGTGAGCAACCTGATTGTATTAATGGATAGTCTTTTGTTTGACTGGGTAGCACGCACCAAAGCTTCTCGCTGTACCTCGGTATGCATGATAATAATAAATAAGAATAGATATGAATTTAGAAAGGCCTGGATAGAATGGATGTGGAGAGGATGTTTCCACTAGTGGGAGAGTCTAGGACCAGAGGTCACAGCCTCAGAATTAAAGGACGTTTCTTTTAGGGAGGAGATGAGGAGGAATTTCTTCAGTCAGAGGGTGGTGAATCTGTGGGATTCATTGCCACAGGTGGCTGTGGAGGCCAAGTCAATTGATTTTTTAACGGCGGAGATAGATAGATTCTTGATTAGTACGGGTGTCAGGGGTTATGGGGAGAAGGCAGGAGAATGGGGTTAGGCGGGAGAGGTCGATCAGCCACGATTGAATGATGGGCCAAATGGCCTAATTCTGCCCCTATCCCTTCGGAATTTATGAATTTATGGAGAAGTCTTAAATTAGTTTGTTTTAGAAGGAGCAGCAGATGCTGGAAAATCGAAGGTAGACAAAAGTGCTGGAGAAACTCAGCGGGTGCGGCAGCATCTATGGAACGAAGGAAATGGGCCAAAACCCTTCTTCAGTTTGTTTTTGTGAGAGGCAGTGAGTACTGTTGTCTGAGGTTCAAGCCTTTGGAAGCAACCCCTCTGATCTACTGCTACCAAATAAAGCTCCCAGTTTATGTTGAATGCTGGCTTTTCCTGGTCTTGGTTGGATGCTTTCTAATCCAAATCTATCTTTGTGCAACAGCTTGGTATTTCTAATCTCGCTCAGGCTTTCTAATCTGACTCGCATTTTCTAATGTAGCTCAGCGGGCTTGAGTCAAATCAACATTTCCCCTGTGTCCGCCACCTCTACCTCATGGTTGCATTTGATTTGTGACCACCCCCCACTGCATGCCTAATGACCTCAATTTGTGTTTCCTGCAGGAAGGAACTGCAGATGCTGGTTCAAACCGAAGATAATAGACTCAAAAAAGCTGGAGTAACTCAGTGGGACAGGCAGCATCTGTGGAGAAAGGGAATAGGAGGCGTTTTGGGTCGAATCCCTTCAGGGCCTGTCCCACTCGGGCGTCATTTGCGCGTAATTTACGCGACATCATTTACGCGTCACGATGCACGACACGCACGGCGCCCCGTGATGTACAAAATTCTTGCACGCCATCTGCCCAAGTGGGACAGGCCTGTTCCTTCTCCCCACAGATGCTGTCTGACCCGCTGAGCTCTTCCAGCTTTTTTCTCTTTAATTTGTGGTTTCGGTCATTCCAGAGTTTCGGGAGAAGCAAAGTCGATTCAGAAAAGCAAATCTGCCGTCCTGATCCGTTGATTTATTCCCACTCTTTGATTTCCCTCTGCAGCTTTTCATTGCGATAAGCAGCAGCTGATCGTGTGTGGCACTGGGTCGCTCGGCGATGTGCCTCCCTGGTGTAATCACGTGGCTGATGCCTTCAGATTCTTTGGTTAATCTCTCTCTCTCTCTCTCTCTTGCTCCCACCGGCTTTGTTCCATTCTAGATCCGCGGTTCGGAGGAAGGGTTAAGTGTGGTGAATGAAATCGTCAAAACCTATGTAACCTGCTGCCTCACCTGGTTCGGCCCCCTCTACCCAATAGTGAGGCTCTTCCATCCAAGTTACATCAAGTGTGTCCTTTTGGCTTCAGGTAGAGCAGTCCGACACGGAGAAATCCTTGGGTTGAATTTTGTTTTACACGTGCCATTATTTCAGTGCTAACTCACGGGATCGTAAATTGTGTTTCAGGTTGGTAACCGATGAAAGGTCATCGGTCTAAACGTCAACTCTGTTTCTCTCTTGTGTAGCAAGGCACTGCGGAAGCTGATGCACAAAATGCTGGAGTAGTTTAGAGCTACAGCACAGGAAACAGGCCCTTCGGCCCACCGAGTCCGCTCCCACCAGCGATCCCCGCATGCTAACACTATCCCGCACACACACTAGGGACAATTTACGATTTTACCGAAGCCAATTAGCCTACAAACTTGTACGTCTTTGGAGTGAGGGAGGAAACCGGAGCCCCCGGAGAAAACCCACGCAGGTCACGGGGAGAACGTACAAACTCCACACAGACAGCACCCGTAGTTAAACATTAACAGTTAACCACTAAACCTCATGTCTCATATGTTGTCTTTTGGAACAGGTCTTTAAACAGGTGAAAGGGGGGTTATTAACAAGTTGTCCTACAACTTTAGGCAGTGCAAAGGGGGGTTTGACCAAAGGTTGATTTGCTTTGATGCAGAATCAGTTGAAACTCCATAGTGTGGATCCAACCCAGGTCTCTTGCACTATCAGGTAGCAGCTTTACCCTGCGCCCTCAACTGGGGAATAGATTGGGTAAAAGCACAGAGGCCTTTGCATGAGTAGGGGAATCGAGAACCAGAGGGCATAGGTTGAAGGTGAAGGAGTAAAGATTTTCGATGAATCAGAGCGATAACATTTTCACACATAGGGCGGTGGGTGTATGGAACGAGCTGCCGGAGGAGGTAGTTGAGGCAGGGACTATCGCAACGTTTAAGAAGCAATTAGACAGGTACATGGATAGGACAGGTTAAGAGGGATATGGACCAAATGCATGTAAGTGGGACTAGTGTAGCTGGGACCTGTTGGTCGGTGAGGGCAAGTCTGTTTCCACACTGTCTTCTTGTGTGTGGTGTGCACAGCCAAACTTGTGGGACAACTTGTTCTATTTGATCTTATTTGATTGTGCGCGCCGGGTTGATTGCATTCGTTGAAACACGGCGGCCCTCGTGAAGGTTGCGATCTTCCACGCGGTATCACTCTGTCACTGCATAACTCAGCGGGTCAGGCAGCATCTCTGGAGAAAAGGAATAGGTGCCAATTCGGGTCGAGACCCTTCTTGAGTCTGTAGAGACTATGTAGATTCATGAAGGGTCTCGACCCAAAACGTCACCTATTCCTTTACTCAAGAGATGCTGCCCGGCTCGTCTATGGAATTCTCTGCCTCAGAGGGCGGTGGAGGCCGGTTCTCTGGATGCTTTCAAGAGAGAGCTAGATAGGGCTCTTAAAAATAGCGGAGTCAGGGGATATGGGGAGAAGGCATGAACGGGGTACTGATTGGGGATGATCAGCCATGATCACATTGAATGGCGGTGCTGGCTCGAAGGGCCGAATAGAAACATAGAAAAATAGGTGCAGGAGTAGGCCATTTGGCCCTTCGAGCCTGCACCACCATTCAATGTGATCATGGCTGATCATCCAACTCAGTATCCCGTACCTGCCTTCTCTCCACACCCCCTGATCCCTTTAGCCACAAGTGCCACATCTAACGCCCTCTTAAATATAGCCAATGAACTGGCCTCAACTACCTTCTGTGGCAGCGAATTCCAGAGACTCACCACTCTCTGTGTAAAGAATGTTTTCCTCATCTCGGTCCTAAAGGAACTCCCCCTTATCCTTAGACTGTGACCCCTTGTTCTGGACTCCCCCAACATCGGGAACAATCTTCCAGCATCTAGCTTGTCCAACCCCTTAAGAATTTTGTAAGTTTCTATAAGATCTCCCCTCAATCTTCTAAATTCTAGCGAGTACAAGCCGAGTCTATCCAGTCTTTCTTCATATGGAAGTCCTGCCATCCCAGGAATCAGTTTGGACCATAGGGTCTCCATTGCCACTTTGTAAAGTGCACCCAAGTGCACAACTCCCCCAAGCTTGTCCAACCCCTTAAGAATTTTGTAAGTTTCTATAAGGCCTACTCCTGCACCTATTGTCTATTGTCTATTGCTCTCTTCTCAGATGCTGACTGACCTGTTGTGTTTCCCCATGGATTCAAGGCCTTGGCGCAGGTCTCCAGTATGCTTAGACAATCTTTGGACAATGTTTAGTTTATTAATGTCCCATTTGCGGTGAAACATTTTTTTGCTGCCTGCTATCCAGTCAGTGGGAAGACTATACACACAGTTAGAGTCACACAATCGGCAGTGTGGATGAGTGTTGCCCCTCCAGATACCCACAGGGCAGAGTCCCACTAAGAGAGGCTGCTGGTTTAAACAATATCCATCCAGCCTCCCCCCGAAATTTTCCAGGGACCTCTGTGGCAAGTTTCCACAACCTCTGTCAGGATGAAAGCGTGTTGTAATGGAAACCTTCCAGAATAAACCTGATCTCTCAACCCTAAGGAAAGCTTGCAAGAATCGAGCTGACGTGTAAAATATTCATGATCCGAATTAAGTTCCAAATGGGCCACGGTGGCGCAGCGGTAGAGTTGCGGCCTCACAGCGCCAGAGACCCGGGTTCCATCCTGACTTCGGGTGCTGTCTGTACGGAGTTTGTATGTTTTCCCTGTGAGTGATGGGTTTTCTCCGGGAGCTCCCGTTTCCTCCCTCACAGGTTTGTAGGTCAATTGGCTTCAGTAACATTGGAAATTGTAAAACTGTGTAGGATTGTGCTGGTGTACGGTGGGATCACTGGTCAGCGTGGGCCGAAGGGCCTGGTTCGCACTGTATCTCTAAACCAAACTAAACTAATCTACGTTGCTCTAAATGACCCTAAAAAGTCACAGCATAAACCCAGTCAAAGAGCTGACCCTAGGGGAGCAATTAAGTCCGGATTGGAAGCAGGTCACCTGAGATCCTGAGGGACTTCCCAACCTCCGACACATTTAGTTTCATTTAGTTTAGCACAGAAACAGGTCCTTTGGCCCACCAAGTCCACGCCGAAAAAGCGATCCCCGCACACTTCTTCTACTTGCGTATGGCGTACGCAGCCTAATAGTTGCAGGTGAAGGGTAGATATCCAGCCCAGGACAGCATCAGTTACTGAGTGGATGGCTTTGATGCCCTCAAGGAAAAGCCTCAGTGAGCAGTCATTCACGATGCGTGGGATGGTCTGCTTGTCTTATGCAGGTGATGGACTGTTCTTGCACGGAGGGTGCGGATTCTGCCTCAATCTCCGACACGTTTAGTTTAATTTAGTCAAGTCAAGTCAATTTTATTTCTATAGCACGTTTAAAAACAGCTCTCGTTGACCAAAGTGCTTTACAACAGTGCAGGGACTATCGTGCTACATACGTTGGTACATAGATCTAACAATACGTACATAAATACATACATACAGCGCTCCCTCAGAGGACCTCAAGAAAGGCTTGAGAGTAGAAATAAGTTTGAAGTCTAGACTTAAAGGAGTCGCTGGAGGGGGCAGTTCTGGTGGGGAGGGGGATGCTGTTCCACAGTCTAGGAGCTGCAACCGCAAAGGCGCGGTCGGTCGCCCCTGAGCTTACGCCTGGACCGCGGGATGGTCAGTAACCCCATGTCGGCCGATCTGAGGGACCTGGAGGTGGAATGGCGGGTCAGCAGATTTCTGATGTAGGTTGGGGACAAGCCCGTTAAGGGCTTTGTATACATAAAGGAGGAGCTCGAAATTGATTCGGAACCGCACAGGGAGAGAGGCCAGAATCGGGGCGATGTGGTCCCTTTCTCGGGTGCCCGTCAGGAGTCTCACTGCGGTTTTGTTTAGAGATACAGCGCAGATCGCCAAGTCCGTGCTGACCAGTGATCCCCGCACACTAACACTATCCTACACACACTAGGGACAATGTACACTTATACCAAGCCAATTAAGCTACAAACCCGTAGGTCTTTGGTGTATGGGAGGAAACCGGAGCACCCGGACAAACCCCAGGTGGTCACGGGGAGAACGTGCAAACTCCACACAGACAGCACCCGTGGTCAGGATCAAACCCGGGTTTCAGGCGCTGTGAGGCAGCAACTCTACCGCTGCGCCACCGTGCTGGACAGTGTTATCAGGGCAAGAGTTACTCGCGGAACCTGGCTTGTGATCATTTATTCGGTACAAGCCACATCTTCCTGCTACCTCCGAAAATCTGCCTCTGTCACTGCAGCTGCAGTTGTCCCTGGGAGGGGGAGGAGGCTTTGGGGAGGAAGTTGGTTCACCAGAATGTTGCCTGGATTAGAAGCCAGTGCCTTTTTTAAGTGAGGTTGGATAAACTTGAATAGAAACAAAGTGCTGGAGTAACTGATGAAGAGTCTCGACCCGAAACGCCACCTATTCCTTTTCTCCAGAGCTGCTGCCTGACCCGCTGAGTTACAACCACAAAATGCTGGAGTAACTCAGAGACTCACGCAGCAGCTCTGGAGGAAAGGAATAGGTGGCATTTTCGGGTCGGCATCTTTCTTCAGACTGAAAGTAGATGGAGAGGAGGTGAGAAACGGCCAGAACAGGGGCGGCAACAGATGTCCTCGGGAAGGGTGGAGCCCATAATGGCCCATTGTTGGCTGGGACAACGTACAAACTCCGCACAAACAATGGTTGGCCATCACCTGCTAAGCCCCAGTGAATGACCATCTCTGATGAGTTCTGACAAAGGGTCTTGCACCTCAAACATTGACTCTATCTCTCTCTCCACAGAGGCTGCCTGACCTGCTGAGTGTTTCCCCAGCAGTGTCTGTATTTATTTCGGATTTCTGGCATCTGCAGTTTACTAGTTTGCCACCTCGAGTGAGGGAGTCTACACCCACCTATCCTGTGTTCCCATGGTCATTGCCACAACCGCCCTTACCATTGCCATATCCCCTACCGCCAACATCCTTCGATGGGTCTGGCTGCTATTGATCACATGCTCAGCTGGACCAGCCACATAGATGCAAAGTTCAGGTCTGGGAGGCTTCTGGTAAATGATACTGTCGACAGGGCACAAGTCTAGAGTCTCCACTACTGGGATGAGAGCTTCACTCAAAAACCCTGAACTATCGAGGTCAAGGCAGCCCCTCTTGATTGTCTAAACAATGAGTATCTGCTCTACCTTCGACCCACAACGGGAGAGCGGTCCTGAGCTCCCATCTACCTCATTGGAGACCCTCGGACTATCTTTGATCGGACTCTACTGGCTTTATCTTGCACTAAACGATCTTCACGTTATTCCCTTCATCGTGTGCCTGTTCACTGTAGATCGCTCCATTGTAATCATGTATTGTCTTTCCGCTGACTGGTTAGCGCACAACAAAAGCTTTTCACTGTACCTTGATACATGTGGCAATAAACTAAACTCAAACCGTACACCACCAGAGACCCAGGTTCGATCCTGACCAACGGGTGCTGCCTGTACGGAGTTTGCATGTTCTCCCTGTGACCACATGCATTTTCTCCGGGTGCTCCGGTTTCCTGCCACACTCCAAGGGACGTGCAGGTTTGTAGGTTAATTGGTTTCTGTAAATTGTCCCTAGTGTAGAATAGTGCTAGTGTGAGTAAGCGAGTAAGTTTATTGACCAAGTATTCACATACAAGGAATTTGCCTTGGTGCTCCACCCACAAGTAACAACATGACATACAGTGACAGTTACGAATGACCGGGAAAACACTAAACATTAATAATAATAAAACATTAATGATAAAACACCATTGATCAAGCATGTGAACTAATAAAATACCAGATCAAAGGGAGGCTACAGATTTTTGTCTGTGCAGGATGTGTACGGGACGATCGCAGGTCGGCTCGGACGCGGTGCGCAGAAGGGCCTGTTTCCACGCTGTATCTCTAAGGGCTAAAGTATCTCAAGCCCGGCTTCACTTTGTCTTTCAGCTCCCATCGCTGTCAAGGACGAGCTCTTCTACGGTTTCCTGAAGCCTTGGCTAGGTGAGCAGCGGCCATCTTGTGGCTCCATCTTGTGGCTCCATCTTGTGACAGTGGAGGTGACATCGCGGTGTTGGGAATGGGATGTGGGCTGGGAGGATCTATGGAGGACGTTGCCAGGACTCGAGGGCCTGAGCTACAGGGAGAGGTTGGGGAAGGCTAGGAATCTGTTCCCTGTTCCGCAGGAAGATGAGGGGTGGCTGATTCTGCAGTTTGACCATACGGCTGTACGAGGCCACAGTTAGAGTATTGTGCTCAGTTTTGGCCACTCTGCTGCGGGAAAGATGCTCAAGACAGACACAAAATGCTGAATTAACTCAGCGGGTCAGGCAGCATATCTGGGGAAAATGGATAGGATAGATGATGTTTCGGGTCGAGATCCTTCTTCAGACTGATCTGTTGTGAGCTGTAGGGAGAGGATGAGCAGGCGAGGACAGTATTCCGTGCAGTGCAGCAGGATGAGGGGTGATCTTATAGTGGAATAGATCGGGTAAATCCAGTCTTTTAACCAGGGTAAGGAAATCAACACCCGGAGGATATAGGTTTAAGGTGAGGGGGAATAATTTAATGGGAACTCGAAAGGCCATGTTTTCACACAGAGGGTGGTGGGTGTATGGAGCGAGCTGCTGGAGGAGGTAGTTGAGGCAGCATTTGAAAGACACTTAGACAGGTACATGGATAGGACAGTTTTAGAGGGATATGGGGCAAACATGGGCAGGTGGGACTAGTGTAGATGGGGCATGTTTGTTGATGGTAGGTGGGCATGTTGGTTGGTGGTCTATCCAGGTGCTAGTGGGGGGGGGGTGGGGGGGGGGGTGGCTGGACAGTGTGAGGGGATGGGATGGGAGGGACGGGGCTGCGGGTGTGGGGAGTGGTCTAGGTGCTGGTGGGGGGGTGGGAGTCATAGGGGCATCCAGTGACACAGTGTGGAAACAGGCCCTTCGGCCCACCTTGCCCGCACCGGCCAACATGACCCAGCTACACTAGTCCCACCTGCCCCGCGTTTACACACTGGCCCATATCCCTCCAAACCTGTCCCATCCATGTACCCATGTAACTGTTTCTTAAACGTTGGGATAGTCCCAGCCTCAACTACCTCCGCTGGCAGCTCGTTCCATGCACCCACCACCCTTTTTGTGAAAAAAAGTGACCCCTCAGTGGCCTGGGATGGGGGGGGGGGGGGGGTCAGTGGTCTGGGATGGGGGGGGGGGGGGTCTGGGATTTTGGAGGGGAGATTTGGACCACGGATTTGTTGGGGTGCAGCAGGACGGGGAGTGGCTGTGATCCCTGACATGTGTTCTCTCCCCCCCAGGCGAGGGTCTGCTGGTGAGTCAGGGTGAGCGGTGGTCCCGGCACCGCAAGCTGCTCACCCCCGCCTTCCACTTCGACATCCTCAAGCCCTACGTCGCCATCTTCAACCAGTCCGTCAACATCTTGCATGTGAGGACCAGCGGGGGAGGAGGGGGGGGGGGAGGGGAGGAGGGGGAGAGAGGAAGGGGATGGGGGGAGAGAGCGAGGGAGACAGGGGGAAGGGGAGAGAGGGAGAGAGAGAGGGAGGGCGAGGGAGGGGGATGAGGGAGGGAGGGTGGGGGAGAGGGAGAGACAGAGGGGGGATGAGGGAGGGAGGGTGGGGAGATAGGGAGGGGGAGAGAGAGGGAGAGGGAGGTGAAGGATGGGAGAGAGGGAGGGAGACATGGAGGATAGGGAGGGACAGAAAGGGGGAGAGAGAGAGGGGGTCCGCGTGGGTCGGGGGGTTGGGTTGGGTCGGGGGGGGTCTGGTTGGGTCAGGGTGGGCCTGGGTGGGCCTGGGTGGGCCTGGGTGGGTCTGGGTAGGTCAGGGTGGGTCAGGGTTGGGCAGGGGGGGGTCTGGGTGGGTCAGGTTGGGTCTGGGTGGGTCTGGTTGGGTCGGGGGGTCTGGTTGGGTCGGGGGGTCTGTGTGGGTCTGTGTGGGTCTGTGTGGGTCTGTGTGGGTCTGTGTGGGTCTGGGTGGGCCTGGTTGGGCCTGGTTGGGCCTGGTTGGGTCTGAGTTGGTCTGGGTGGGTCTGGGTGGGTCTGGGTGGGTCTGGGTGGGTCTGGGTGGGTCTGGGTGGGTCTGGTTGGGCCTGGGTGGGTCTGGGTGGGCCTGCGCTCGGAGCCTGACGGGACTGGCTGCTGTTCCAGGACAAGTGGGCCGGGCTGGTGGAGGAGGGAGCAGAGTCCCTGGAGATGTTTGACCACGTCAGCCTGATGACCCTGGACAGCCTGCTGAAGTGCACCTTCAGCTGTGACAGCAACTGCCAGCAGTGAGTGGGGAGGGGTTGGGGGGAGCTGGTCAGGGAGGGGGTGGTGAATGGAGGAGTGGGGTGAGGGGTGGGCGATATGGGTAAGGGGTGTCTACAGGGGGGGCGGGGAAGGAGGGTGGAGACGGAGTGGTCGGGTTTGGAGGTTAATTGGCTTCTGTAAATTGTAAATTGTCCCTCGTGTGTTGGGTAGAGCTAGTCTACAGGTCGATCGCTGGTCGGTGCGGACTGGGTGGGCCGAAGGGCTTGTTTCCGCGCTGTGTCTCTGAACTAAACTAAGATAAGCTGTGCGACTCTAAACTAAATGACACTAACATAAGGTAAACTAGGCTGCACCAAGCTATGCTGATATAGGTTCAACTAAGCTTAGGTCAGCTAGACGAGACGAGACGAGATCAGGGCAGACCAGACCAGATGTGACCCGACTAGACCAGACCTGATGTGACCAGACCAGATGTGACCAGACCAGACCTGATGTGACCAGACCAGGCCAGACTAGACCAGACCAGATATGACCAGACCAGACCAGATGTAACCAGACCAGACCAGATGTAACCAGACCAGACCAGACCAGATGTGAGCAGACCAGGCCAGACCAGACCAGACCAGACCAGACGTGACCAGACCAGACCAGGCCAGGCCAGACCAAACCAGACCAGACCAGCCTAAAGAGGAAGCTCCCACAGCAAACACCAGGAACCTTGGGGCAATGATGAATATGATGGCCGTGGTCTACAGTGTAGGGCAGGGTTGGCTCCCAGGCGAGTGGTGAGGAGATGGGGTGGGTGGGGATGAGGGGCGGATGGGGTTGGTGAGGTCCTCAGGCCCCTGTGGTCACCATCACGCACCGTGTTGGACCTCCCCGCAGCGAGTCGAGCGACTACATCAGCGCCATCTACGAGCTGAGTTCGCTGGTGGTGAAGAGGGAGCGCTGCCTGCCCCACCACATCGGCCTGGTGTACAAGCTGTCGGCCAACAGCAAGCGCTTTGACCGGGCCTGCCACCTGGTGCACTCCTACTCCATGGCCGTGGTGCAGAAGCGGCGCGAGATGCTGAAGGAACAAGGGGAGGACACCAGGCCTCAGTCCAAGCACGGCAAAGTCATGGACTTCCTGGACATCTTGCTGCTGTCTAAGGTCAGAGTTCAGCCGCGGTGACCATCCATGGATGGGGACATGAGGGGATCATGAGGGAGTCAGGAAAGGGTCAGGGAGAGGGGTCATGGCGTCATGAGGGGATCAGGGAGAGGGGTCAGGAGGGTCAGGCTGAGGGGTCATTGGGTCATGAGGGGGTCATGGATGGCATCATGAGGGGGTCAGGGAAGGGTCAGGGAGAGGGGTCAGGAAGGTCAGGGAGAGGGGTCATGGCGTCATGAGGGGGTCAGGGATGGGTCAGGGGTAGGGGTCATGGGTTCACGAGGGGGTCAGGGATGGGGTCATGCGGGGGAGGGGGATGGACTGCGTGTTGTGAGGGGCCAGTGTTGGGGGGGGGGATGTGGGGTGAGCCCGCTCTGTGGCAGGGATGCTCCGTGAGGAAGGATGGATGTGGTGAGAATGCTCTCGCTGTCCCCAGGACGAGAACGGGAATGGCCTGACGGACGAGGAGATCCAGTCTGAGGCGGACACCTTCATGTTCGAGGGTAAGGGGCGGTGCCGGGGCCGGGGTGGGGGGGGGGACGGGAGCTGGGAGACCGGGGAACACCCCCTGGAAACAGAGACGCCATCAACATCACCCCTTCTTCACCCTTGCCGCATCCTGCCATCCACCCGGTCAGTTTAGTGCAGAGATGCAGCGTGGAAACGCGCCCTTCAGCCCTGCCGACCAGCGATCGCCCACTCACACGTCACGGTGGCGCAGCGGTAGAGTTGCTGCCTTACAGTGCCTGCAGCGCCAGAGACCCCGATTCGATCCTGACTACGGTTGCTGTCTGTACGGAGTTTGCACGGTCTCCCGGTGACATGCATGGGGTTTCTCCGAGATCTTCAGTTTCCTCTCACATTCCAAAGCCGTACAGGTTTGTAGGTTAATTGGCTTAGTATGAATGTACATTGTCCCTAGTGTGGGTAAAATAGTGTTAATGGGCGGGACTCGCTGGCCAGCATGGACTCGGTGGGGCCGAAGGGCCTGTTTCCGCACCGTATCTCTAAATTAAAGTAAAGTAAACACACTAGTTCCATCGTATCCCACTGTCTCGTCCATTCTCTGCACACTAAGGGCAATTTACAGAGACAAAACGGTTAGACATTTATACTCAGAAGAAGGGTCTCGACCCGGAACGTCACCCATTCCTTCCCTCCAGAGATGCTGCCTGTCCCGCTGAGTTACTCCAGGGTTTTGGGTCTATCTTCGGTATAAAGCAGCATCTGCAGTTCCTTGCTACACATTTCGTCAACGCAACTGACCGGCCTCTTTGCCCCAGGTCACGACACCACAGCGAGTGGCATCTCCTGGGCTCTCTACAACCTGGCCAGGCACCCCCAGTACCAGAGCAAGTGCAGGCAGGAGATCGAGGAGCTGATGAAGGGCAAGGAGCTGGCGGAGCTGGAGTGGTGAGTGGCTGAACCATCGGGCAAGGTTGGACCTGGTCCGTTTTCCACCTACTCTTGAAATCCGCCACTCGACCCGAAACGTCTCCTAATCCTTCTCTCCAGAGATGCTGCCTATCCCTGAGAATTCACTGTCTGAAGAAGGGTCTCGACCCAAAACGTCTCCCATTCCTTCTCTCCAGAGATGCTGCCTATCCCTGAGAATTCACTGTCTGAAGAAGGGTCTCGACCCAAAACGTCTCCCAATCCTTCTCTCCAGAGATGCTGCCTATCCCTGAGAATTCACTGTCTGAAGAAGGGTCTCGACCCAAAACGTCTCCCATTCCTTCTCTCCCGAGTTGCAGCCAGTCCCACTGAGATACTCCAGCTTTTTGTGTCTATACATGGTGGTGAATCTGTGGAATTCTTTGCCACAGACAGCTGTGGAGGCCATGTCAATGGATACTTCTAAGGCTGAGATAGATAGATAGATTCTTGATTAGTACGGGTGTCAGAAGTTATGGGGAAGGTTAGGATGGAGAGATAGATCAGCCATAATTGAATGGTGAAGTAGACTTGATGGGCCGAATGGCCTAATTCTGCTCCTATCACTAATGAATGTTGATTGAGATGCATGGTCCCAATAGTCCAACTGTTGGAACATAGTGCACAGGAACAGGCCCTTCACCCCACAAGTCTGTGCTGGAATGTGATACCATGGTGTCAGAATTGTACTTGGAGGGGCAAGTGATTGGGGAATGGTAAACGTGAATGGTTTCTTCAGAAATGGAGGGAGGGAGATAAAAATAGGAATTTACAAGCCGATTCGCTTAATACCCATTGTTGGGAAGATACTGGGATTGATTATTTAGGAATAGTTATTTAGTGAAGATTCTTCTTCTTCTTATCGGGTCCACATGCAAGATTAGACGTTTTTCAGCCAGAGCTGAACACACTCCTCAGCATCTGCACAATGGTGTCTGTCTTGTTGCTTCCTGTGCATTGTGGCGTTGTAAAGATTGGTGGAAATAGGGCCGCGCCATCAACGCTCTTTCCTTGACCCTGACAGAAGATTAAATGCCATCAAACCCAGTCAAGGTGGTTTCTGAAAGATAAGTTATCTGACTAATTTGGTGCTGAGTTTTTTTGAAGAATATGGAGACAAATTAAACAAATCTCCTCTGCCTGCGCATGACCTACACCACCTCAACTCCCCCTCCCATTCCCACACTGACCTTTCTGTCCTGGGCCTCCTCCACTGTCAGAGTGAGGCCACACGCAAATTGGAGGAACAGCACCTCGTATGTCGCTTGGGCAGCTTACACCCCAGCGGTATGAATGTTGATTACTCTAACTTCAAGTACTGTAACCCTTGATTCCCCTCCCTCCATGTCACCCCCCCCCCCCCCCAATCGGAGTTGTCGTACTAGATTCACTGTGGCCCTGGTGAGTTCCATTGTCTGTAACTCATTTTCACCTAGCCCACAGCCCTGGTGAGTTCCATTGTCTGTTACTCGTTTTAGAAACATAGAAATATTGAAAATAGGTGCAGGAGGAGGCCATTCGGCCGTTCGAGCCAGCACTGCCATTCATTGTGATCATGGCTGATCGTCCGCTATCAATAAACCCGTGCCTGCCTTCTCCCCATATCCCTTGACTCCACTAGCCCCTAGTGCTCCATCCAACTCTCTCTTAAATCCATCCAGTGATTTGGCCTCCACTGCCGTCTGTGGCAGGGAATTCCACAAATTCACAACTCTCTGGGTGAAAAAGCTTTTTCTCACCTCAGTCTCAAATGACCTCCCCTTTATTCTAAGACTGTGGCCCCTGGTTCTGGACTCGCCCAACATTGGGAACATTTTTCCTGCATCTAGCTTGTCCAGTCCTTTTATAATTTTATATGTTTCTATAAGATATCCCCTCATCCTTCTAAACTCCAGTGAATACAAGCCTAGTCTTTTCCATCTTTCCTCATATGACAGTCCCGCCATCCCAGGGATCAATCTCGTGAATCTACGCTGCACTGCCTCAATCACATGGATGTCCTTCCTCAAATTAGGAGACCAAAACTGTACACAATCCTCCAGATGTGATCTCACCAGTTTTCACCTAGCCCACAGCCAACCATGGTTTATTTCCCTTATCATTGTTATTTTTTTTGCATATCTTTTATTCATTTGTTCTATATATCTTTATATCACTGTCTATATCTCTCGTTTCCCTTCCCCCTGACTCTCAGTCTGAGGAAGGGTGTCGACCAGAAACGTCACCTACTCCTTTCCCCCAGAGATGCTGCCTGACCCACTGAGTTGCTCCAGCTTTTTGTGTCTATCTTCGGTTTAAACTGCATCTGCAGTTCATTCCATCTGCAGTATCGGTCCATTCTCTCCATTTGCCTTTTCAAAAGCCTCTTCAATGCCACTATCGTATCTGCTTCCACCACCACCCCTGGTATTACGTTCCAGGCATCCCACCAATCTCTGCGTGCAAGAGAACTTGCACTCTGATCTTAAAACGATGCTCTCAGGTCTTTGACATTTCCACCTTCACCATTGAGGTCAACCTCCCCTGCACCTTCTCCAAAGCCCCCTGGTCCACCCCGATCCCCTGTGCTGTCTCTTGCCCCCAGGGACGACCTCTCGCGGATGCCCTACACCACCATGTGCATCAAGGAATCCCTCCGCCTGCACCCCCCCGTCTCAGCCATTGCCCGCTGCTGCACTGAGGACATCAAGCTGCCCGACAACAGGGTCATCCCAAAGGGTAAGGGGGCCGCAGATGAGTTGGGGGGGGGGGGGGGGGGGAGGAGGGAATGGATGGGGTGGGAGGGATTAGTGGGGCAGGTTGGCCGGGAGACCTGCCCAGACACTGGGGTCTCGGTTCTCCCCTCGGGAGCTGGTGGTCCCAGCACCAGGCATTGGGGTTGACCCATGTAGGAAGGAACTGCGGATGCTGGTTCACACCCAAGATAGACACAAAATGCTGGCGTAACTCAGCGGGACAGGCAACATCCCTGGAGAGAAGGAGTGGTGACGTTTCGAGTCGGAAGAAGGGCCACCTTTTCTTTACCTTCAGAGACGCTGCCTGTCCCGCTGAGTTACTCCAGTACGTTGCGCCTATCTTACGCAGGGGAGACCCAACTTGGTGCCAGAGATAAGACAGGCTCCATGTGCATGGATCTGTGTAGGAGGGACCATCGCTGTATGTTCCTCTCGTGGCCCTTAGACCCCCGAGCCTCACCCGCCGCACCCCCCCCTGCCGGACCTGGACCCTGCACCGTGACGCTTTAACCTCGCACCGATTCATTGTTTAGTTTATTGTCACGTGTCCCCAGCCGCAGGGAAAAGCTTGTGTTGCGTGCTATACCAGTCAGCGGAAACACAATACATGATTACATATATTCATGTATTGCCTCGGAGGGCGGTGGAGGCCGGTTCTCTGGATACCCTCAAGAGAGAGCTAGATAGGGCTCTTAAAGATGGCACAGTCAGGGGATATGGGGAGAAGGCAGGAACGGGGTACTGATTGGGGATGATCAGCCATGATCATATTGAATGGCGGCGCTGGCTCGAAGGGCCGAATGGCCTACTCCTGCACCTATTGTCTATTGTCTATTGTCAATCGAGCCATCCACAGTGATACATGATAAGGGAATAACGTTTAGTTATTTAGCAAATTCTGATCCAGGATAGTCCGAGGGTCACCAATGAGGTAGATAGTAGTTCAGGACCGCTCTCTGGTTATGGTGGAATGGTTCCGTTGCCTGATAACAGTGGTGAAGAAACTGTCCCTGAATCTGGAGGTGTGCGATTTCACACTTCTGTACCTTTTGCCCAATGGGAGAGGGAGTGGCCGGGGTGCGACTGGTCCTTGATGATGCTGCTGGCCTTGCCGGGGCAGCGTGAGGTGTAGATGGAGTCAATGGACGGGAGGTTGGTTTGTGCGATGGTCTGGGCTGCGTCCGCAACTTGATTTCTTGTGGTCTTGGATGGAGCTGTTCCCAAACCGAGCGGCGATGAAGCTGGTGAAATGCGTTCTATGCCGCGGTGGTCAGTCACGTGCGCCCAAGGTTGGTTTGCCGGGGGGGGGGGGGGGGGGGGTGGCAGCAGCGCCACATGCTGGCGATTCCGGCCAATGGTCCCCGCGGGCTGCAGACTGGGCATTGAGGGGACGGAGCGCTCGTTGCCGGGTTCATTGGATGGTGGGGATGTGACGGTGTGCGCTTCCTTTACAGGGAACACGTGTCTGATCAGCATCTACGGAACGCACCACAACCCCACTGTCTGGCCACAACCCGAGGTACGACAGACTCACGGAGATGCACAGCACAGAAACAGCCCCACCATGTCCCTGCTGACTACCCAACACAAATCGAAACCATCTAGTGGCGCAGCGGTATAGTTGCTTCCTCACAGCGCCACAGACCCGGGTTCAATCCTGACCTCGGGTGCTGTCTGTACGGAGTTTGCACGTTCTCCCTGTGACCGCCTGGGCTTGCTCCAGGTGCTCCGGTTTCCTCCCACACTCCAAAGGCGTGCAGGTTTGTAGAGTTGCTGCCTTACAGAAAAATGCAGCGCCAGAGACCCGGGTTCGATCCCGACTACGGGCGCTGTCTGTATGGAGTTTGTACGTTCTCCCCGTGATCTGCCTCGGTTTTCTCCGAGATCTTCGGTTTCCTCCCACACTCCAAAGACGTGCAGGTTTGTAGGTTAATTGGCTTGGTAATAATATAAAATTTGCCAGGTTGGCGATATGCAGAGTACTGCCCTGCCGACTACAAAATTCAGAAGGTTTAAGCGGGAGTTAGATGTTGCCCTTGAGGCTAAGGGGATCAGAGGGTATGGAGAGAAGGCAGGTACGGGATACTGAGTTGGATGATCAGCCATGATCATATTGAATGGCGGTGCAGGCTCGAAGGGCCAAATGGCCTACTCATGCACCTAATTTCTATGTTTCTATGTTTCTATGTTCAGAAGTATTTGCAAGTGTACAGAAATAGTCTCCTGAAATAGTTAGAGGCGCCAAAATCCAGTCCACGCCTCTGGTTCTCATGAGCGGTGCCCATTCCAGGCAAGTCCCAGGCTGCTGCAGGGCCTCCAGCCGTCGCCTTCCTTGGACATAAACATCCGTCTTCTTGCCCGTCCACCCTTTATGCTCCAGGGGTGCTCGGAGCTGATGCAAGCCCATGGCTGCCTGTCCTCCCTGTTGGCCTCCGTGTTGTGGAGCTCACACTCTCCAGTCCGGGACCTGTTAACCCGTCTCTCTGTTGAATCCCGCAGGTGTACGACCCGTCCCGCTTTGACTCGGCAAACTCAGACAAGAGAGCTCCGTATGCCTTTGTCCCGTTCTCAGCTGGCCCGAGGTGAGTGTAGACCTGTGGGTCTTTAGCAGGGTTTCCATTGATAATGGTTCTGCTGTGTGTCTCCAGTATCTGGGTGGTCCGACACTCGCACTCGGTTCAATGGTTTATTTATTTTGTGTCGTTATGTTATGTTTCTCTATTTGTTGTGGGGAGGAGGCAGGAGAATAGGATTGAGAAGGAAAGATAGATCAGCCATGATTGAATGGCAGAGTAAACTTGATGGGTCGAATGGCCTGATCCAGCTCCTAGAACTCATGAACTTATTACCACATGTACAATGAAAGGCGTTTTTTTGTATCCAGATCAACAAGACCATACCCGTATATGATCAGTCTGAAGAAGGGTTTCGGCCCAAAACGTTGCCTATTTCCTTCGCTCCATAGATGCTGCTGCACCCACTGAGTTTCTCCAGCACTTTTGCCTACCTTCGATTTTCCAGCATCTGCAGTTCCTTCTTAAACATAAGCACCATCTCCCCGTCAGTACAGATTGTGCAGAACAGCCCATTGAGTCCACATGCGCAAGGTGCCATTTTGCATCCCAGCTGCACTTGGCTACAAAGGCCCGTTGCAGCCATCGCCTCCATTCGGTTGTCCCGTGAACCGATGTCCCTCTCCTCACCCGGCCCTCATTCCCTCATGCAAGGTGGCAGGGAGGAGAGAATGCCAAGTTCAGGGATCTCAACACCAAGTTCAAGTTCAGGGAACTCCATCAACACAAACCTAACTCCGTGGGTACCGACCCTCTAACAGAGGAAGGGTGTGTGTGTGTGTGTGTGTGTGTGTCAGTCCAGCACTCCCCAGGGCCGAGAGAAGTGCAAACTCCACCCACACTTGGGTGTCTCTTTGAGAGTTTGAACCCAAGGCAGACATTGAGGCCACCTCCATCTCACCAGCACGTCTCACCCAAGTGAGCGAGTGAATGAATGAGCAAACTATGAATCATTCCTAAAGTGTATATCATTCATTCATTCTGTTCTTCATCCATCCATCCAAGTGATTAGGCCGCCCACAGGAAGGGGGACACTATAGAAATAGAGAAAATAGGTGCAGGAGGAGGCCATTCGGCCCTTCGAGCCGGGATACCATGATTAGGGTAGGAGCAGGAACCTGGGAGATATGGTATCACAAAATGCTGGAGTGAGGGAGGGGGTGGGTGAGGGCAGGGGGAGGGGTGGTGAGTCTGGGGGAGGGGGAGGGGGTGGGTGAGGGCAGGGGGAGGGGTGGTGAGTTTGGGGGAGGGGGTGGGTGAGGGCAGGGGGAGGGGGAGGGGATGGGTGAGTTTGGGGGAGGGGGAGGGGGTGGGTGAGGGCAGGGGGAGGGGGTGGTGAGGGAGGGGTCAGGGTGGGCTGGGCTGCCTGTGACGATCTACACCGGCCTTCTCTAACTGTCTCTGCTCACCAGGAACTGCATTGGGCAGAACTTTGCTCTGAATGAGATGAAGGTGGGGGTGGCCCTGACGCTGTACCGCTTTGAACTGGCCCTGGACACGTCCCATCAGGTGCGCCGCAAACCCGAGCTCATCCTTCGCACCGAGGAGGGGATCTGGCTCAAACTGAAACCACTGCCGGGGCGGCAAGTCCCGGAAGAGTCCCGGCAAAGTGCGGAATGAAATCGGCAGGACGGGACGGAGAGGGAATAATTGTTTAATCGGTGGGAGTGGAAAATGCTGTGAAATTCCTCGTCATTCCCTTCATCCTGTATCTGTGCACTGTGGACAGCTTGATTGTAATCATGTATAGTCTTTCCAATGACTGGGCAGCATGCAACACAAGAGTCGTACACCGTACCCCGGATCACGTGAAACCAAACGGGACGAAATGCGGGTGCTCAGCGTGGCGGCGAATTGTGACGGGAACTGGAACTGTCGTAATGGGACGCCCGCTTTCTGTAGTGTCGTCACCCCCGGCTCAGCATTTGTGTTCCAGAGTAAAGATCCTATAGCGGAGCAAGATAGACCACTCCTGCTAAATGCAATGGGCTGACGTGTAGTACGCAACGGAGCGGAACGTGGGCCTTTTTTTCATCCATTTCAGTAACCCGACCCGACCCGCAGTGTAATCAACGTTGCGGGGGAACAGTTTGTGTTAATAAATTATAATTCTGAAATGAGAAGATTTTTACCAAATAACTTTTATTTTTACGAGGATGTTTCCGTAACCGGGTTCCGTCTCCGCACTATTATCCTATGGGATTTTTGGTGCGGAGACGGAAGCCGGTTACGGAAATGGGGCCGAAAATTACCCATGAATCTGCCCATGACCGTACTACGTCTTTTTCGTCGAGTGGACTATCTTGCTCGCTGTAGCATCTTTGTTCCAGGGCACGTAAGGGCCTTTATCAGCGACTAACTTTCGCCAATAATTACTGAATCAAATAAAAGTGAAATATTTTGACAATGAATTGAACAATTTCCTAGTAACGGTATCAAGTCTCTGCGGTTAAAGATTCCCCACCAACACTTTGTGGAGAGATATTTGGACGGGTACACGGATCGGACAGGTTTGGAGTGGTCATTTCATTCTCAGTCTCACCTCAGGATCTTCCCTGGTAGCTGCATCATCTCCCACTGCTGGGCTCACCCAGGCACTTCAGTGAGGATCTCAAACTCCAGGTCCACTCACCACACAATAGTCTGGCCAAATGAGAGGGGGAGGTTCCAACCAGTGAAGAAGTCGCACCTTAGATTTTCCTCAGGTCACTGCCCAGTACCTGCCGAAGGGTTTATAATCCCATAGAATTTCATGGGGCAGCACAATGGTGCAGCGTTAGAGCTGCTGCCTTACAGCGCCAGGAACCTGGGTTGATCCTGCCTGTGGGTGCTGTCTGGATGGAATTTGTACATCCTCCCTGTGACCGTGTGCTTTTCCTTCAGGTGCTCCGCTTTCCTCCCACACTCCAAAGACATGCAGATTTGTAGGTCATCCCCAAATGTGTAGGATAGTGTAAGTGTAGGGGGTGATTGGTGCAGACTCGGTGGGCCTGTTTCCACTCTGTATCTCTGAAGCAATGTCTGAAGTTGATGAATCAAAGGCCACGGTAGGAGTCTCAACAAGGCCCAGCAGACGGTACAATGCAACACCCCCACAGATACTGGTCGACCAGCTGAGCTCCTCCAACGTGTGTTAAGGGCACTGTCCCACTTTCCCGAGTTATTCACAAATTCTCCCGAGTTTTCCCCTTGATTGAAACTCGCAGAATGTTTGTAACGAGTCAGTAGATATATCATAGCGGCTCGTTATGCCAGCCGTAGGTACTCGGGACATCAGGCAAGTCGGGACGTTTTTTCCAGCCTAATAAAAAATGTCCACAAGGAGTAAAATTGCACTTTACCCGATGCCACGAGTACCCACGGCTACGAGCCGCTACGATATATCTACGAACTCCTACGACCTCGTTACGAACATTCTGCGAGTTTGAATCAAGGGGAAAACCTGGGAGAATTCGTGAGTAACTCGGGAAAGCGGGACAGGGTCTTCACCAACACCCACAAACTGGGAGCAGCGGCAACGGGAGTGAACCTTCCACCCTGGAGACAAACAACTCTTGCGTTCACATTGTAAGAAATGAGATGCGCACAAAGGGACCATTCGGAGTCGGTCAGTGGATCAGTGGCATTTAATATCATTATACTCTTTGAATCTTCACAGCATCACAAATGATATGACTTCTCATCAGTCAATAATATATTGGTTCAATATCCAACTTTATAAATAAATCAAATGTTAGTTATTGTAAAAGGAAATGATTGTTATTGATCAGTGCAAATAGCGTTTGGTTTTGTTCGGAAAGTCCGGCTGAAAGTTGGGTCATTAGCTTGGGAGTGCCGGCGGAGCGAGGAGTTTGATGCCGCCAGTGTACGCCGCCCTCCCACCCTTCAGCAGCCAGCCCCCAATATGATGGATTGAATAATACAGCATGGAAACAGGCCCTTCGGCCCACCGAGTTCACGCCGACCATCGATCACCCGTTCACATACTAGTTCTATGTTATCCCACATTCTCATCCATTCCCTACTCGCTAGGGGCATTGCACAGAGGGTCAATTAACCTACTAACTCACACATCTTTGGGACGTGGGAGGAAACCAGAGCACCTGGGGGAAACCCACGCCGTCAAACTCCACACAGGCAGTGTCTGTGGGCGGGTCTCTAGTGAAGTGAGGCAGTGGCTCGACCTGCCGTGCCCAGTAAAGGTGGGCCTCTACAAAGTGCTGCAATCTAACAGGATCTGGCAGTTTCACTTTCTTTAGAGCTACAGCACAGAAACAGGCCCTTCGGCCCAGAGTCTGTGCCGACCAGTGATCACCCTGTACACTAACACTATCCCACACACTGTGGGAAATTTACTATTTTTACCAAAGCCAATTAGCCTACAACCCTGTATGTCTTTGGAGCGTGGGAGGAAACTGGAGCATGCGGAGAAAACCCACGCTGTCACAAGGAGAACGTGCAAACTCCGTACAGACAGCACCCGAGGTTGGGATGGAACCCGGGTGTCTGGCGCTGTGAGGCAGCAACTCTACCGCTGCGCCCTACTTGCTCCAGTGGAAGGTTGGAAGTAGTGACCCTAGAGCTGATGGTCTGGCCACAGTGCGGCCATTCCATGTGACCAGGTCCACAAAGCCAAGGGGAGTCTCGCTGCTGGCTCCCCAGATGGATTTGTGGCTAAAATGACCCCACGATGGGTTGTTCCTATGTTCCTGTCCGGTTTGGGTGCCACTGTTCCGCGGGCCAGGAGTAATTGGTGAGGGAATGCCGGGGTTATATGGAGGCCTGCAGTGGTTGGAACATGGGTTGATGATCAGACTCTGTGTGTTTTCGGGGTCACGGGACCGTGCTCCAGTTAGCCACAAAGTGCTGGAGTAACTCAGCGGGGAATGGCAGCGTCTCTGGAGAACATGGATGGCTGACGTTTCGAGTTGGTGACCCTTCTTCAGGCGGATGGACAGCCACTCAGAAGGAGTCGGAAGAAGGGTCCCGACCCTAAAACGTCACCCAATTTTTTTTCTGCCGCTTGACCCGCTGAGTCGCTCCAGCACTTTGTGTCTATCGTCGATATGAAGCAGTATCTGCAGTTCCTTCCTACACACTACAATCCCAACGGCCACACTCCTGTGACCCAAGGGCCACACGCCAGGAACAGCGTGGCACAAGGTGAAAGATGCCAGTGGCCCAGGGTTGTACGTTGAGAATATGGATAGGTGACCCAAAACGTCCCCTATCCATTTTCTCCAGAAATGCTGCCTGACCAGCTGAGTTACTCCAGCATTTTGTGTCGGTTTTTAGTGTAATGCAACCTCTGCAGTTTCCTTCCTGCATAAGCACACTGAGCTGAGAGTTTGGGCTTCATCTCTGTACAGTGGGACCACCGATTGCGGGCAGAATTAAGTGCAATGCTTACAACTCAGTTTCTTTTCCCTGTGTGGGTGGGTGGGTGGGTTCTTGCAGCGGCAACGGCAGCCGAGCTTCACGGAGCGGGCAAGCCCAGCCCAGCCCAGCCCAGCTCACCATGTGTTCGTGGTGGGGCCGGAGAGGAGAGCAACAGGGAGCAGACAGACTAGACCCCTGTGGCGGGTCTCCCCATCTCCCCCTCACACTTCCCCCTAGGGGAAAACCCGATCAAGCAGACCAATGCCCGAGGAGCACAAGTAACCACAAACCCCACGACTGCAGATGTTTGTGCCATCCGCACCCTGGGCGCTTCTTATTAACAGTTCTTGCAATGAAAGAGGAGGAAGGATGTGTAATATACAAAAGCAACACTAATTCCCAGACCACCGGGTAAGATGCCCCTCGTTCAACGGCATAATTTTGTAGATTCCTTTGCTTAGCGTAGCTCCATTATTGAACTGTGGGTTGTATGTTCGGGGAAGCGCGCGGTGCAGGGTCTGCCTCAACCGTTTTTAAACTTCACTGTCGGTTGGAGAGTAGCAATCCGGATCGCTGTCGCCAGGCCTGCGGTGTCTGAGATCCGTTTCCTCATCCTGCGGAGAAATGGGAAGATGAAAAAAACATTATTTAATTCCACATCCCCGACATTAGACCAGTGAGAGTGAGGTACATGGTCCTGGGCTAATTGTATTTGCCCACTGCTCTGATTCCTTGCCTGCCAATTATGATATTTTCCATTGTTATGAGGCAACGTACAACACTGGAACAGGCCCTTCAGCCCACAAGGATAGAATAGGAATCTGTAAAAGGGGCCACTTTTTCCACACAAAGAGTGGTACTGGCGGTATGGAACGAGCTGCTGGAGGAGGCAGTTGAGGCCAACGTTTAAGAAGCAGTTAGACAGGTACATGGATAGGGCAGGTTTAGAGGGATATGGGCCAAACATAGGCAGGTGGGACTAGTGTAGATGGGACATGTTGGTCAGTGCGGGCAAGTTGGGCCAACGGGCCTGTTTCCTCACTGTATCATTATACCCATGCTGAACACGAGGCTAAATTCAACTGATTTCTTCTGCCTACATGTGCTCCATATCCCCCCCATTTCTTGCATATCCATGTGCCTATCTGAAGCCCTTAAATGCCACTGTTGTATCTGCACCACCATCCCTCAGCAGGATGAGGGGTGATCTTATAGAGGTGTACAAAATCACGAGAGGAATAGATTGAGTCTATCCTGTACTGGTACTGAATAGTACCGAGTCCTTTGCTCAGAGTAGGGGAACAGAGAACCAGAGGACATAGGCTGAAGTTGAGGGAGGGAAAGATTTAATAGGAATCTGTGGGGATAACATTTTCACACAAAGGAAGGTGGGTGTATGGAACAGGTAGTTCTGACAAGTACTTTCGTACTGTTTGAGAAACATTTAAATAGGTACATGAATAGGACAGGTTTAGAGGGATATGGGCCAAATGGAGGCACGTGGGACTAGTGTCGATGGGACATGTTGGTCGATGTAAATGACTTCTGTACTCAGTACGTGATTTAAATATATCTTTAATCAGCACTGAAACTTAACAGCATGGAGGATGATTAGTTGTCAGTACACTAGCTGTCAGTACATCCTGGCTGCTCCAACTGTCTGTGCTGGGAAACAAGTGTTAGTGTAAGTATTACAGTGGGGTGGAGTTAGAGATGCTGGCTGGTGTGTGATTGGTTAACGTGCAACATCAATCTGCAGTCGATTTGGACAAGTTGGGATGTTTCCATGCTCTATGAGTCTATTACCATCTTTGGCATGTTCCAGGCACCCACCACCCTCTGTGTACACAAAAAACCTTTGATTTGTAATCTTTAAACTTCCCCCCTCTGATCTTAAAGCCATGGCCTTCAGCGCCTGACATTTCCACTCTGGGAAGAAGGTTGTGACAATGTACCCTACCTATGCCTCTCATAGTGTTATAAACTGCTATCAGTAAGGATGTCATTGTCCTATCTGGGACATGTGACAATAGAACACTCTTGACTCTTGGTATGCCCTCAGCCTCTTTATAATGCAAATTTAGAGATAGTGGCTTGATTTCATGCCAGATAGACGGTAACCCATTCTTGCTGGTGTGTGACAGGTTTGGGGGCAGACCACAGTGTTTTGTAGTGATGAAATGTGCTGGTCCCATTACAATCGACAATAGGTGCAGCAATAGGCCATTTGGCCCTTCATTTGAGCCAGCACCGCCATTCAATGTGATCATGACCGATTATCCCCAATCAGTACCCCGTTCCTGCCTTCTCCCCCTGACTCCGCTATCTTTAAGAGCCCTATCTAGCTCTCTCTTGAAAGCATCCAGAGAACCGGCCTCCACCGCCCTCTGAGGCAGAGAATTCCACAGACTCACAACTCTCTGTGAGAAAAAGTGTTTCCTCGTCTCTGTTCTAAATGGCCTACCCCTTATTCTTAAACTGTGGCCCCTGGTTCTGGACTCCCCCAACATCGGGAACATGTTTCCTGCCTCTAGCGTTTCCAAACCCACACTACGGTAAAGGAAGTGCTGATTAACTGCTGATCTTGATGCGTTAAGTGTGATATGTGCCTATCACAATCTACAAGATAAAATCATTTGCTCTTTTGTGCACAGCTCAAACTGTTGAGCTCACAGTGATCTTGAATAAATGGCTGCAAACCAGGTCCTGCACAGGAAGAACATTTGCAGAGCCAGTCACCAGGGCTGCCCCTCCCCCTGCACGGTGCACTGCTGCACCAAGGCAAAGTCCTTGCATGTGTACATACTTGGCCAATAAACGTATTCATTAATGAATTGATTGATTAATTCCTCACTGAACTTTCGCATGCAGATGTACAATGGGATACGGTTCTTCATTTTGTCCCTGGTACCTGGATCATGGCTATTAACAGGGGAGCAGCCCCGGTAGCCTGTCTGTGTGTGTGTGTGTGTGTGTCTATCTATCTGTCTGAGTCTGAGAGTGTGAGAGTGAGTGTGAGTGTGTGAGTGAGAGAGTGTGTGAGCTGTGTGTGTGTGTGTGTGTGTGTGTGTGTGTGTGTGTGTGTGTGTGTGTGTGTGTGTGTGTGTGTGTGTGTGTGTGTGTGTGTGTGCATGCGTGCGTGCGTGTGGTCACTGTGGTGTGTGTCTGTCGTCACTGTGGTGTGTGTGCGTGCGTGTGTGTGTGTTGTCACTGTGGTGTGTGTGTGTGTGTGTGTGTGTGTGTGTGTGTGTGTGTGTGTGTGTGTGTGTGTGTGTGTGTGTGTGTGGTCACTGTGGTGTGTGGCAGCGTGAGGGTTGGCTGGATATCACTGTGGTGAGTTGCAGCATGAAAGCTGGTGCTTTTAACCCGTTGTGCCCCTCAGATGCCCCTCGATCCAAGACCACCAGGACAACAACGGGCATTTATGGCAAGTTAAGACTCTACATTTGTACAACTGGACTCCATCATCGTCAGGCATCAGGAGCAGAATTAGGCCATTTGGGCATCAAGTCTACTCTGCCATTCAATCAAGGACTCAAATTTAAATTATGCAAAATTGTGCAAAGTGCGGCAGGTAGAGTTGCTGCCTCACGGCGCCAGAGACCCGGGTTCCATCCCGTGTGGTGCTGTTTGTACGGAGTTTGTATGTTGTCCCTGTAACCTGCGTGGTTTTCTCCGGGTGCTCCGGTTTCCTCCCCCACTCCAAAGACGTACAGGTTTGTAGGTTCATGGGCTTCGCTAACAATTGTAAATTGTCCCTAGTGTGTGTAGTATAGTGCTAGTGTAAGGGGGGGGGGGGGTTGCTGGTCGGTGCGGACTCGGTGGGTCGAAGGGCCGTTTTTTCTCACTGTATCTCAAGGGTCTAAAGACCAAATGAAGGCAAACGGGACTAACTGAGATGGGGCATCTTGGTGGGCATGAACGAGTTGGGGTGCAGGGCCTGTTTCCATGCTGTATGACTCTATAGGGAATTCGGCAATTGCGAGTGATATATTTTTCACCTACCGGGTCCATGTTCCACGCCATACTAGAATGGTCTTGGTCGAGATATTCCTGATCGTCCAGCTCGTCGTTGTCCGGTAGCTCTTCTAGGTCATCATCATCATCATCCCTCATTGCATCCATTATATCATCTTCATACTCAGTCAGGTAATCGGACTCTTCTGCCGTGACCAGACAAAGGGAAGATAAAAGAGCTTCAGTGACACTGAGCGAGGTCAGGACGGTAAACTCAGAGCAGCACGGTGGCGCAGACAGGGTTCGATCCCCACTACGGGTGCTTGTCTGCATGGAGTTTGTACCCTCTCCCCGTGACCTGTGTGGGTTTTCTCCGGGATCTTTGATTTCCTCTTACACTCCAAAAACGTGCAGGTTTGTCGGTTATTTAGCTTGGCGTCAATGTAAAATTGTCCCCAGTGTGTGTAGGGTAGTGCGAGTGAGCGGGGATCGCTGGTCGGTGCGGACTCGGTGGGCTGAAGGGCCTGTTTCTGCGCTGTATCTCTGAACTAAACTAAAAAAACTCTCTCTCTCTCAGGGCCTTGACACAGATGGAAGCCGAGCATGACGGCAGCAGATCAGGGACCTCAACTTAGCAAAGGCAAGAGCTAGTGAGTTTGTAGCATTATAACCATATAACCATATACCAATTACAGCACGGAAACAGGCCTTCTCGGCCCTTCCAGTCCGTGCTGACCATTTATTTTCTCCTAGTCCCATCTACCTGCACTCAGACCATACCTCTCCATTCCCTTCCCGTCCATATACCTATCCACTTTACTTTTAAATGTTAAAATCGATCCTGCCTCCACCACTTCTGCAGGAAGATCATTCCACACAGCCACCACTCTCTGAGTAAAGAAGTTCCCCCTCATGTTACCCCTAAACTTCTGTCCCTTAATTCTCATGTCATGCCCTCTTGTTTGATTCTTTCCTACCCTCAATGGGAAAAGCTTATCCACGTCAACTCTGTCTATCCCTTTCATCATTTTAAAGACCTCAATCAAGTCCCCCCTTAACCTTCTGCGCTCCAAAGAATAAAGACCTAACTTGTTCAACCTTTCTCTGTAACTTAGTTGCTGGAACCCAGGCAACATTCTAGTAAATCTCCTCTGTACTCCCTCTATTTTGTTGACATCCTTCCTATAATTAGGCGACCAAAATTGTACACCATGCTCCAGAATTGGTCTTACCAATGCCTTGTACAATTTTAACATTACTTCCCTACTCCTATACTCTGCTCTGATTTATAAAGGCCAGCACACCAAAAGCTTTCTTTACCACCCTATCTACATGCGATTCCACCTTCAGGGAACTATGCACAGTTATTCCTAGATCCCTCTGTTCCACAGCATTCCTCAATTCCCTACCATTTACCATGTACGTCCCATTTTGATTTGTCCTGCCAAGATGTAGCACCTCACACTTATTAGCATTAAACTCCATCTGCCATCTTTCAGCCCCCTCTTCCAAATGGCCCAAATCTCTCTGTAGACTTTGAAAATCTACTTCATTATCCACAGCACCCCCTATCTTCGTATCATCTGCATACTTACTTATCCAATTTTCCACCCCATCATCTAGATCATTGATGTACATGACAAACAACAGTGGACCCAACACAGATCCCTGAGGCACCCCACTGGTCACCGGCATTGAATCTGGCCACTTTACACAAGAATCGTCCAACACTACCAACCTCACCCTTCTGTCTCATTCTTCTATTCCTTTCACCTGTCAACTTATCCCACTTGCCCTTTAAGGAACAAAATGATAGGGGAGGTTGTGGCACACAGCGACCAAGGCGGGCAGATACATGTTCCATGAAAGAGGCAACACTAGTGGACAAGGTGGTGAAGAAAGCGTATGGCTTCATCACTCACGGTATTGAGGGCATGAGTTAGGATATCATGTTTCCTCCCACACTAAAGAAATACAGGTGTGTAGGTCAATTGGTAAAAATTGGTAAAAATTGTAAAGGGCCTGCCCCACTTAGGCGATTCTTTAGACGAATGCCGGCGACTAGTCTGTCGCCACATGGTCACCGGGGAGTCGCCTGTATGGTCGTGAGTCGTCTCCTCAGTCGCCCAAAGAGTCGTAGTATCTTTCTGGTCACCGCTGGATTTTCAACATGTTGAAAAATTTTGGGAGACAAGTTGGCGACAGTGGGTTTGACGCCAACGAGCGTAGCTTGACTTCTCGTGACGTAGGTGCTGTCGTAGTTGTCGCCGGGTTAACGTAGGTTGTCGCCGGTGCTGACTTGTTTTTTTTTGTTGTTAAAGTAAATGATTCTATTTCAAATTTTATGTCGGGGGGGGGGGGGGTCCAGTCGCCGGTTTTTCCGCGCCCTGCTACGACTATGACAGTCGCCTAAAAATAGACTAAGTCGGACAGGCCCTTAAGATTGTCCCTATTGTGTAGTGTGCGTTAGTGTAATGGGGATCGCTGGTCGGCACGGACCTGGTCGACTGATTCTGTGCTGTATCTGTAAACTAAACCAAATTAATACTGCAGAGAAAATGTTGATGGTTTACAGGCTGGTGTTTGCTGGCAGGCATCTAATGGAAAGTGGAGTGAAGAGAAACTCTGACAAAATAGGTTTGGGAAGTGCCTAACTTACCATCGGCCAAGTTGTAGGTCTTTGGAGGCTCAATGCGAGACACAATCTCGGCGAGGTCAGTGAACGCAGCGTTGGAGGACATAAAAGCCTGCGGATATAAGGGTGGAGAGAATAGTCTCAGTGCAGCAACTTGGGACCTGGTTCATGTCTGACTGAGGACCGGCAAAGTCAGAGCAGTCTTCGTTTCAGTTTCGTTTGTCGTCACGTGCACCAAGGTACAGTGAAAGCTTTTTCTATGTGCGCTATCCAGTCAGCAGAAAGACAAAGCATGACTTGAATGAGTTCTTATATTCAATCTGGATTTGATCTACAAGCAAGAATAGTATAAACACTATGAGCCTCTACTGAGGCATGAATCCATCTCGGATAGTGTTTGATGAAGGTTTTCCACAAGGCTAGTGCCCTGTGTGTTCACCATTGATGGCTTCAACTCGGTATCAGAGGGCTCTTCTCAGTTTAGTCTACTGAGGTACGGTAAAAAGCTGTTGTTACGTGCTAACCAGGCAGCAGAAAGACAATACATGATTACAATCGAGCCATTT
Organism: Raja brachyura; assembly: GCA_963514005.1. The sequence continues at coordinate 15,324,026 of OY740816.1, forward strand.
ATAGTGCATAGATACACGATGAAGCAACTTGGCACCTGGTTCATGTCTGACTGAGGACATGCAAAGCCAGAGCAGTCTTACTTCCAGAGCAGTCTGGGACCCCAGCTATTTACAATATATATTAACGGTCTGGATGAGGGAATTGAAGGCGATATCTCCAAGTTTGCGGATGACACTAAGCTGGGGGGCAGTGTTAGCTGTGAGGAGGATGCTAGGAGACTGCAAGGTGACTTGGATAGGCTGGGTGAGTGGGCAAATGTTTGGCAGATGCAGTATAATGTGGATAAATGTGAGGTTATCCACTTTGGTGGCAAAAACAGGAGAGCAGACTGTTATCTAAATGGAGGCCGATTAGGAAAAGGGGAGATGCAGCGAGACCTGGGTGTCATGGTACACCAGTCATTGAAAGTAGGCATGCAGGTGCAGCAGGCAGTGAAGAAAGCGAATGGTATGTTAGCTTTCATAGCAAAAGGATTTGAGTATAGGAGCAGGGGGGTTCTACTTCAGCTGTATAGGGTCTTGGTGAGACCACACCTGGAGTATTGCATACAGTTCTGGTCTCCAAATCTGAGGAAGGACATTATTGCCATAGAGGGAGTGCAGAGAAGGTTCACCAGACTGATTCCTGGGATGTCAGGACTGTCTTATGAAGAAAGACTGGATAGACTCGGTTTATACTCTCTAGAATTTAGGAGATTGAGAGGGGATCTTATAGAAACTTACAAAATTCTTAAGGGGTTGGACAGGCTAGATGCAGGAAGATTGCTCCCGGTGTTGGGGAAGTCCAGGACAAGGGGTCACAACCTTAAGGATAAGGGGGAAATCCTTTAAGACCGAGATGAGAAAGACTTTTTTCACACAGAGAGTGGTGAGTCTCTGGAACTCTCTGCCACAGAGGGCAGTTGAGGCCAGTTCATTAGCTATATTTAAGAGGGAGTTAGATGTGGCCCTTGTGGCTAAGGGGATCAGAGGGTATGGAGAGAAGGCAGGTACGGGATACTGAGTTGGATGATCAGCCATGATCATATTGAATGGCGGTGCAGGCTCGAAGGGCCGAATAGCCTACTCCTGCACCTAATTTCTATGTTTCTATGTTTCTAAAGGGAATAACGTTTAGTGTAAGGTAAAGCCAGCAAAGTCCGATCAAGGAGAGTCCGAGGGTCACCAATGAGGTAGATAGTAGTTCAGGACTGCTCTCTGGTTGAGAATAGGATGATTCAGTTGCCTGATAACGGCTGGGAAGAAACTGTCCCTGAATCTGGAGCTGTGTGTTTGCACATTTCTATATTTTGCCTGATGGGAGAGGGGAGAAGAGGGAGTGGCCAGGGTGCGACTCGTCCTTGATTGTGCTGCTGGCCTTGCCGAGGCAGCGTGAGGTATAAATGGAGTCAATGGAAGGGGGTGTGTGAGAAGCAACTGCAGAAGCTGGTTTAAACCAAAGATAGATTCAAAAAGCTGGAGTAACTCAGCGGGACAGGCACCATCTCTGGAGAGAAGGAATGTGTGACATTTCAGTTTGAAGAAGGGTCTCGACCCAAAACGTTCTCTCCAGAGATGCTGCCTGTCCCGCTGAGTTACTCCAGCTTTTTATGTCTGTCAATTGAACGGAGGTTGGTTTGTGTGATGGTTTGGGCTGCGTTCACAATTCTCTGCAAATTCTCAGCGTCTTGGATGGAGGTTACTTGAGGCAATGCATTTTACTTCATCTGTAGTTCCTTCTACAAAGAGAAGCCAGGCATTGAAGTGACCGCATTGCTGTTAATGGCCATCGCACTGCACCTGTCAAGTGGGAGCATTTCTGGGTACTGTACTCACGTTCCTCTTCTTGATTTCGTAGTAGTCAACTGACTTTCTGTCCTTCAGCATCTTGTCGATAATGTCTCCTCTGTTCCAGTTGCCGAACACCACCTTCCCGTACTGGTAGCCGAGATTCTGCAGGAAAAGATATAGAAGTGTGAAAAAGCACACCTCCAGATTCAGGGATAGTTTCTTCCCAGCTGTTATCAGGCGACTGAACCATCCCACCAACAACTAGAGAGCAGTCCGGAACTACTAAATACCTCATTGGTGACCCTCGGACTATATGGTCTGATGAAGGGTCTCAAGCCAATTCCTTCTCTCCGTAGATGCTGCCTCATCCGCTGAGTTTCTCCAGCATTTTTGTCTACATTCAATCTTTCCAGCATCTGCAGTTCTTTCTTAAACACTCGGAATATATTTGACCAGACATTGCTGGCTTCATCTTGCCCGCTCCCGTTATGTAGAATTGTATTGTGGGAGGCAGTTTCGTTCAGTGCTAGTGATTTTTAATGACTGGGAATATTGCACTGTATATTGTACCAGATAAACAACACAACCTCCCTGACAGGGCACAGTGGGATGAGCTAACACTTCAGGATGAGCTAGCGCAGTGAAACCTGGGCCAGCAGTGGAATTGGTGTGCATGGTATCGGCAAATTTCCTCTAGTTGGCAGGTCTTTAGCCACTCTATCCATGATTTGCCCACGATCCCAAATCAAAACTCAATACAAGCGGCAACACAGGCGGCGGTAGATTTGCTGCCTCATGGCCCTGTCCCACGGTACGCGTTCATTCCAAGAGCTCTCCCGAGTTTAAAAAAAATCAAACTCGTGGTAAGCACGGAGAATGAACGAAGCGGGTACGTCGGAGCTCGGGGACGTCTCTTAGCGGCTCGTAACACTAACGGCAGGTACTCGGGAAGACTCGCTAACGGCAGGTGAGCTTGGGAAGACTCGTGAAGATTTTTCAACATGTTGAAAAATGTCCACGAGAGCCCCGAGTACCGACGAGTGGCCATTACCGTAACTCTCTGGGCAAACTCGGGAGAGCTCTTGGAATGAGCTCGTACAGTGGGACAGGGCCATTACAGCTCCAGAGACCCAGGTTCGATCCTGACTAAGTGTGCTGCCTGTATGGAGCATGTACATTCTCAGCGTGGGTTTTCTCCAAGTGCTCCAGTTTCCCCCCACACTCCAAAGACGTACAGGTTTGTAGGTTAATCACCTTGATAACATTGTAATATTGCCTCTAGTGTGTGAGATAGTGTAAGAGTGAGGGGGTCGCTGGTCAACGTGGACTCTGTGGGCCGATGGGCCTGTTTCTGCGCTGTATCTCTAAGCTAAACGAGCAGGACATTTTCCAAAACAGACAAATGAAAGAAAACGTTTCTAGGGACAGACAGAATGAGGCAGTGAATCTTGAGACATTCATGCACTGGCAAGAACAAGTAAGTCCTTAAACTGTTAAATCACACAAAAGAGGGCAGAAGACCTCCTTTGAGAGGTTAACACAAACTTTGATTCAAGCTACTAGCCAAAGGGCAGGAAAATGGGGAAACTGGGTGAGTTATTCAGACACGACCACAATGGTTTAGATGCCTCCTCCTTGTGATGCTACTTTGACTCTCTGAAAAAATAAACCAAGGGAGGTACTTACATAAATTTCATCAAACTTGCCGAAGTCCATGGTTTTAAACCTGTCAATAGGTGGGCGGATGTATTCACAGTAGGCACTGCTCTTCACCACCTCCAACTGTCGGACACAGGACACGTAAGCTAGTCGGGACTGGATTTCCGACATGTCTGGGACCTGCAATAAATCAGATGAACAGAGCATGACGTGAGGTCTGCAATCATCACCGTCCACAACCCACCCGTGCACCAACCCACTGAACTGCAAGCATGCTCTCTCTGCGACACACGCAATACTAATGGTAGTATCCATCTCTTCATCCGACCAGAATGAAGAGATACCCGGTGGGGGGGGGGGGGGGGGGGCTGCTGAGAATGAAGGGGGGACACGGCAGGGGAGGTCGCCGAGAGCGAGGGGGGAGGGACTGTCACGTGGTGGCCGCCTACTGCCATGTGCAGCGGCAGGGAGAAGGTAGGACTGTTTGGCGAACTTTTCTAACTGCATTGGTGCCAAAAATGTGGTGACACGTGTGTACAGCCTAGGTGAGGCCTTCCGTCAACGCTGGTCACCACGGGAGGTTGATAAAGTTGGCGATATATTAATTTGATGACCGTATGTTTGTAAACTGTCTATATAGGCAGCCTTTGATCGTGTTAATACTATATGTTTATTTCCATTTTGTGTTTGTATAATTAAAAAAAAAAGATCTGCTGTATGATTTTACTGGGTTGTACACAAAACAAAGCATTTCACTGCACCCAGGTACATGTGACAACAACGTATCATTGAATTACTGAATTGAATCAATGCAGTTATAATGAGGGAAAGAGATAGCAAGTGATGGAAATCAAAGCTCGATCTCTCACCTCTCCCTCACTTCTATATACTGACAATTTTGCCTCTGCACCGGTAGGCTGGCTAGCTCAGGAGTCTGAAGAAAGGTCTCGACCCCCGAAACGTCTCCCATTACGTTTCTCCAGAGATGCGGCCTGACCCGCTGAGTAACTCCAGCACTTTGTGTCCATCTTTGGTACAAAACCAGCATCTGCAGTTCCTTCCTACACACCCCCTCTGCAGTCTTCGGCCCAATGCAGGGTCTGAACCCAAAACCTCGGCCATTCCTTTGCCTCCGTGGATGCTGCTCAACCTGCTGAGATCTTCCAGCAGTTGTGTTTTTTTCTGCTCTACATCGGACACATTTGCTCTTGATCAAATCAAGCATTTGCTGGATTACTAGTCACTTCAGTCAGCAATATTAAAGACAGAGCGTGTTTCCCACATGGCAGCAACTCATTTTTCCTTGTCCTCGATTTTCCCCCACATCACTGCAAGTAGGCGAGGGTGGGACACATTTTCCCCATGACTCACAGAGGGAATTAACATGGGAAATACACACACAGTATATTCTTACAAATGCCAGATATTTTCAAGAGCAAGCCAGTCACACTTTCCCTGCAGCCCTATAAATCGCTCGACTTCAAACACTTGTCCATCGCATTCATCAAGATATTAAAACTCCTCGAGTGAACCTTTTGCCAGTCAAATCTGTGCTCTGGTCCACAAACGGGCAATCTTTTCACCTACCCTGCACCTCGTCCATCAAGACCGTTTACACTTCACTTGCTTCCCAGACTGCAAACTATATTTTGTAACTGAAACCCTTCTTCCTTGGAACTACTCATGAGTCTTTTTGGCACCTTTTCTGGGACCTCCAGAATCTTTCTAAAGAGCAATGATCAGAATTCGCTGAAATATTTAGCGAGTGCTTTACACGGAGTTAACATAACTGTTTGCTCTCATCTGCCTCTGGCACGGTGGCGCAGCGGTGAAGTTGCTGCCTTACAGCGCCAGAGACCCCGGCGCAATCCCGACTTTGGATGCTGTCTTTAAGGAGTCTGAATGTTCTCCCCGTAGGTTTTCTCCGGGAGCTCCGGTTTCCTCCCACACTCCAAAAACGTACAGGTTTGTACGTTAATTGGTTTGGTAAAATTGTAAATTGTCCCTAGTGTGTGTAGGATAGTGGTAAAGTGTGGAGATCGCTGGTCGACATGGACTCAGTGGGCCGAAGGGCCTGTATCCGCACTGTATCTCTAAACTAATCTAAACTATGAAATTTAGGAGCCCGTATATTTTATTAACTGTTTTGCAGCATTGCTGAGGCTGGGACTATCCCATTGTTTAAGAAACCGTTAGACAGGTACATGCATAGGACAGGTTTGGAACAACATGAATCAAGCGCAGGCAAGTGGGACCAGTGTAGCTCGGACCTTGTTGGCCGGTGTGGGCAAGTTGGGCCGAAAGGCCTGATTCCACCCTGTATCACTCAATGACTGCCAAAGATTTCTACCAGTAATAGGACTCTTAGCCCCTGCACCCCGAGTAAACTTGATCCATTTAGTCTGTATTGGCTCTCTTGTTCATCTTGCCAAAATGAGGCACTTTTCTTCCAACCTGTTATGTCTTCCAGATGCCAATCGCAATCCTCCCATTCGACGGTCCTTGGTCCTCCTCCAATTGTGTTTAGTTTAGTTGAGTTTAGAGATACTATCTGGAAACAGGCCCTTCAGCCCAACAACGATCACCAATATACTAGTTTTACCCGACACACTAGGGCCAATGAACAGAAGCCAATTAACCTACAAATCTGTATGTCTTTGTGGAATGTGGGAGGAAACGAGAGCACCTAGAGAAAACCCATGTGGTCACAGGGAGAAGATACAAAGTCCATGCAGTCAGGATCGAACCTGGGCCTCCGGGTGCTGTTAGACAGCAACTCTGCCGCTGCACCACCGTGCCGCCCCGTTCTACTTTTTACCGCGCTTTGCATTTTTTCCATTGCTAATCAAAAGATTACAACCAAGATAAACCATCTGTGATCACTATTCAAGTAACTTAAATAATTATCGGAGTGTTTTTTTAATCTAACGTGAACATCAAGAGAGAGGAGGAGGAAGGAGAGCACAGAAAAGGCATGCAGGCTGAACAAGAGAGGCTCGTCTCCGTATGCATTTGTGCGGAGAAGAATGGGGAATGCGACGCAGCAATGGAGGACAAATGTGTTGGTTCTGAACAAAATCCACAAGGCATGTGTAAATATTCTGGTACTTTTGACTCCGGTGACAAAGCCAAAAGAACAAGCAAGCATGGATTTGGCTGGGATGGGTATAGTGGATGTGAATCATCTTGATAAACCTGACCATGTTCAATGGTACGTTATTGTCACCTGTACCGAGGTACAGTGAAATTATGGGTTACACAAAAAGCTGGAGAAACTCAGCGGGTGCAGCAGCATCTAAGGAGCGAAGGAGATAGGTGACATTTCGGGTCGAGACCCTTCTTCAGACTCAGGCTACAGTGAAATTATTATTTTTTTAAACGCAGATATTCACTTTTGCATACACATTCAATGTTCTATACTCACACTTCACAAGCAGCAGATTCTCAACATGTGTAAGAAGGAACTGCAGATGCTGGTTTACACCAAAGATAGATACGGAAAATGTCGGAGTAACTCAGCGGGGCAGGCAGCATCTCCGGAGAAAAGGAATAGGAGACATTTCGGGTCGAGACATTTTTTCAGACATTCTCAAGAAGATTGCCATAGAGGGAGTGCAGAGAAGGTTCACCAGACTGATTCCTGGGATGTCAGGACTGTCTTATGAACAAAGACTGCATAGACTCGGTTTATACTCTCTAGAATTTAGGAGATTGAGAGGGGATCTTATAGAAACTTACAAAATTCTTAAGGGGTTGGACAGGCTAGATGCAGGAAGATTGTTCCCGATGTTGGGGAGGTCCAGGACAAGGGGTCTCAGCTTAAGGATAAGGGGGAAATCCTTTAGGACCGAGTTGAGAAGGACTTTTTTCACACAGAGAGTGGTAGGTCTCTGGAACTCTCTGCCACAGAGGGTAGTTGAGGCCAGTTCATTGGCTATATTTAAGAGGGAGTTAGATGTGGCCCTTGTGGCTAAGGGGATCAGAGGGTATGGAGAGAAGGCAGGTACGGGATACTGAGTTGGATGATCAGCCATGATCATATTGAATGGCGGTGCAGGCTCGAAGGGCCGAATGGCCTACTCCTGCACCTAATTTCTATGCTACTATGTATCTCAACTCGAAACGTCACCTATTCCTTTACTGCAGAAATGCCGCCTGTCCCGCTGAGTTACTCCGGGATTTTGTGTCTATCTTCGGTTTAAACCAGCATCTGGAGTTCCCTCCTGCACGATTAAATGAGTAGGTCTGCAGGGAAAGGGAGGCACTTCATCGACCATTCTCTCAATGCATTATCCAGTCTCCGTGGCTCCTTAACAAAGCTTATTGTGTAATGGATAGAAAAACAGACTTGTCCGCATAGTTTCCTACTTTGACTTTTTCTGCCCATGGATTTAGGCGTTTCCAAAGCAACCACCATCCCGACAGGCTGTCTCCATAGTTACACAAATCGGTTTCATCCCTGCTTCCCACATCAATAGCAATGACTGTTTTGGCACCCATCGTTTTGGCGATATCAGCTGCAATTATATTTTTTAAAAAAGAACACAATTTATTTAACATTTCGGCTGAACGACCAGGAACACTGCACGCTGTGTAAAACAGCATCTGGCCTTGGACAGGTGCTTCCTGAAAACTGTACCCAGGAACAGCTTCCATTCGCTAAGTCCTCTCGAGAATCATTTTTGCAACGTTTCCAAAAATAACGCAACAAAAGTTCCATTCCTTATTAAACTGTGAATGATCAAAATCTACATTGCACTCAATTTACCACAATCCACTGCAAACAAAATATAAACAACTTCACTATGCAAAGGAGAAATTTTAATGGTTTTTTAAAAATAGAACAATCACAGAAACACATGCGTAGGAAGGAACTGCAGATGCTGGTTTACACCAAAGATAGAAACAAAATGCTGAGGTAACTCAGAGGGTCAGGCAGCATCTCTGGATAGAAGGAATAGTTCGATCCAGAGATTATGCTGCCTGTCCAGCTGAGTTATTCCAGCATTTTGTGTCTACCTTCAAAAATACATGGCCTTCTTTAATGAATAACAAATTCCGTTTTGAATGATGGTTGGGAGAGACATGAGTGCAAGGCAGTAATTTCATCTGGCATGTTAGTTCATATCAAATAGAAGTAGCAATGCATAGAAGTACTAGTTGGGAATACAATGGTCATTCAACCCTGAATATATGATGCTAATGCGGGCCTTCGGTTGAAAGTACGGGCATATTGACTGATTGGATTGCACAGAGTGTTCTGTTATAATGTAAACTAACAGCCCGATGAGAAAAATCCAGCAACAGTTGTGTTTAACAATTGACAATGACTTTTATTTAACAAAGAAATTCATCATGTGTTTTTTGCAGGGGCATCAGCAAAGACCACTGCCCAGCCATTGGTAATGCCCAAGATGTGTGGGAAGTTGCCCAAATAGTTTGTCACTAAAGGAGTTATAAGGAACTGCAGATGCTGGTTTACAACAAAAAAAAAACACACAAGGGTATAAGGAACTGCAGACAAAATGTGTGGGAAGGAACTGCAGATCCTGGTTTACACCAAAGATAGACACAAAATGCTGGAGTAACTCTGCGGGTCAGGCAGCATCTCTGGAGAGAAGGAATGGGTGACGTTTTGGGTCAAGACCCATCGTCGAATGGGTCCAGACAGGTCTGAAGAAGGGTCTCAACCTGAAACGACCTGACCCGAAAGATCGTCTATTCCTTTTCTCCAGAGATGCTTCCTGAGCCGCTGAGTTACTCTAGCATTTTGTCTCCATCTAAGGAACTGCAGATGCTAGTTGGCAGAAAAATAAAGAAACTGCCGATGCTGGAACTGCCTCAGCGTTACTCCAGCATTTTGTGTCGTTACTTTGTCAGTTATGGATGGTGTAGGAAGCATCTTACAGGAGATTGAGAAGCAGGGGTATCTGGGCTTTGGAATGTCAGAGCTGGTCGGCGTGGACTTGGTGGGCTGAAGGACCTGTTTCCATGCTGTATCTCAAAACTGAACTAAAGATTAGATGGGAATTCAATGGGTGAATTGTAACGTTGATTGTTAGATCACAACAAACCATTTGTTGCATTTTTATTGAAGAGGCAGGGTATATATTAGATAGCAAAATGTAAGTAGATATTACATTATATGGAGGGTTACATAAAAAGCTGGAGAAACTCAGCGGGTGCAGCAGCATCTAAGGAGCGAAGGAGATAGGCGACGTTTCGGGTCGAGACCCTTCTTCAGACTGGTCAGGGATCAGGGAAACGAGAGATATATAGACGGTGATGTGGAGAGATAGAGAACAATGAATGAAAGATATGCAAAAAAGTATCGATGATAAAGGAAACAGGCCATTGTAAGCTGTTTGTAGTGTGAAAATGAGAAGCTAGTGCGACTTGGGTGGGGGAGAGATAGAGAGAGAAGGAATGCCAGGGCCCGAGGGCTGAGGGAGAGGTGGAAAGGGGAGGAGGCAGCCAGGGTTAACAGAATTGAGAAAATTCAATGCTTAAGCCCAGAGGGTGCAGACTCCCCAAGCGGAATATGAGGTGCTGTTCCTCCAACTTGCGGTGTTGCTCACTCTGGCTGTGGAGGAGGCCCAGGACCGAGAGGTCGGATACGGAATGGGAGGGGGAGTTGAAGTGCTGAGCCACCGGGAGGTCGGGTTGGTTATTGCGGACCGAGCGGAGGTGTTCGGCGAAACGATCGCCAAGCCTCCGCTTGGTCTCACCGATATAGTTACATTATATGGAGTTCCAGTAGGAATCAGTTAGGAAAGCTAACAAAATGTCATAAGATGGTTACAAGATGTTACAGAAACAAGGAAGTGCAGGTGCTGTTTTATACCAAAGATAGACACAACGTTCTGGAGTAACTCAGCGGGTCAGGCAGCATCTCTGGAGAAAAAGGATGGGTGACGTTTTGGGTCGGGACCCTTCTTCAGACTGTTGTTGCTTATTGCAAGTGGAATTGAATACAAAAGTAGAGAGGGTATGTTTCAGTTACATGGGAGGTTGGTGAGGCAACATGTGGAATAATGTTTGCAGTGTTGGTCTTTAAAAAAAGAGAAAATGTTAATACATTGAAAGCAATTCAGAGGCGACTTATGATACTGATGGCTGTAATGTCTGGGTCGTTTAAAGCAAAAAGATTGGACGAATGAGGCTTGCAATTAAGTTTAGGAGACGAGACTGAAACACACAACATTGGGAGGGATCTTGATCGGGTGCATTTGGAGAGAAAGCTTCCACTTTGGGGGAACACTCTGCGACCTTGTCGATGCCCTATAGGTGGTGACTCTTTGCATACCTTGTATATGGTATGCAAAACAAATAATTTCACTGTGACATGTCACATGTGATAAGTGATGTATCATTCGTTTGTTAGAATTAGTGGTCTTTGCTTAACCACTTGATTTGAATATTTTTGTCAGATGGTTGGAAGACCTTGGAACTCTCACGCTCAGAAGGCTGCAGGTGTAGAGTATTTGAATATTTCAAAGGCAGAAGTAGATGGGGTTTTTTTATAATTGGGCAGGGGTAGCATAATAGGTTACCTGGACTTAGCCAGGGTGTAGAGTTAAAGTTAAAATCAGCTCATGTACGATGTTAATGATGGCGCAGCAGGTTTGTGGGTTCCAATGGCCAACATAATTGGTACCCAAAGCCAAACCTGACCATTGAACTTAAAGCAGATATTTGACTGCAATGGCATATTAGCTGATGAACAGGTAGGGTGAGGACACAAAGAGCTGGAGTAACTCAGCGGGTCAGGCAGCATCTCTGGAGAACATGGATAGGTGACTTTTTGGGTGGGGACAATTCTTCAGAGTGGGTCTGAAGAAAACTGTGGGGAATAAGATTGGTACTTAAATGGAAGCATGGAGCACTGCAGGCCGAATTGAAATAACTCCCAGACTGAGACCGCCACCTTCAGGCACATACGATGTATTACTGCCTTTGCACCTTGTCAGAACCAACATTTTTAAAGACAATTGTCCAGCCATGTGCATTTGTCTCCCCATCCTATGATATATATTTTCACAATTGCACCAACAGGCAACATTATACAAATTCATTCAAGGATTAAGTTTCAAATATGTTTTGATTACACTTGAGAAATGAAATTGGAGACAAAAGTGCACCATGCAAGGCTGCGTGTGTGTGTGTGTTTGTGTTCCCCATAGCAAATAATAGCTCCCTATCTCTAACTCCCCAACATTCCTACCCCACTAACCCAAGAACAGCCGGGCACCCTCCACATGTTAACCTGGCGACACTGTGAGCCATAATGGCTCGCCAAGGGAAGAATTAATATCCTAATTTGCGTAGGTAATTTCTGTTCCATTTCCTTACTTTGTAGATTAATTACCTAAAATTGGAGAATTCAATGTTCATACCATTAGGCTGTAAGCCAACGGGCGGAATCTGAAGATGGGTCCCGACCTGAAACGTCACCTATCAATTTTCTCCACAGATGCTGCCTGACCCGTGAGTTACTCAGCATTTTGTGTCTATCTTCGGAACACGAGGTGCTGGTCCTCCAGTTTGCGTCTGGCCTCACTCTGCCAATGGATTAGTGCATGGTTTTCTCTTGCAGATGGGAATTGTTGCTGGTATTTCCTATCGCTGATGGTCTCATTCATGACCATTCCTGCACTGCCCAGCCAGATGATCCCCCTCCCTGTCCCTCCACCACACACACACACACACACACATCCATTGCTTGTACACCTCTGTCACCGAGGAAGCATTTTTACAGCAGAAACTGTACCCTAAAGTTGCATTGCAACAAACTACAATTGCAGCTTCCCACCTGCCCAATCACCAAAACCACTGCGGGTTTGAGGCACTGAAGTTTTGCCAAACTCAATCTAATATTAAAAAAAAGCCAAACAAAGATGCTTCCATACAAAACACACGTTCGACAACATGACAGGACAAGTTAGGTTGCCGTCAATGAATTGGTGGACTGTGCCAATCCATTTCTGCAGCCAACTCATTCTGGAACAAGTTAATTTGCAGCAGATCAGTGCCCCCCCCGGATTTGATTTGATATGTGACCTCTGCAAGAAATTCATATGAAATTAGGCTTTGCGTCTCGCATAAGAAGAGCTGGTTGGCTTTCATTAGCGTTTACAATCACAATACTGTAATTTCAAGAGCATACCTAGTAGCTTTACTTGACTTATTTTGCTATCACGAAGCTTATTCAGATCTCACCTTGGGCCTCTGCTCTCCTAATGTAACATACTTGCCTGGCAGGTTGTTGGTGTATCCTCCGTCCATGAGCAAGTGTCCGTCCTTGGGGTCACAGAGTGGCGGCAGGTATCCCGAGAGGGACATGCTAGCTCGCACGTACCGCCACAGCGAGCCTAACCACACGAGGAACAGATGCAGTCAGAGGCCTAAAAGAGCATCGGTGTGCGCGACGCGCCACCCTCCCCCACTTCCTCGTTGCAAAATGTGTGCTCTATGCAGAGGGGTAGAGGAGGGGAGGTCACAGCTTTCTACTCCCAGGCCTATGGAAATCTCCACAGCATCTCATCTCCTGCAGCCCAATGCCCTCCTCCACGCCAAATTACTTCCGAGGGGCAGGTGGAGATGGTGAGAGTGAGAAGAGTTCGACACCAAATCTCTTTTGGTCACAAAGGACTTGGATTTTTGAGCAGAATGGCTAAACTTCACCAGCACTGTCAGTGATTAATGTTCAGTTACAGTGGAATCATCATGCCCCTCAATATTCGGTAACATTGTGTATTTTTTCCATGGATGGTTTCTAAAGTTTACATCTTTAATTGAAGACGTACTAACACTAAAGGGCCTGTTCCACTTTCCCCGAGTTATTCACGAATTCTCCTGAGATTTCGAATTCACAGAATGTTCGTAACGCGTCCGTCGGAGTCCGTGGATATATCGTAGCGGCTCTTTATGCCAGCCGTAGGTACCCGGGGCATCAGGTAAGTCAGGACATTTTTTCAGCATGATGAACAATGACCACGAGTAAAAAAAATAGCCCCATGTACCTACGGCTGGCATAACGAGCCGCTACGATATATCATCGGACTCCTACGGACTCGTTACAAACATTCTGCGAGTTTGAAAACTCGGGAGAATTCGTGAATAACTCTGGAAAGTGGAACAGGCCCTTAACCCTCAACCTCAAAGATCTGAGAATTTCTCCAACCTTGAGTTCTTGTGTATTACTCACTACCCTGGAATTTCCTTTAGTCCCCTTCTGGATGCAAGTTTAGTTTAGAGATATAGCATGAAAACAGGCCCTTCGGCCCACTGAGTCCACACTGACCATTCACACTAGTTCTCTGTTATCCCACTTTAGTTCTATGTTATCCCACTTTCTCATCCACTGCCTACCTTTTGGACGCGGGAGGAAACCAGAGCAGCCGGAGGAAATCCACGTGGTGTCAGGGAGAACGTGCAAATTCCTTTCAGACAGCACCTGAGGTCAGGATCGAACCCGAGTCTCTGGCGCTGTGAGGCAGCAACTCTACCAGCTGCACCACTGGTAAATCTATCTGTTTGACAAAGTATTCGGTCACCTGTCCAAGGAAGAGTGTGGGTTGATAGCAGATCAATAGGACTTTATACACCAGTGGTGCGGCTGACATCAGGATGTCTCCTCAAGCAGTTCAGTAGTGGCACTGCCAATTCCACACTACTGAGGTTGAACCATTTGACTTCCCCTTACACCTCTGCATCTGATCTATATCTGTGACCTTTACCATGCCGAAGTCCTCGAATAAATGTCATTTGCTGCTTCCCTTGTACAGCTTTACAATCCCACTCTAAATCATTTCACCAACAAGCTCACTTCCGTGTTGGCAGGCCTCAGCGCACCGAGTCCATGCCAATCTTCAAACACCAATATTTTCACAAATTCCACCTTAATCCCTTTTTATTCTCTGTGGCAGCTCAACTCTCCCATTTCTCAGATTCTACACATTAGAGGTCATTTAACTGATCAATCTGCACGTTATTTTGGGGATGAGGGAGAAAAACAGGAGACATAAAACATAAAAACAGCTTTTTTTCCCCACGAGTAGAAGATCTACTCAATGACCAAAAATCTGTAGCCTCCTTTTGCTCTGGTATTTTATTTAATTCACATGTTTAATGAATAATGTTTTATTATTAATGTTTAATGTTTTATCTGTCATTCCTAACTGTCACTGTATGTCGTGTTGTCACTTGCGGGCGGAGCACCAAGGCAAATTCCTTGTATGTGAATACTTGGCCAATAAACTTATTCATTCATTCATTCAGGGAGGAGACACGTGCGTCTTTGGAGGCGTTCAAACCTATCGCTTTTTTAAAACCAGAACCACCTTGCTTGCCCCAATTCAGAACGTATCTGCACTCAAGTCTGGGATTGAAGGACTCAGCTGAGGGTGAGAATTGCCAATTTTCCTTGTTCCACCGATGGGAAGAATGAGACTCCACTGTAAGATTCTTTATTTGATTTACTCACTAATAAAGTTTATATTAGTGAGCATCTGGCCAGGATGCAATGGTTTGAAAAGTTGCTTTTGGTGCGACAGGCTGTTGTGAAATGAGAATACCAAGTAACGGTATTATTAATTTGATTAATGGTGACAATGTCAAAAATAAAATGAAAGAGCCACCTGGAGACTGGGCAGATAACCATCTCATGACTGCGCATGATGATAAAACCCAGACCAGCGACCAGCTTGTCAGCTGCGAGACGCCTTTGATGCTGTGTAGATTTAGAGTTTTTGCAGCACAGCTGCCAATGAGCAAGATGGTTCCACACACAAGACTTATCCACCTCCTGCCCGTTCCTGGGCTAAAAGACAATAACACCTTCATAGAGAGACTTGGTTCAGAAGGAAACAAAGCAGTTTGAGGCATCTGGCCGTTGAGCACAGAAAGCTGACGCAGTCCTGTTAGAAAAGGAGATTGCTGGTGGCAACCAGTGGTTTAATTGATATTTTCCATAACTTTAAGGATCTGCAATATATCCAAATGGTTGATTATCGATGGGAAGGCAAAGAGATCGCAAACACCCAAATGCCGTTTCCTTTCGAGCCACAAGTTTCCAATGTCTCCACGTGGCCAGTGTAGATAGGAAGTGATTGTAGTGCTGACCTGGGACATTGTTTACATAGCAGCCATCCACAAGCAAATGCCCGTCCTTGGGGTCACAGAGAGGAGGCAAATAAGGGACGTAAGATGCACTCGCTCTGACGTAACGCCAGATGCTGCCTGCTGGATGAAGATGAAGAGTAAGAAAACGAACAGCAAGGTGGAACAGCATGGGAAGGGGGAAAAAAAAAGAAATAAAGGGGAAACAGGCACAGAGAAAAAGCATGATAAGGGTCAATTGGGGGAACTCTTTGAAGAGTTAGGGGGGCAGAAAATTAGTTACAGAAAATTCCTTGCAAGCATTGCTGTCATCCTCCTTCAAGGACGATATAGACACTTTAAACAGCGACTGCTTTGCTTTGGGGTACTGTTATTTGGCTATATTTGAGCAAACTGCAGTATATTGTATATGAAGGAACTGCAGATGCTGGTTTACACCGAAGATAGACACAAAAAGCCGGAGTAACTCAGCGGGGCAGGCAGCATCTCTGGAGGGAAGGAATGGGTGGTGCCCCTTGAGCTTTTCCACATTTTGTCACGTTACAACCACAAACGTAAATGTATTTTATTGGGATTTTATGTGATAGACCAACACAAAGTGGCGCATAATTGTGAAGTGGAAGGAAAATTCTACATGGTTTCCAAATTTTATTACAAATAAAAAACTGAAAGTGTGGCGTGCAAAAGTATTCAGCCCCCCTGAGTCAACACTTTGTAGAACCACCTTTCGTTGCAATTACAGCTGCAAGTCTTTTGGGGTATGTCTCTACCAGCTTTGCACATCTAGAGACAGAAATTTTTGCCCATTCTTCTTTGCAAAATAGCTCAAGCTCAGTCAGATTGGATGGAGAGCGTCTGTGAACAGCAATTTTCACGTCTTGCCAGAAATTCTGAATTGGATTTAGGTCTGGACTTTGACTGGGCCATTCTAACACATGAATATGCTTTGATCTAAACCATTCCATTGTTGCTCTGGCTGTATGTTTAGGGTCGTTGTCCTGCTGGAAGGTGAACCTCAAGTCTTTTGCAGACTCTAACCGGTTTTCTTCCAAGATTGCCCTGTATTTGGCTCCATCCATCTTCCCATCAACTCTGACCAGCTTCCCTGTCCCTGCAGAAGAAAAGCATCCCCACAGCATGATGCTGCCACCACCATGTTGCACAGTGGGGATGGTGTTTTCAAGGGGATGTGTAGTATTAGTTTTCTGCCACACATAGCGTTTTGCATTTAGGCCAAAAACTTCAATTTTGGTCTCATCAGACCAGAGCACCTTCCTCCACATGTTTGCTGTGTCCCCCACATGGCTTGTGGCAAACTGCAAACGGGACTTCTTATGGCTTTGTTTCAACAATGGCTTTCCTCTTGCCACTCTTCCATAAAGGCCCGATTTGTGGAGTGCACGACTAATAGTTGTCCTGTGGACAGATTCTCCCACCTGAGCTGTGGATCTCTGCAGCTCCTCCAGAGTTACCATGGGCCTCTTGGCTGCTTCTCTGATCAATGCTCTCCTTGCCCGGCCTGTCAGTTTAGGTGGACGGCCATGTCTTGGTAGGTTTGCAGTTGTGCCATACTCTTTCCATTTTCGGATGATGGATTGAACAGTGCTCCGTGAGATGTTCAAAGCTTGGGATATTTTTTTATAACCTAACCCTGCTTTAAACTTTTCCACAACTTTATCCCTGACCTGTCTGGTGTGTTCCTTGGGCTTCATGATGCTGTTTGTTCACTAATGTTCTCTAACAAACCTCTGAGGCCTTCACAGATTTTATACTGAGATTAGATTACACACAAGTGGACTCTATTTACTAATTAGGTGACTTCTGAAAGCAATTGGTTGCACTGGATTTTATTTAGGGGTATCAGAGTAAAGGGGGCTGAATACTTTTGCACGCCACACTTTTCAGTTTTTTATTTGTAAAAAAATTTGAAAACCTTGTATCATTTTCCTTCCACTTCACAATTATGCGCCACTTTGTGTTGGTTATCACATAAAATCCCAATAAAATACATTTACGTTTGTGGTTGTAACGTGACAAAATGTGGAAAAGTTCAAGCGGTATGAAAACTTTTGCAAGCCACTGTATCTGAAGAAGGTGCTCGACCTCTTCCTTTTCTCCAGAGATGCTGCCTGACCCGCTGAGTTACTCCAGCTTGTTGTGGATATCTGCAGTACAATGCAATTGACTACCTGCCATGGACACAGCAATGGTTCTCACAACAGTGGTATCAATGAAAACATTTTTGACACTAAATCACAAAAGCAGACTGGCTTTAAATGAGCATTAAAAGCGAAAGAAGCAATTTGATGGTGCAGATATTTTAGGAGGAACAAAATCAAAACAAATTTACTATGATGTCCCATAGCCAATATGCATTTTGGACATGGGGGTAAGGAGGAGAACTCATGTCCCAGCAGTTTTGTCCTGTTCTTTATTGCTCCCTTCAAACTTTATCATGGAATATTAAATGGAAATCCTATGTTGAGAAGGTGAGCTGGGTCGAGGGAGGTTTCATAAGTTCATAAGCCGTAGGAGCAGAATTAGGCCATTTGGCCCATCAAGTCTGCTCCGTCTTCAATCATGGCCGTTCTATCTTTCCCTCTCAACCCCATTCTCCTGCCTTCTCCCCGACATCCTTACTAATCAAGAATCTGTCAATCTCCGTCTTAAATATATCCCTTGACCTGGCCTCCAATGGCAATTATAGACAATATGTGCAGGAGTAGGCCATTTGGCCCTTATAGCCAGCATCGCCATTCAATATGATCATGGCTGATCATCCCCAATCAGTAACCCGTCCTGCCTTCTCCCCATATCCCCTGACTCTGCAATCTTTAAGAGCCCTATCTAGCTCTCTGCAATTAATTCGACAGATTCACTACCCTCTGACCAAAGACATTCCTCTTCATCTCCTTTCTAAAGGTACATCCTTTTATTCTGAGGCAGTTTGGTGCAGCTAAACCCATGGGTTTTTTGTCCTTTCATATGCGGCAGTCCACTGCCAATTTCCTTTACTTTTAACATATTTTCTAAGGAAATAACTATTGCCTATTTGATAACTATCAAGGTACATCAGTGCGGGGTTGGGTGAATGGTATTCGATGGGGTTCCCTATCAAGTGACCTTCCATGTCCTATATGGTGTCATGCTACTTAACTGTTGTTGAAGCTGCACTCATCCAGACAAGTGGGGAGTAGTCTGTCACACTCCTGATATCTGCCTTGTCGACGGTGGACAGGCTTTGAGGAGGGAGTTGTGTTATTTGCTGCAGGATTCCTAGCCTCTCACCTGCTCTTGTACCTATCTTGTGTGAGATAATAGACAATAGGTGCAGGCCATTCGGCCCTTCGAGCCAGCACCGCCATTCAATGTGATCGTGGCTGATCATCCCCAATCAGTACCCCGTTCATGCCTTCTCCCCATATCCCCTGACTCCGCTATCTTTAAGAGCTCTATCAAGCTCTCTCTTGAAAGTATCCAGAGAACCGGCCTCCACCGCCCTCTGAGGCAGAGAATTCCACAGACACACAACTCTCTGTGAGAAAAAGTGTTTCCTCGTCTCCGTTCTAAATGGCTTACCCCTTATTCTTAAGCATTTACTCCAGTTCAGGTCCTTGGATATTGACAGTGGTACAAATCTGTTTCTTAAATGTTGGGATAGTCCCAGCCTCAACTACCTCCTCTGGCATCTTGTCCCATATATCCACCACCCTTTGTGTGAAAACATTACCCCTCAGGTTCCTATAAAATAATTTCCTCTTCACCTTAAACCTTGATCCTCTGGCCCTCAATTCCCCTACTCTGGGCAAGAGACTCTGTGCATCTACCCGATCTTTAAGTTAGTTTAGAGAAACAGCACAGAAACAGGCTGTTCGGCCCATCGAGTCCGCACCGACCAGCGATCCTCACACTAACACTATCCTACACTCGGTACAACTTACATTTATACCAAGCCAATTAACCTACAACCTGTTTCCATGCTATATTTAGTTTTTTCATTTTTCACTTTTTTAAATTTTAGAGATACAGCACGGAAACAGGCCCTTCGGCCCACCAGGTCCGCGCCGACCAGCGATCCCCGCACATTAACACTATCCGAGGGACAATTCTTTTTACATTTACCAAGCCAATTAACCTACAAACCTGTACATCTTTGGCGTGTGTGAGGAAACCGAAGATCACAGGCAAGAGCACAAGAGCAAACGTACAAACTCCATACAGACAAGCCCCCTTAGCCGGGATCGAACCCGGGTCTCTGCTGCTGTAAGGCAACTCTACTGCTGCGCCAATGTACTGCCCGTATTTGAACATTGAACAGTATGGGAATAGTTACAATGTATATTTATCACGAGTAGAAATACAGGTGGAGTCAGCCTCTGGGGACTTTCAATCCTGACAGTGCCCACTTACAGTATTTACAGTCATTGAGATTCTCAGACCTAAAGACTCTAATACTCACTGCTGAGAATGGGTACATGGTAAGGGGATAACCTTAGTCAAAGCAGGCGAAACAGTATGGAAAATATTCTGTTTGCAACACAAACGGAAGACTATTAACTGTTTTGTCAATGGTACATTTTAGCTCTCAACAGCAAACATTCAGGAGGCTGGATTTTTTTTTTAAAAACAGGACAAAAATTTAAAATATTTTGCATTATTGTCTAATACTCACCACTGTTGTTTTACAGAGCCTGTAAATGGCAGGTAAAGCTAAACATTTGTTTTAATGCAAGGATAGGCAAGAACTGAAATGGTCAAAACATATTTTTTGTTTCTATAAAAGGGGAATAGGGAGGGAAGGAAGATAAAAAAACACAACGTTGGGTGAAAAGTTATGCTTCGGTTAACTTTGGGTTAATAAATGTAGTTATGAGTTGGTGCTGGTTTTGGTAGAATGTTATTGAGCAATGCTACCACGATGAGACAGGAAACCAAAGCTTTGGGGAGTGGTGAGGGGGGTAAAGACATGAAGGAGCATCACACACACACTCACGTACACACTCACGTACACACACACTCACGTACACGACAACATCCACTCTCAAGGGTAGGACAAGGAATTGTGGATCGCAATGTCCCAAGAACAGTTCAGCTTAGTATCGGTGACAGAATCAGATAGGAGTTTTAACAAAGGCTCGCATCTACCGCCAAAATAAGGATTGTAACTAAATCTCCCAGAATCTTCCGAATGAAACTTAAAGAGCCAAGTGAGCAAACCCGATCTAAAAGAGAACAGAATGGCTTTTCTGTGCTGTTAAGGCTCCATCTGCTTCAGTTCAATACATGGAAGTTAATGAAAAATTAAAATCAATAAAGAGGAACACTGAGTAATATTCTTCTAACTTTGGGGAATTTTAATTATGCAATGCAATTTTCAGCCATCTGTTATGGCTTTAATCAAGATTTAACGCTATTTTTCAAATTCATCACTATTTCTGGTCAAGCTGGTTTAAAATGGCGGACAATAGGTTTGGCTGCAGCTTCATGGTTCTGGATACCCCTTGCATCAGGTGGCCCTTGATGTAAACTCAGGCACAATGTAGAAGCAGAACAGTCAGTCAGTTCGGGAGATGCACAAGTCCAAAAGTGGAGTGGAAGGTACAAGTGCAAGCACTTGTCACAGGTCTAGGAGAATGGGATAGGGGGACCTCAAAGGGCGACAACTATTGGCATGGAACTTGCTGCAACCAACTGCTAAATTCAGAATGAACAGTAATGATATCTTATTTCAGTAGGAAATAGCCTTCTAAAAAGAGATAATAAAACTATTTTCGGCAAAAGGAAAAGCCAACAGGTCTTATGATTGGTGAACTTCATGGGATTCTTCCCGGGGGTGCTCCGGTTCCCTCCCATATCCCAAAGAGGTGCGGGTTTGTAGGTTAAATGAACTCTGTAAAGTGCGCAAGATGTGGGTGAGAAGGTGGGATGACATAGAACTAGCGTGAAGGGGTGATCAACAGTTGGTGTGGACTCAGTGGGCTTTAGGACCCGATCCCATGCTATGTTGCTCTAAACTGCAGCACCCGCCTACAACCACAGACGAGTCTCTCTGGCAATCACAGTGAAATGGTCACGCCAGTAAGTCCATCATTCACTAAAAGGGGCGACCATTTTGCTTTTGAACACAAACCACGTCACTCTAGCCAACTGATTCTTTTTTTTTCGGCTAGGTTTACATTTCCGGGAACAGGTTGGGATAAAAAAACCCTTACTTGAGGGTTTATCATTATTTGAGGAAAAGCAAAAAATAGCAAATTAAATAAAATGGTGAAAATCCTGAGTGTTCCACTTTAATGATAACTCAAGTGATCATGCAAGGTTCTTACTAACACAAATCAGTAATCCTGTTGATGCTGTTACTGTTACTCATATGCTGCCCGCTCACAGAGATACTTTGAATAGGTACATACTTTTGGATCTAATTTTACCAATCAAAATTTTTTCATTAGCTCACACATTTTTTGTGTAAACAAAAAAAACACTAGTTTTTGATGGGCCTGTCCCACTTACGCAATTTTTTTCGGCGACTTGCCGGCACCCGTCATAGGGGAGTTTTAATTATGCGATGCAATTTTCAGCCATCAGCAGGATGCCGAAAATGTTAAAAATGTTGAAAATCCAGCGGCGACCAGAAAAAGATACGACTCTTTGGGCGACTACTCACGACCATATAGGCGTCATTATCGACATGACGCGGGGTGGCGCCTGTTTGATCATGAATGGTCGCCCAAAGATTTGTATCTTTTTCTGGTCGACATGTTGAAAATTTCCGGCGACCTGATCCGACTATGACGGGTGCCGGCAAGTCGGCGAAAAAAGGCCAGTTACCTGGGTCATTAGGAAACTCAGCACAGCCATTAGGAAAATACATTATTGAAGTATTGGCAGGACATTTATGAAAGCCATAGCATCAAAGTCGTGTTCGATGTTGCTTAAGAAAAGGATTAGAAAAAGTGTTTGGTGAATTTGCTAGAATTCTCTGACAAATGGTGGATGGAAAGGAACTAATAAAAGTGGTGTATCTGGATTTTCAAAAGGCCTTTCGATGAAATGCCACAGAATAGGTTACTGCACGAGAAGAGAATGCAGGGGGTTGGAAGTTAAATATTAGCTTGGACAGGGGAGTGACACAGAGGTAGAAAATAGCGAGTTAGAATAGACTGATGACTTTGATGAAGGGAGAGAGCCCACTGTACCCACGTATGCTGACAACACAAAGGCAGCTGCATTATTGCCATGCATTATTGCTTACTGAGTTGTAAACTACTGCCCAAGCTATGACAATATCAATCTTCGCTGCACTTGATTTTCAAGATCTAATTTGCACCAATCTGCTACACTCCCAGCTTCGAGCTGCTTTTAAACTGCACATGAGCAAACAGGCAAGAGCAGGATTACTTGCACAGGCTTTGGCCATAGCTGCAAAAATCACATTCCTGAAGGGTGGATTTAGTAAGTTAAAGTTTAAGGGGTCAAATGCCCGCACCATTCAAAAAGGCGATCTCTTACACGGAAAGCAAACACTGAGGTGGTGAGAAACCCTTCCCTGACTACTGTGCCTCTGCCAGGCCAAGATGCACCATTCAAAGGAGCAGCGAAAGGGATTGCAGTGCAATGAGGGAACTTGTGCTGGCCACAGAGGAAGGATTCAAGCAGAAATGCAAGCTTCCACAATAACATAAAACCGTTGCTGAAATATCCTCCTGTATCCAACCCTTTAACGAGGGCAGTATAAAAGGGCTCACTAGCAATGAGAATTTTCACAGTTTTGTCTGATGCGGTCCTTTTTTGTCCAGTTTGCATAATAAGATTCGCAAATTCCTGGTAAAATAGGGGCATGGGGTGATAGAGTGTGGAAACAGGCGCTTCAGCCCAACTTGCCCACACTGGCCAATACGTCCCAGCTACGCTAATCCCTCCAAACCGGTCCCATCCATGTACCTGTCTGACTGCTTCTTAAACGTTGGGATAGTCCCTACCTCAACTACCTCCTCTGGCAGCTTGTTCCATACACCCACCACCCTTGTGTGAAAAAATTACCCCTCATATTCCTATTAACTAATTTCCTCTCTGGTCCTCGATTCACCTAGTATGGGCAAGAGACTCAGTGCGTCTACACAATCTATTGCTCTCATGATTTCATACACCACTATAAGATCACCCCCCATCCTTCTGTGCTACAAGGAATAGAGTCCCAGCCTGCTCTACTTCTCCCTGTAACTCAGACCCCCCCCCCCCCCTAGTCCTGGCATAACGGTGGATAGAAGCAGATGGAGATGCCAACAGGATACTTGGAGAGGAATAATTGGAGAAAGTTTTCATTAAGCATCCCATGACAATCAAATTCCAATTCTTGCATAGAAAGGGCCGCTGAGATACCGATTTTGTATTTAACATCTACTAATTTTCCTATGACGCTAACTAAATTTTATTTTAACTAAGACAGCAATTTATTTCAAAAATTAAGTTTGCTTCTCCCACATTATCTAAGGGGAATTATGGTCATGGGGTTCCCTTAGACGGCATCAGGAGACAGTTGAGTTACATTTAGAGCAATGCGCCAGTGTGAAGGGCAAGAGCAGCAACATCAGGGAAGCTCCATTTCGCTGGCATTCATTGTGTTTTATCATGTGAAAGTGATCAAGGTGGTGCCCTGGGCAGCCTCCTTATACAGATCCACAGAAAATGAGTAGGAAGGAACTGCAGATGCTGGTTTACACCGAAGAAAGAGACAAAACGCTGGAGTAACTCAGTTGGTTTAGGCAGCATCTCTGGATAAAAGGAATAGGTGACGTCTCAACCCGAAAAGACACCTATTCCTTTTCTCTAGAGCTGCTGCCTGGCCCACGAAGTTACTCCAGCATTTTGTTTCTATCCACAGAAAATGAGTAAACTTCAGTAATGTCCCTGTCCCACTTAGGAAACCAGAACGGAAACCTCTGGAGACTTTGCGCCCCACCCCAAGGTTCCCGGAGATTTTTGTCAGTCTCCCTAATGGTCGAATGTGGTTTCCGTTTTAAAAATCGGTAATTTTTTAGTTGAAGCCGGTTGCGATGCTAGTAGAAGGTGGTTGCCGGAGGACAAAAACCTCCGGGAACCGGACGGAAACCTTGGGTGGGGCGCAAAGTCTCCAGAGGTTTCCGCTCAGGTTCCCTAAGTGGGACAGGGGCATAAGACTTTTAGGAACGTACAAAACGCACAAGAGCCATACAACACAATTTCTCCCTCTGCACTGCGGAGACCCTCGTTCAATCCATTGAACCCTTCACGTTATAGAGGGGGGGGGGGGGGGGGGAATGACCCAAAGATGGACGGGCATGTAAATGGCATTAAGCATCTTGCTGGCAGGAGGCAGGGTAGTCATGGATGGGATGCAAAGCCTCTACACACAGAACCAGGCATGAAGGTACAGCACACATGGACATTCTTACCATCCTTATGCACCCTCATTGCAGACGCAGTGATGTCAGTCGTCACATTGAAATACGGGATCCACAGGTCCTGAGCAGGAAGGGAGGGGAGGGGAGGTGGTGGGAGAAAAAGGTCACGGTCTATTAAAAGCAGTGGTAGCAAGGATACAATGCGACTTTGTACATCCCAGTAGGGAAATTGATCTGGCAACAGTCATAAAAGCACAAAAATACATGAAACATGAAATAAGCAAGACTTCCTAAGAGAATACATTGCCCTTTAGGTGAGCTCCAGTCATGCAGTAAACATCCACGATGTTAAGAACAAGTCAGTCTGTTGAAAATCATTAACCATATAACCATATAACAATTACAGCACGGAAACAGGCCTTCTCGGCCCTTCCAGTGCGTGCCGAACATTTATTTTCCTCTAGTCCCATCTACCTGCACTTCGACCATACCCCTCCATTCCCTTCCCGTCCATATACCTATCCAGTTTACTTTTAAATGTTAAAATCGATCCTGCCTCCACCACTTCTGCTGGAATCTCATTCCACACAGCCACCACTCTCTGAGTAAAGAAGCTCCCCCTCATGTTACCCCTAAACTCCTGTCCCTTAATTCTCATGTCATGCCCTCTTGTTTGAATCTTCCCTACCCTCAATGGGAAAAGCTTATCCATGTTAACTCTCATTTTCAAGACCTCAATCAAGTCCCCCCTTAACCTTCTGCGCTCCAAGGAATAAAGACCTAACTTGTTCAACCTTCCTCTGTAACTTAGTTGCTGGAACCCAGGCAACATTCTAGTAAATCTCCTCTGTACTCTCTCTATTTTGTTGACACAAATTAAAGACACAAAATGTTGGCGTTTCTCAGCAGGTCGGGTAGCATGCATGGAGAACATGGACAGGCGACGTTTTGGGTCGCGACTGATTGATAGGCAGATTGTTGGGCAAAGCCCAGGGATGAAAAGGCAGGTATGAGCCCAAAAAGGAGAGAGAGTTGCAAACTGGGAAACTCACGGGTGGAAAAGTTGTGCATTGTGTAGCCATCTCGCAGGAGGCGTGATGGACATCGAACAGCAACAGATCTGATGAGCTGGTTGATGAAATCTCAGAGCTGCTACACCTGCTGTGACAATTTGCCGTGTGTTCGCTCCTGGGGGGGCTGGCACTCGGAAGATTTAAGGGGCGTCGGTGTTCAGGGAATTTGTGAGCGCTCTGACCGAACAGTGGTGGGAGTGGGGGTGGGGTGGACAGTTGAGAGACGCCAAAGAGATTTCAGAATTAAAACGTGGAAATTAAAAACACTCCCAGAGGCAGAGAAGTGAAGAGGAGAGGGGGGGGGGGGGGGGGGGGGAGGGGAAATACTAACCCAGAGAATAGTAAGATTGAACGAGAACTTACCAGTTCGAAGGTTGATCTTTATTTCATGAGGAGTCGAAGTGAGGGATTTCGTGAAGAGCCCGCCGGCGCGCATGCTCGACATACTTCAAAGTAGTGGCGTGGAATCACAGAACCAACAATAGAAATGACTTCGCATAGTATGATTGAATTGACTAAGATTACCAGATGAAGGTGATTGAGGGTTGGGCGAGGAGGGCACGAAATCCCTCACTTCGACTCCTCATGAAATAAAGATCAACCTTCGAACTGGTAAGTTCTCGTTCAATCTTACTATTTCATTTCGGAGTCACGTGAGTGACTTCGTGAAGATTTCAAAGCTTCTGTGATTACACGCCCTGGACCACGTCCATGCTGACACACCACTACCAGGGATGGATGGGAGGAACAAACTGGCTCAATAGCTCATACTGCAAAACAAAAGCATATTTATTAATAACAAATCAAAAACCCCTCATGCGGGGACATCTCCACGTTCTTGACCTGCATTCAGCACGGCTTCTGCGAACTGTAGAGGAGCAGCAACAGGCTTGTTATAAAAACGCTGGAACACAGCTTCATTCGCCCATCCTGCTGTGGCGAGAATTTGGTCCATGGGCACCTCCATGACCCTCGCCGCTGACGTCGATGCAGCCCTGGTGGAATGAGACTTGAACACATTAGTGTCGATACCTGACTTACCCAAGACGACTCGAAGCCACCTGGATATCGTCTGGACTGTCACTCGATGATGAGGTCTCTTATGAGTGACAAGCAGGTATCTCTCCATTCCTCTGATGCGTGCCGTCACCTTGACATAGTGGCGGATATGTGAGGCTAAACATAGCCTAGCATCTGCGGGGTATGCCGGGAACTTCAGCTGCAGCCCTGTGCACCCAGGTCTATGCTGCTTTAGTAGCTCGTCAACGAAAAAGACTACTTCTGTAGGGGTAGATGTCATTCTGTCGACACGCAGTTTGTGTAGTGTCTGTACCCTCTGAGCTGAAGTCAGCGCTAGTAACATCACCAGCTTCATGGTGAGTTGGTCCAGTTGGAGCCCTTCCATGGGAGACCACGTCCTGAGCAGGGTTAATACGTCCCTGACATCCCAGGTGATATTATAGCGTGGTGTAGGCGGATTCATATTGAATATACCCCGCATGAGTCTGGACACTAGCCTGTTGGATCCTACCCCAATCTTGAGGTAGAATGATAGCGCACTTCTGGCGCTGTTGATGGCACTGTAACTTAAGTGTTCATCATGGTGCAACCCCGCGAGGAATTCCAGGACGTCGGTTATTGTCACGTCATCGTACGTGATGCGAGAGCGGCTGCAGTAGGCTTCCCACTTCTTAATATGCGAGCGGTATCTTCGCCTTGTGGACTCTCGACACGACGCCCCGATGGTATCCATGGTCCGAGCCGAGAGGCCGTATTGGACTAACGGCCTGTTCAGAACCTGCAAGCCAACAAATTTAAATAGCCATGGCAGGGATGTGGCTCCCCTGACACAGGGTGAGTAACCAATTGTGGGCAACCCTTCAAAAGGACCCAAGGTTCGTTGAGCATGTCAAAGACCACCGGATACCAAGGCTGTGTGGGCCAGTCGGGTATAATAAGGATGCCCTTGGCAGCATCTGCCTGAATCTTTCGCAATACCCGACTGATGAGGCAAAACGGAGGGAAGGCATAGAAAACCCAATTCCCCCAGTCCAGCGAGAATGCATCTAGCGCTATTGCCCCAGGATCTGGTTCCCATGAAACGTAGGCTGGTACCTGATGGTTCAACCGTGACGCAAAAAGGTCAATGTCCGGTTTACCAAATTTGGCTGTGACTTTAGCAAAAATCTCAGGATGCAACATCCATTCAATGTTGTCATTAAATTTGCGTGACCTGGTGTCCGCCACAGTATTAAGCTCACCTGGCAAATAGGTAGCTGAAATCCAAATGTCTCTTTGAATACACCAGAGCCAAATTGAGTTAGCCAATTTGTCACACGAAACTGACCTGGTACCACCCATATGGTTTAAATATGCCACAGCTGTGGTGTTGTCTATTTGGAGACGGACGTGTGCTCCAACAAGCTTGGAACAATATGCACGAAGTCCGTGGAATGCTGCCAGCAACTCCAAATAATTAATCCCTTGAGTCAACAACATCGATGCCTCAAGGGTGTCCCATCTACCCCCACAACTAGAGCAATTATCAGTAGCTCCCCAGCCATTGGAGCTTGCATCAGTCTGTAAATATACCACCGGATTAGCCTCCCTGACAGGCTTAAATGAGTTGCTAATGTGACACACCCACCATTGCAACTCAGTTATCGCTTCGGACGGCAGCTGCATAGATCGATCGTAATGACCAGCGTTCCATTTTAACGCAGTAATTTTAGCTCTTTGCAAATTCTGATAATGCAAAGGTCCATATCGTGCTGCCGGAAACAAAGCCACTAACTTGCCAATTACTGTGGCTGTATGCCGAATCGATGGTATATTGGTGCCAATTAAATCTCTGCACACCTTAGTGACTTCCTCAATTTTGTTAATTGGTATAGTTATCCTCATGCTCATTGAGTTCACCGTGAACCCTAGGTAATTAATTACCTGGGCAGGGCAGAACTTTGATTTCTCTGGATGGACAATGAATCCTAATTGTTGAAATATATTGACAGCAGCTGCAACACCCTGTTCAGCCAATTGCAGGGTGTGGCCCACAATAAAGACATCATCTAAATAGGCCATAACTATATGATGTCGTTGTCTCAAATAAGCCATGATTGGCTTCACCAATTTAGTGAACAATCTAGGGGCTGTAGTAAGCCCATTAGGCAAAGCCTTATACTGCCAAAGTTGCCCCATCCAGATAAATTTCAAAAAACCTTCTATCATCTTTCTGGATGGATACTGAATAATATGCATCCCTCAAATCAATGCATGCCATAAAGCAGCCATGAGAAATCAATGATTTGGCTGTTTCAAACGTATCCATTTTAAAATGAGTATATGTTACAAACGTATTCAAACGGGTTAGATCAATAATGACACGACAGCCTCCATCCTTCTTAGGTCTAGTAAATATGTTCGAAACAAATTCAATCGGCTCATGCACTGTTTTCTCAATCACACCCTTCTGTTCCAAACTTAAAATTTCCTTGTAACCTGCTGCCTGTTCTGCAGCAGACAATTTGAACGTACGACCAGGCATGTGCTGGGATGGAGGAATGTCGCCATTAATAAACTCAATTTTATGCCCCTGAATATTCCGCAACACATACTCATCACCAGTAAAATTACCCCATGCATCCAAAAACAACCGTAAACGACCACCAACATGGGAAGTTAAACAGAGAGAAAAGAGAGAACCAGACCCCCTCACCTCCGTGGTTACCGGCGGTCCTTGACACGTGTGGGTGGCCGTGGAGGTGCTGGGTTGGCTTGAGGGCGCGGCGTCTTCGATTTCCAAAAAGGTCTCTGCCGACCCTGTCCTAAAAAAGACCCTTGGTGCTGGTTCTGGTGTTGTTGTCGTTGTGGAGCTAGAGGGTGAGTCCTCGTCGAGGCACTGGCCGACCCTCGTGAGCGAATGTATGGAGCTTTTGAGCCGGACGGTGTGGGGGCACTCTTAGAGCGCATGATCCCCACCGTTTTGGCTTGTTCGTCAAGCTCTTTGACTCTCTTCGAGAGGTCCTCACCAAAGAGCTGACGGGGCGGCGGCGGCGGCGGTGGTTTGCACAATCCTGCAAACTTCGGGTTGAGTGCTGGGCAGATGCTGTTTTTGCGAAACCCGTTGATTTCGTGCTGGGTCGCGCACAATAAGGCCAGAGCATCTTCCTGGTCCAAATTCAGCTCGTCCTCGTCCACCGACCGCGCAAAGGCGGTAATACCGGCCGTGAGGAGTTTCAGGATCCGCTGCAATTGTAGCTCTTGTTGACGGATAGCCGCACTGATGTTGCCCCATATTGGCGTATTGACCACAGGCACGTTGAGGGAGTTGCAGTTTGATGGAGCCTTGTGACGGCTCATAGCCTGGATGAGGACTTCTTCCTGCAGCACCTGATTATTAAGAAAGTCCACTGTGGCTGCCAGCTTTGAATTGAGAGGAAGACCAGCCGTATGTGGGGCCGCGAATTTGGTCGCCACATCCAAAAGTTCCTCCGCTGGCACCTCCACCGGAGGTGGTACGGGATCCACCAGAACCTCCTCCTCGTGCTGCTCCAGGCTGATAGTAGATGTTGGTGAAGACGCCCTGTGCCTGTTGCTGCCCTGCTGTTGTTGACGTTGAAGCAGGAGCTCCAGCAGCCGCTCCATACGGTCAATACGCCCTTCACCCTGAACACTCAGGTGGTCGGAGTCCTCCGGCTCTGAAAAGAAAACCGGGCTCCTGTCATCGGCCCGCACCTCGTCGAGGCCCTGCCGGTGCCGGTAGTTGTCGCTAACAGCCGCCGAGGCGAAACTGCGCGATTCCTGCGCGGGCGTGTTCAATCGCCTCCGTTTAGCGAGAGCTGAAGCCGCTGCCACTAAGGGCACATGCGGCGAAGTGTCGGCCCCAGCCGAAGCATGGCTGCCTGGGGCCCGCGCAGTCTTGCCGGCTGCCCACATCGTGGACGTTGCCAACGCATGGTGCCGCCCACCCATCCATGGGGGGCTCGGCGACCGCGACGAGACCCGACTCAACCGACCCGTCCCGGCGTCGAGAGTCGGGGTGTGCCGGCTGGACCTCACAGCCGCCCCGGGTCTCGCCCTGGAACCTGACCGCTCCTCCGCGACAGGTAATGCCTTAGCCCTAACAGGGTTAGGCTTCTGGGCTCCTCCCCTCCCCCTTCTCGGAGGGCTGAGTGGAACAGACCGTGCAACGGCACGCGCCCTGCTCGAGGTCGCCAGCGAGCCCGCTGACAACCTGACTGCCATGGCAGGGTCCCCCTGCTCTGGCGGCACACCACACTCCTCCTCGTCGAACTCCTCCGAGCTGTGGTGTGCTGGCGGATCTGGACCTGTGAACACAGGGCTTACCCACATCTCCGCCTGAGTCCCGGCCTGCGCTGCAGGTACTGCCGACGGTAAAGGCCCCGGAACTGTTGACCGGCGAACTCGTCCTGACGTCCTCCGGCCCTTCGAACTCCCATCCATGTCCTTGCTGCAAGACATAATCAGACAACAAGGACCACCAACTAAAGGTGGAATACTCACCTCCGTGGCCCCTTATGAAGGGCTGGCGAGGAGCGCGCTCCACCGCCAGCCGTCGCAGCAACGCGTTACGACGATATGTCGAGCATGCGCGCCGGCGGGCTCTTCACGAAGTCACTCACGTGACTCCGAAATGAAATTAAAACCCACAAGCTCCTGGTGGTCCAATCCTGAACACGCTGGTGATAAGTAGATTAGGTGTATTAAACGCATTTTCGACTTACGATATTTTCGATTTATGATGGGTTTGTTGGAACGTAAACCCCGTCGTAAGTTGACGAGCGCCTGGTAGTAGAGGTCAAATACGGGACAATGACGGTCCCGTATGGGACAAACCAATTTAGCCCAATATACGGGATGTCCCGGCTAATACGGGACAGTTGGCAACCCTAAGCAAGGGTATGCAGGCAATTCAATAAATGTTTAAGCTCAATACTCTCATTGCAGAAGATTATATTTACAGTTCTAGGGGTTATTTGAATAGATGGGCCAATGGATAACACTTTAACTGAAGCAACTGAAGCTGATTTAGTTACATTGATATGCATCCGCTGAACCTGGTCTACAAGTCCATGGCTTGACCAAACTAGCAGTACGACACTCTTTCTAGGATTAAATATTAGCTCAAATATGAAACTAATGTCAAGGAGCAATGTAACTGCAGATGCTGCAAAAATCAAAGGTAGACTCAGTGGGTGAGGGAGGGGTGAAGGAATAGGTGACGTTTCGGGTCGAGATCCTTCTTCAGACTGAAGAAGAGTCCCGACCCGAAACGTCACCTATTCATTCGCTCCATAGATGCTGCCTCATCCGCTGAGTTTCTCCAACATTTTTGTCTATCGTCAAGGAGCAATAGTCTAAAATCAAGGTGCAATCTCTGTGGAAGCACTAGGAGTAGTCGACCTGCATACACCGCAATTTGGAGGAACAGCACCTCATATTCCGCTTGGGGAGTCTGCATCCTCTGGGCTTAAACATTGAATTTTCTCAATTCTGTTAACCCAGGCTGCCTCCTCCCCTTCCCACCTCTCCCTCAGCCCTCGGGCCCTGGCATTCCTTCTCTCTCTATCTCCCCCCCCACCCAAGTCGCACTAGCTTCTCATTTTCACACTACAAACAGCTTACAATGGCCTGTTTCCTTTATCATCGATACTTTTTTTCATATCTTTCATTCATTGTTCTTTATCTCTCCACATCACTGTCTATATCTCTCGTTTCCCTGATCCCTGACCAGTCTGAAGAAGGGTCTCGACCCAAAACGTCGCCTATCTCCTTCGCTCCTTAGATGCTGCTGCACCCGCTGAGTTTCTCCAGCTTTTTGTGTAACCCTCGAGTTCACATGGAACTGTCTTAACTTAACATTGGACATTGGAAGCCATCTAAGCTTAACTTCATAAGGTGATGTACATTACCATCACGCCACTTTTAAGAGGGACACAACTGTGGCTTGAAGCTTACCTCAATTTGTTTATCCTCAAAGACATCAGCAATGCTGGTGTTGAAAGCAGAGCCAGAGAGCATTGATGTGATGGGGTAGGTCAGGTCTAACACCGTTTTAAAGACAGAATTCATGGCCTGTAAAGAAAGGATAGGAAAAGGTTGAATGATCTCAGCTGGATCCATGAAATTAACCCTTTGGCCAAACAGTACTTGTGACTCCCAGTCTTGCACCGAGCTCCCAGGCTCAGGATTTCTCAGCTTTAGTATCTACTATGACAATAAACATTGGAAGCTCATCATCTTCCCCAGTTGGTTACAAATGAATTTGCGCAAACACAGATGGTGAGAGCAGAGTTCTCAAGATTGCTCTGTGGGCCTACAATGATGCAACCACAAAGCCAGACATGTGAGGTAATGTATTTTGAGCTATTTAGCGCAGGCACGACATATACAGTGACGAGCAGGGACGTTAGAAGTGTTGGTGCACAGATGGGGTACAAGTGTCGTGAGGTGGTGAAGAAGGCATTTCGCTCGCTTTTCCTCGCAGGCAAGTGTATTGAGTATAGGTGAAGGAGACATTGGTTCTGGTCACTGCACCATAGAAGGGTTAATGGCAGCACTAGCAAGAGTGCAGAAGAGATTCACCAGGTTGCCTGTAATGAAGGGCATTGGTTACAAGGAGAGACCGGGTTGACTGTGAATGTTATCACTGAATGGCAGGTGGACAGGAAAGGTTTCGAGGGATATGGGCCAAACATGGGCAGGTGGGACTCATGCAGATGGGGCATCTTGGTCAGCATGGGCAAGTTGGGTCGAAGGTGGAACATGTTCCCATGCTGTGTGACTGCATGTCTCTGTGGCACGCAGGAGGCCAAGGGATGATCTTGTAGAGATTTTGATGGGCATGGATAGAATCTTTTACCAATGGTAGTGGCATCTAAAACTAGTGGGCATAGGTTTAAAATAAGAGGGATCTATTTAAAGGAGATTTGAGGGACATTTTGTTTCCACACAGATTCTGGTGGATACATTGGACAAGTAGCCAGTGGAAGTGGTAGAGATGGACCCAATGATACACGGAGGATGGTGGGTGCCTGGGATGTGCTGCTGGGGGGTGGTGGCAAAGGCAGATATGATAGCGGCATTGAAGAGATCGGTGGAGAGGTAATTGGGTGTGAACGGAATGGAGGGACATGGATTATACACAGACAGATAAGGGTTGGTCGAGGCATTATGTCCGGCACAGATAATGCGGGTGCTCCAGCGTTGTTCTATGGAATCTTGGTGTGTGGAAATGAACGATGCCTTGTTCCTTGCATGACAGTCCTTCACTGTGTGTAAAGGCCCTGTCCCACTTTCCCAAGTTACTCACGAACTCTCCCGAGTTTCCCCCTTGATTCGAACTTGGGGAATTACGGTAACAGCCATTCGTAGGTACTCGGGGCTATTTTTTAAACTCGTGGACATTTTTCAACATGTTGAAAAAACATTCCGACTTACCTGTTGCCCGAGTTCCTGCGGCTGGCATTACGAGCCGCTACGAAACATCTATGGACTCCTCGGAGCTCGCTACCGACATTCCCCGAGTTCGAATCAAGGAGAAAAATCGTGAGAGCTCGTGAGTAACTCAGGAAAGTGGGATAGGGCCTTAAACTCGGCAATGGGAAAGTGTGTCCTTTCAGATAGTTCTACCCTGGGTAGAAAGGTTTCAAAGCTTTGTTCGAGCACTCACGTTTGCCCACTCCTTCGCTCTCTGCTTGGTCCCCACTGCACTCCGCTCCTCTGCGTACAATGCCCCAATAAATGACCCAATGGACGTTCCACCAACGATATCGACTGGGATTCCACTCTCCTCCATGGCTTTTATTACGCCCACATGCGAGCATCCTCTGAAGGGAGTGAGAGAGAGAGAGAGAGGGGAGTGATGGGGGTGGCAGTGATGAGAGGTGAGAGGGCAGAGGAAGGGGGGCAGGAGAGGATGGGAGTGGGGCAGAAGGCACCGCGGTAAGTGGGGAGAGAGGGGTGGAGAAGAGGGCAGGTGGGAAGAGATGGTGGGAGCATCAGGAGAGTAGGGTACATAGGACACAGTGGAGGAAACAGAGGCAGATGAAGCAGGGAGAGACAGAGAGAGAAATATGGAAGGAGAAAGAAGTATTGTCATATTATCATCTGGTGCAGCTATTAATTTTGTTGTTGATTTTCATTGAATCACAGAAGAAGGGTTGAGCACGGGGAAGCAATAAACAATCACAAGGCAGCAGTGAGATTGAAGTGTGACTTGGGGTGACACAGTGGCGCAGCAGTGTAGTTGCCTCACAGCGCCAGAGACCCGCGTTTGAACCTGACTAGGGATGCTGTATATACGGAGTTTGCACGTTCTCCCAGTGACCACATGGGTTTTCTCCGCGTGCTCCGGTTTCCTCTCACACTCCAAACATGTAGAGGTTTGCAGGTTAATTGGCTGCTGTAAATTGTAAATTGTCCCCAGTGTGTAGCATAATGCCAGTGAGAAGGGTGATCACTGGAGATTGAGAGGGGATCATATAGAAACTTACAACATTCTTAAGGGGTTGGACAGGCTAGATGCAGGAAGATTGTTCCCGATGTTGGGGTGGCCCAGGACAGGGGGTCACAGCTTAAGGATAAGGGGGAAATCCTTTAGGACCGACTTTTTTCACACAGAGAGTGGTGGGTCTCTGGAACTCTCTGCCACAGAGGGTAGTTGAGGCCAGTTCATTGGCTATATTTAAGAGGGAGTTAGATGTGGCCCTTGTGGCTAAGGGGATCAGAGGGTATGGAGAGAAGGCAGGTACGGGATACTGAGTTGGATGATCAGCCATGATCATATTGAATGGCGATGCAGGCTCGAAGGGCCGAATGGCCTACTCCTGCACCTAATTTCTATGTTTCTATGTTTCTATCATTGGTCAACGCGGACCCCGTGGACTGAAGGGCCTGTTTCCGAGCTTTATCTCCAAAACAAAAAAAACTGACAACTCAAAAACGATATATAGCACGGAAACAGGCCCTTTGGCCCACCAGGTCCGCGCCGACCAGCGATCCTAGCAGATTAACACTATCCTAGGGACACTCATTTTTACATTTACCAAGCCAATTAATCTACAAACCTGTACATCTTTGGAATGTGGGAGGAAACTGAAGATCTCAAAGAAAACCCACGCAGGTCACGGGGAGAACGTACAAACTCCGTACAGACAGCGCCCGTAGTCGGGATGGAACCCGGGTCTCCGGCGCTGCATTCGCTGTAAGGCAGCACCTCTACCGCTGCTCCACCGTGAACGCCCTACTTCTCTAAAGTAATGTTTAGTTTAGGTTGAAGATACAGAGCAGAAACAGGCCCTTTGGCCCACTGAGAACACGCCAACCAGCGATACCCGTTAGAAAGTTTAAAGTGTGGGAGGACAAAGTCCTACATGGAGCATCTTGGTCAGCATGGACGAGTTGGGCTGAAGGGCCTGCTTTGTGCAGCGTGGCACAATAAGCATGGGAGCATAGTGCCTACTGGAACAAGTCACTGTTCTCAATTCTTTCCGCTCAGCTTTAATAATGCAACAAATGAGAATGTGCTGCAGTTACCTGGCTCCTCCTCCTCCCAACACCAATGCAATTGTGTTACCCGTTAGGATCCGGGCCAGGCGGGAGAAGTCACTGTGTCGGTCTGCGGGTTTCTGAAAGACTTTCTCATATAGCTCCGTCTAGAAAAATAAAAATATTTCACTTTCGCTGAAATCCCACGTTGCAAGAGACTTCTGACAGTGTGCGTAGTGGGAAGGAACTGCAGATGCTGGTTTAAACCGAAGACAGGCACAAAGTGCTGGAGATTTTGCACTTCAACTCCCCCTCCCATTCCGAATGCGACCTTTCTGGCCTGGGCCTCCTCCATGGCCAGAGTGAGTCCCACCGCAAATTGGAGGAGCAACACCTCATATTTCACTTGGGCAGTTTACACCCCAGCGGTATGAACATTGACTTCTCCAATTTCAGGTAGTCCCTGCTTTCTCCCTCCTTCCCCTCCCCTTCCCAGCTCTCCCACTGTCTCCGCCTCTTCCTTTCTTCTCCCCCCCCCCCCCCCCCCCCCAACCTCCACATCAGTCTCAAGAAGAGTCTCGAGCCGAAACGTCACCTATTCCTTCGCTCCATAGATGCTGCCTCACCCGCTGAGTTTCTCCAACATTTTTATCTACCCACAAAATGCTGGAGTAATTCAGCGGGACAGGCAGCATCTCTGAAGAGAAGGAATGGGCGACGGGTGACTTATTCTCTCCAGAGATGCTGCCTGCCCCGCTGAATTACTCCAGCTCTTTGTGTCTATCTGACAGTGTGTGCTGGATTCAGTGGCACTCCCATGTCCTTAATCCACACTATGGGCAGCTCTACACTCTCTCTCTATCTCTCTCTTTCAACAGGCTAGTTATCTTGTGTAGGAAGGAACTGCAGATGCTGGTTTACACCGAAGACATACACAAAAAGCTGGGGTAACTCAGCAGGTTAGGCAGCATCGCTTGAGAAAAGGATTCGGTGATGTTTGGGGTCAAAACCTTTCTTCAGACTGAAGAATGGTCTCGACTCGAAACGTCACCCATTCCTTTTCTCCACAAATGCCGCCTGGCTTGCTGAGTTACTCAAACTTTTTGTGTCTATCTTAGGTTAGTTATCACATTATCACACGTTTCTAGCTAATTTGCCAGCTGTTTTCTTGCCAGGGTTCTAGCAAATTGCAGGCCCATAATAGGTCCCCATGAAACCAGCCTCTCACTCCTACCAATCCATTCCCTGGAATGCCCTCGTCAGCATTCCCACAGTGGAGGATCCCACCCATCCCACGCCATTGTTCCCACCTTTTCTCCTGCTGGTGATGTGCGCCCACCTACTCCCACCCGTAATCTTTCTCACTCAGTTTATACCCAGCGCCTGCTGCTTCCCTCGCCCAGTTCAGCACTCTTCTCACAGCAAGGCTTTCTTCCCCTTCAACCCAGCTCTCAAATTCTGACATGGACATTTAGAGCATACTTCGGTCCTGGTCAACTCTGGGATCAAGGTGTTGTTGGTGTGGGCCATTGGAGGCCCGACAACAGCCTGGGGCTCGATTAGATCAGATGCTGCTCCAAGTGGCTGAACGTGCGGATAGGACGCGACACGGATCAGCAGAGCAGCGGTAGAGGATGCCGACGGCATCGTTTGTCCAAGCAAACTAACCCTCCAACCCCAACCTCGCACTGCCACCAGTACAACTGCACTTTATGA
This sequence comes from Raja brachyura, assembly GCA_963514005.1. The sequence continues at coordinate 15,362,253 of OY740816.1, forward strand.
CCAAGTTCTGACTAGATTTCCAACAACGCTGAACTTGAGGGGTACAAGACGACACCAGAAACATGACATCTCCTGCATACTGCCTCGGTGTAATCTACTATTTTACACTCTTGTAATCAAGTATGATTGCAGAAATATAGAAAACAGATTCAGGAGTTGGCCATTCGGCCCTTCGAACCAGCACCGCCATTCAAAATGATCATGGCTGATCATACAAAATCAGTGCCCCGTTCCTGCTTTCTCCCCATATCCCTTGATTTTGTTAGCCCCAAGAGCTATATCTAACTCTGTCTTGAATACATCATTGTGCCTATGAATATAAGATTATTACTGAACTGCGTGTAGAAAATGAATTTCACTGTACTGAGGTACAATGAAGTACCACTGAACCTTTGACGTTCATTTTGTGCTTCCTTGTATGTCCAGACTTCAGGGGAAGTTACCAGCATTTATGAAGCACTAGGCAATGCGAGTTATATTTAGTCTTCTGTGTTAATTCAGGTTGGGTCGGCACGGGAGGCTAGAAAATTAAATCACCAATTTTTGAAGATTGCGACGTGAGAAGATTCTGCGTGGACACTTGATATGGAAGTGCCCGGAGCACCAGCTCCTCATGTTCAGCCATTCGACGGTGCGCGAAGGGCCGGGGCCATCCTCTTTGTGCAACAGGATGAGTTGCTTCAGTGCTCGCACTGCTGTGTTCTCCAACATCTGCTCCAGCTGCAGAGACGGGACACAGAAACATGAGCTGCCAAGAGAAGAAAACCTACCGCATGTCTTGAGGCTTTATAGAAATCTCAGACAACCACTGTACGGACCAAGAAATCTTAATCTGCCTGAACAAAGATTGAATATTTTGCATTTTCCAATTAGCGCTTTATATAATGCCTCGACAAATTTCAAGTTTGCATTATCTCGTTTGGTTTGAAGCTCAAAGTGGAACATTGAGGTTTAATCTGTCTCTACTGAGATCACTCTCACTCCTCTAAATGCCACCAACCCCATTTCATTTGATCATCACTTTGGAAATTACCTTGGGAATCTTTCCTATATGTACAAGTGCAAATTATTCTGTTTAGCATCTAATCAGCACCTACATTGGATATGAAACAACTAGTTTTAATATTTGCTTAATGTCTTCATGTTTGAAGTCCACGCTCCTACATTGAAGTACCTAGACACTGAATGGTTCTTTCATAAATACAGAGTTGGCCTTATGCACCTTAATAGAATAACTGTTGAAGTACGCACATGAAATGGATCTGATGGAGATACATGCCATCCATTTCTCTCACTAAGGAGCACTCTACACCTGATTATATGAAGCAGTGTGCTGCTATGGGGATGTAAAATCGATATATATATATATATATATATATATATATATATTGTTGGTTTTACTTACATTTTTGCACCATTATCTGTTGCACTGTTATGCAAATGCACATGAAAAGGATTCATTCCAAATATAACCGTTTAACAAATTAAATTGATTTGTGTAAAGGGCACCTTTAAGAAGACGTCTTGGCACTTGCATGAACGAGACGTTAAAACCAGACCAGGCCTCTCCCCTTTGATAGCTTTAATGGATCCTGTGGCACTATTCAAAGACCAGCGAGGAGTTCTTCCCCATTTTGGTCAACATTAAACTTTTCATTAACCTTACTAACAGACAACTAATAGGTTATATCTATTTTTTTCCTCACTCATTGGATCTTGCTACATACGATCGGTCTGCAAATAGGAGCCAAACCAATGTAAGTGTGTTTCAAAGATTGCCTGGTTTTAAGCTTCAGGATGTGAAGTGAGGAAGCTGCAAGTCCCTCCTTAAACAGGATGTTAGAACATCAAAGGAAGAGACAAAGGGAATAAATAGGGCAGCCACCAAGGAATTGCAGATGGCTGAATCTTGTATATAGGCGAATCTAACGAGGGGTTACAAACAGTAAAACTAGCAGGATGACTAGGGTGGGGGAGGGACGGAGAGAGAGAGGGAATGCAAGGGTTACTTGAAGTTGGAGAAATCTATATTCATACTGCTGGGTTGTAAACATATCAAGCAAAATATGAGGTGCTTTTCCTCCAATTTGCTGTGATAGTGGAGGAGGCCCAGGACAGAAAGGTCAGTATGGGAAGGGGAATTAAAATGTTTGGCAACCGAGAGATCATATAGGCCGAGGTGGACTGTAAGCGGTTGTGGCCTCTACTATTTTGCGTCTATCTTCGGTGTAAACTAGCATTTGCAGTTCCTTCCGACACATTTTGTCCAGAAACAGACATTCTATTCTGAACTCTGCCACAGTACAACATCACCAGATGGACGGAGGACAACACTGAAGGATGTGCTCAAAGCCTTCTCAAAGAAAAGCAACATGTCCATCTTGGGATTGTCCTCAGACAAACTTGGGACTGTCCTGCACTTTGGAAGGATGAGAGGGGATCTCATTAAAACATATAAGATTGTTAAGGGTTTGGACACGCTAGAGGCAGGAAACATGTTCCCGATGTTGGGGGAGTCCAGAACCAGGGGCCACAGTTTAAGAATAAGGGGTAAGCCATTTAGAACGGAGGCAAGGAAACACTTTTCCTCACAGAGAGTGATGTGTCTGTGGAATTCGCTTCCTCAGAGGGCGGTGAAAGCAGGTTCTCTGGATGCTTTCGAGAGAGAGCTAGATAAGGCTCTTAAAAATAGCAGTCAGGGGATATGGGGAGAAGGCAGGAACGGGGTACTGATTGTGGATGATCAGCCATGATCACATTGAATGGCAGTGCTGGCTCGAAGGGCCGAATGGCCTACTCCTGCACCTATTGTCTATTGTCTGTTGTGACTGCTCCAAGTGGAGAAGGAACACTTGGAATAGTGCAGGGAACCTCGAGGCCATGCATCAGGAGCTCACAGAAGCCCTCAATTAGTTTAGACAGCACAGCAGCTAACAAAACTATCCTTCCGCCCCCCCCCCCCCGTCCATCGCCTCGTGCCTCAACTGTGGAAGACTGTGGGTGGTGGAAGCAGCTATCCTCAATCCTTGTGGAACATTATAAGATCATGAAGGGCATACATAGGAAGTCTGAATCTTTCTACCTGGGCAGGGGAGAGGAGGCCACAGATTAAGGAGAGTGGAGAAATTTGAAGGAAGTCTGAGGGGTTTGCTTTTCAGACAGAGTACAGTGTTTATCTGGAACGAATGGCAAGGGAAGATACTGGTAGATACAATTACATCATTTAAAGGGCACTTGGACAGATACCGAAGACAGGGAAGGCGTGGAGGGAAACATGCCCATAGAAAACAAACAGGCAGGCATCACGGAGAGATAGGCCTCATGGTCAGCACGGGATAAGAATGGATGTGGACAGGATGTTTCCAGGAACGGGAGAATCAATGACCAGAGGTCACAGCCTGAGAATAAAAGTATGCATTGTTAGAATGGAGATGAGGAGGAATTTATTTAATCAGAGGGGAGTGAATCGGTGGAATTCATTGCCACAGACAGCGATGGGGGCCAAGTAATTGGGTATTTTAAAAACCGAGATTGATAGGTTCTGGATTCGAAGGACATCAAAAGTTACGGGGAGAGGGCAGGAGAATGGGATTGAGGGGGAAAGATAGATGAGGCGCGATCAGACTCGATGGGCCGATATTCCTGCGTTTTATGGTCTTACTGCTAAAAGTGACTGTTTCCGTGTTGCGTTTCTATGAGTCTGTATGATCTCCAGAGGCTGGTTAAGTAGAACATGAACTACACCAAAATCTCTTCTGGGTCAAAAAGATAATACTACATGGTGCAATAATGCTACTTAGATGGTGCGACCAGATTTCTTTGCCTCCTTTCACAGATGCTCATAGTTATACCTTGCTAATCCTGCACCATGTTCCATAATCCTGTTCCCCTATCCTTTCCTAGTCATGAGAGTCAAGAGGTTATTCAATCAATGAAATTATCTTGCTGATAATGACGACAGAGTACATTCACAACAAACAAACGGACAGACAGACACAAACGGACATCTCTTCATATGTTAAACAAAATCAGCTATGTTCGCGAATTAAAATGTTATGCAAAATTTCATGCTACCAGTCCCAAGGAGGGTTCCTGATCTCCAAGACCAACTATCAAGATGCAATCAGCTTGTCGAATACAGCGTTGGGTCCAAGGCGTCATGCTGTAGTCAGTCTGGTACAGCACGATCCGATGTAGGTCTTCCTGCTGGGCCAGCCATGCTGAGAGACGGTACTCATGGATGCTACAACAGTATACAAGAGACACCAGTTGCTCAGGGTGCAATGTTAGTAAGGTACATGCTCTGCAAACCTAGTGTCCAAAGCCTATAGATAACATAGAAGCCAGAAGCCAGCTTGGTTTGGGAACAGCTCCGTGTAACACCGCATGAAACTACAGCGAATTGTGGATGCAGCCCAGACCATCACACAAACCAACCTCCCTTCTATTGACTCCATTTATACCGCACGCTGCCTCGGCAAGGCCAGCAGTAAAGATCCTATAGCAAGCAAGATAGACCACTCCTTCTAAATGCAATGGGCTGACGTGTAGTACGCAATGGAGCGGAACGTGGGCCTTTTTTTCATCCATTTCAGTAACCCGACCCGACCCGCAGTGTAATCAACGTTGCGGGGTAACAGTTTGTGTTAATAAATTAAAATTCTGAAAAGATTTTTCCCAAATAACTTTTATTTTTGTGAGGATGTTTCCGTAACCGTCTTCCGTCTCCGCACTATTATCCTGTGGGATCTTTGGTGCGGAGACGGAAGCCGGTTACGGAAATGGGGCCGAAAATTACCCATGAATCTGCCCATGACCGTACTACGTCTTTTTCGTCGAGTGATCTATCTTGCTCGCTGTAGGATCTTTCGCCAGCAGCATAATCAAGGGCAAGTCACGACCTGGCCACTCCCTCTTCTCCCCTCTCCCATCAGGCAAAAGGTATAGGAGTGTGAAAACGAACGCACACCTCCAGATTCAGGGACAGTTTCTTCCCAGATGGTATCAGGCAACTGTACCATCCTACCACAACCAGAGAGCAGTGCTGAACTACTAACTACCTCTTTGGTGACCCTCGGACTATCCTTGATCGGACTCTGCTGGCTTTACCTTGCACTATACGTTATACCCTTATCATGTGTCTATACACTGTAAACGGATCGATTGTAATCATGTATTGTCTTTCTGCTGACTGGTTAGCACGCAACAAAAGCTTTTCACTGTACCTCGGTACACGTGACAATAAACTAAACTGAGAAGTGCCCTGGAGTCTGATGTGAGGTACTTAGTTGAAACCGTCAATGGTGAACACACAGGGCACTCGCCTTGTGGAAAACCTTCAGCAAACTCTTTCTGGGATGGATTCGTGCCTCAGTAGAGGCTCAAAGTGTATACACTATTCTTGCTTGTAGCGTCTAAATGCAGTAGATAAAAACCAGACTGAGTATAATATAACTCTTTCAAATAAGTCACTATGATGGATAAGGAGAGGGACTAGTGGGGGAATTAATGCTTTGGACAACAGGTATTAGTGCTTAAGATTTTCTATTTGTTGTGCTTTGGTCATTGATAGGGCTCAGGCAAAGAATATTCATGGGGTTATCACATATCCCAAACAATGGCAGAGACATTTCAGAGAAGAGAAATAGTTGGTGTTTGTGCCTTTAGTATTGAAGTGTAACGCAAGGCTCAACAGTGCACTATGGTTCACACGTGCCTTACAATAGTGTTACCGGAGCAAGCTTTCAAGCGGGATGAAGCACGAATTAAACCAATGTTATTTACAGTGGGAATAGGTTAACACACAAATCTAGACGAACACTTAAATCACCAACGTATGCAAGTCAATGCACCAAGTGCTGGTCTAGTTTAGAGATACAGCGTGGAAACGGGCCCTTCGGCCCACCAAGTCTGCGCTGACCATCAATCCACCGTACACCAGTTCTATCCGACACACTAGGGACGACTTTTGGAGTTTGGGAGGAAACCGGAGCGCCCAGAGAAAACCTACGCAGGTCATCGGGAAACTCCGTACACCCATAGACAGGATCGAACCCGGTTCTCCGGCGTAGCAAAGCAGCAACTCTACCGCTGCGCCGCTGTGTGGCTCAGATCAAAGGGTCAGTGTGGATACGTGTTTGTTGATCAACATGAACATGGTGAACCAATGGAGCTGATTCTGTGCTGCTTCATTGTGTGAAATACATCATCTGAGAAGAGGTTTCTCCCATCTTGAGCACTTATCTCTCACGACTTCAAAATGTCAGTCACGAAACAGCACCTCCGATGAAGCAAATTCAAAACTTGAAGGTTAATTGGCCTCTGTAAACTGTCCTTAACGTGTAGGATAGAACTCGTGTATGAGTGATTGCTGGTCGGTGTGGACTCAAGGGCCTGTTTCCATGTTGTATCTCTAAACCACTGGTAATTATAAGGGGTAAACATAGAAACATAGAAAATAGGTGCAGGAGTAGGCCATTCGGCCCTTCGAGCCTGCACTGCCATTCAATATAATCATGGCTGATCATCCAACTCAATATCCTGTACCTGCCTTCTCTCCATACCGCCTGATCCCTTTAGCCACAAGTGCCACATCTAACTCCCTCTTAAATATAGCCAATGAACTGGCCTCTGTGGCAGAGAACTACCTTCTGTGGCAGAGAATTTCACAGATTCACCACTCTCTGTGTGAAAAATGATCTTCTCATCTCGGTCCTAAAAGACTTCCCTCATATTCTTAAACTGTGACCCCTTGTTCTGGACTTCCCCAACATCGGGAACAATCTTCCTGCGTCTAGCCTGTCCAACCCCTTAAGAATTTTGTAAGTCTCCATAAGATCCCCCCTCAATCTTCTAAATTCCAGCGAGTACAAGCCGAGTCTATCCAGTCTTTCTTCATATGGAAGTCCTGCCATCCCAGGAATCAGTCTGGTGAACCGTCTCTGTACTCCCTCTATGGCAAGAATGTCTTTCCTTAGATTAGGAGGCCAAAACTGTACGCAATACTCCAGGTGTGGCCTCACCAAGACCCTGTGCAACTGCAGTAGAGCCTCCCTGCTCCGGTAATACATTGTCCGCTTATAACCTCATAGGCTTACAATTTAATTATGTCAGTTATCACTAAGTATTAAATTAAACCGCAATTTCTCGCGGCAGTAGCTGGAAGTATTCTCGAAGTGTACATATATTGTTCTCTTACCTGTCCAATGCTGATGCACCAAGGCGCTGTCTAATGATTTCACTGGTCATCAGCAATGTTGGGCCTGGTAAAACATAAGACAGCAGCTAAGAGCAATTGTTACTGCCTATATAAATGGATGTAATGAACTTTCTTCAAAGCAATTAGCGAAATAGACATTATATCAAATGGCTGGGCTCACAGTTCCCATTTTGTATTCCCTCAAACCTCTCAGTGGCACAGCACAATCCACAACAACTATAACCTTCTTGCAATGCTTTCATCAGTGAAGAAGCGTAGATCAGAACAATTACAAGTCTAAATCTGGACAGACTTAATTGATTGCAAGGAGCAAGTAAGGAGTCCCAGTTCAGAGATTAGAAAGCTGATTTCAATGCTGGCTTGGGGATTTGGTGCGGCCAGCAAGTTGAAAAGGGGGGCTATTCAATCCAGATAAGGAGCAGGTTAGTGCTTAGTCTTTAATGCTTTGTCAGTAATCTTCAATCCAGAATGGGGTTATTGAGAATCAACTATAAAATAAACTTTAGGTGGGCAAAAAAGCTGGAGAAACTCAGCGGGTGCGGCAGCATCTATGAAAGGAAATAGGCGACGTTTCGGATCGAGAGCTTTCTTCAGACCCTCCATAGCTGCCTCACCCGCTGAGTTTCTTCAGCTTTTTTTATCTACGTTCGATTTTCCAGCATTTGCAGTTCCTTCTTAAACATAAATTAAACGTTTCGGGTCGGGACCCTTCTTCAGTCTGAAGAAATGCCCCGACCCAAAACGTCACCTATTCCTTTTCTTCCAGAGATGCTGCCTGACCTGCTAAGTTACTCCAGCACTTTGTGTCTACCTTTGTATAGACCAGCATCTGCTGTTCTTTATGTTAACATGCAGACCAGCACGCTGTCCTTAAAATACAGGCAGCACACATTTTACTCGTGTTTGATGCAGCAACTAAGTTACAGAGAAAGGTTGAACAAGTTAGGTCTTTATTCTTTGGAGCGCAGAAGGTTAAGGGGGAACTTGATTGAGGTCTTTAAAATGATGAAAGGGATAGACAGAGTTGATGTCGATAAGCTTTTCCCATTGAAGGTAGGGAAGATTCAAACAAGAGGGCATGACATGAGAATTAAGGGACAGAAGTTTAGGGGTAACATGAGGGGGATCTTCTTTACTCAGAGAGTGGTGGCTGTTTGGAATGATCTTCCAGCAGAAGTAGTGGAGGCAGGATCGATTTTAACATTTAAAAGTAAAGTGGATAGGTATATGGACGGGAAGGGAATGGAGGGGTATGGTCTGAGTGCAGGTAAATGGGACTTGGGGAAAATAAATGGTCGGCACGGACTGGAAGGGCCGAGAAGGCCTGTTTCCATGCTGTAATTGTTATGTGGTTATATGATGCGTGCATTTTTGAAAAAAACATGCTTGTTCCTTTGATACCAAAGCTTGATTTACACATCCGTAGCTTTGGGATAAAAGTGCTCAAATTTACTGCTGACAGTTTAGTCACGTATATGTTTAATTTATGCTCTTTTTTAATTACATGTTGCCGTTCAGGCACATAACCCCCTGCATAAAACACGGGTGGCTTGAACTCACTCCACAATCCGAGTTTTTAATAAACAGGTGCAGGTTCAGTGAAACGAAGGCAAAGCTCAAAATGATTCATTGATTATTAAGCAGCAGCAATTATCAAACATGCTGCTGTTGCTGATCTCTTTCTCCAAACCAAAGGCCTGCTGATTTTGCAGAGCCATGGATTTCAACATCCAGCAAGGTTGCTGTACGGGACTCGTACTAACCGATGGCATTGAGCGCATGCGTCAGTTCCATGGCAAAGGCAGCGATCGGCACCTCGTCGCAGACGGGAAGCACAGCCACGGTGGAAAGGTTACTGGTTGGGTTTGTGACATCTGCGCTGCTGGCTGTCGACAGGCCCAGGCTGGAGCCTGAAAGGAATTGAGACAAAAAATAAATAAAAATTACAGCTCATTAAAGCATTTTTTGAGGGTGTGCAGGGTTATAATAAACGGATGAAAACTCCTCGTCACTCTGGTAGTGCGATAGTCACTTATGGCTTCAGTATCACCAATGGGTGTAAACACTCAAGACAGGATTGAGATGTGGGTGCGGCAACATCTATGGAGCGAAGGAAATAGGCAACATTTCGGGCCGAAACCCTTGGTTTCGGCCCGAAATGTTGCCTATTTCCTTCGCTCCATAGATGCTGCCGCACCCGCTGAGTTTCTCCAGCACTTTTGTCTACCTTTGATTTTCCAGCATCTGCGGTTCCTTCTTAAACAGGATTGAGAAGTGGTCTTGCTTACATCTTTTATTGTACAAGTGACAACATACTCTCTTGTAACAATTAGAATACCATGTTATTACAGAGTAAAGGGAAGTGTTTGAGGACTGCTATTCTTTTTCTACTAATTACAGATGGCATGGATGAAAGCGGCTGGGTCTTCAGAACATAGACACAGAGCGCTGGAGTTACAAAGCAGGTCAAGTTGCTTCTCTAAAGAAAAGGAATAGGTGACGCTTCGGGTCGAGACCCCAGATCAGACCGAGAGTCAGGTGGGAGGGAAACTAGAGGTATGAAAAGGTGCAGAACGTGGAAGAGGTGATAACGAAGGGAAACAAAGGGATGAATGACCAGTCTTCCTCAGACTCAGTGGGTCGAATGGGCTAATTCTGCTCCCATGTCTTAACTTCAAAGAGTTTTTAAAGTTACTCAACTCAGAATCCGGTGCCCGAGAACACTACCTGGAAATGGTCCGTGTACTTGTTGCAGGTTCCCTAGGATCTTCTGACCCAGCAGATGAATTAACCGAGTGACTACCTGTAAATCACACAGAGTATGACAACATAGTTAGAGCATTCATCTCATGAATGGCTGCAGTATTTGTTACAATTCTGATGTACCACACATTGCAAAGAAAATTACACCTGCCACTATTTTTATTCAAAAATTGTGCATGAGGAGTGTTTGGCCTGAATTTTGAATGGGTTTGGATTCATTTCTTATCGCAATCGTTTTTTATCGGGACTTTACCAGTTTCCGTCATGCTTCAACCCAACATTTTTCTCTTCTGGTCTGAGCTCTTGATGAGGTTTTTGACTTGCATGGCATGGTTTAATTACTCATCAGCAAAGAAATTGGAGTAAAAGGCTTTGACTTCCACCTCGGAAAATAAAATGAATATATACGCTGTAAGCAATGACGTGATCTCCTCCAGGATATTTGTGAATTGAATAGTTGTCCTGTGTAAGGATTATTATTCAGGAATCCCATAGAGTCGTGGAGAGCCATACAGCATGGAAAAAGGCCCAACTAGCCCACGCAGACCAACATGTCCCATCTACTTTAATTCCACCTGCCTGTGTTTGGCCCATAAACCTCGAAACCCATTCTATCCATGTACCTGTCCAAATGTTTTTTATACTTTGTGATAGTACCTGCCTCAACTACCTTCTCCAGCAGCTTGTCCCATATACTTAGCACCCTTTGTGTAAAGAAATGTTGCCCCTCAGGTTCCTATTAAATCTTTCCCCGCTCACCTTAAACCTATACCTGGTTCTTGATTCAAACTACTCTGTGTAAAAGGCTGTGAATTTACCCTATCTGTTCCTCTCTTGACTTTGTATACCTCCATAAGATCACCCCTCATCCTCCTGCGCTCCAAGGAATAGAGTCCGAGCCTCTCCAATAGCTCAGGTCTTCAAGTCCTGGCAATGATTGCAGGATCAGTGGCTCAGAGACTCCTGGATGTGTGGCCCAAAGACATTACTGCTTTATGGGGCTTGTAATCTGGATCTGGATCTGGATGTAGTACGCTGAAACGCTCTAGGTAGAGCATCACTTAGCACTGGACAATTTTATACTGCACAATGTTTTTAAAACATTTTATCAAGCCAATTAACCTACAAACCTGTACGTCTTTGGAGTGTGGGAGGAAACCGAAGATCTCGGAGAAAACCCACGCAGATCACGGGGAGAACGTACAAACTCTGTACAGACAGCACCCGTAGTCGGGATCAAACCCGGGTCTGGCGCTGCATTTTGCTGTAAGGCAGCAACTCTACCGCTGTGCCACCATGACTACATTTCAGGCATGCGGTATGATGGATTCATTCCTCTGTCGTCTGGGGTCCACTCCAGGAGACCTCAGTTCCCTCAGCTACTTCCCAGCCTATCCTATTTCCATGCCTGTCACAGACAGATCTCCTCAAATCTGATAGCGGCAGCATTTGTAGGATGTGAATGAGATTTAAAGTACAAACCACGGTAATGACATCTCGACGCAACCAGGTCCTGATTTAGGTTTGTGGTTTCACACTTAGTGTCACCGCTAACCACAGCGCTCATTTAGCGCATCATTGAGAAACCTGCCCCGATTAACCGGCACCAGCCCGCGGTTTCACACCCACCTGAGGATACCTTCTTTTGATGTTGTTCAACGTCCCTTCGGGCAACTTGGCCAGTTCCGAATCGCGGACGGCATGCATCGTGGTGGCTCGTGGCTGGCGGGTCAGGGCTTCCACCTGAGCAGGGAGAGAAACTTCTCGGTGAAATGAGTCTGAAGTTACCGTCAGCCGAGCGAGGACGGACAGCAAACAACCCTCTGGTCCAGCCAGCCTGCCTCTCACAACAGTGGCCGGTGTAAGCTGATCTTTTCACCATGGATGAACTGCGTATGCTTGCAGTAGGAATGCAGTGCAATTTCCACAGTGTAGTTACAATCTTATGCAGGCCTGGGTCGCAGGAAGCAGCAGGACTGATTGGGGGCACTCGTGTAACTCCAACATGTGGACCAAACTTTGGTCTGTTTTTTATCTTTCTCCTTTGTAATAGGCGCCAAAATATGGCGACTGTGCAATTCTGATTGTGCAAAAGAATTCCGCCACAGCCAGAGATAAGAACAGCTTTTTTCCACGAGCAGTAGCTCTACTCAATAACCAAAAGTCTGCAGCCTCCTTTTGCTCTGGTATTGTATTTCATTCACATGTTTAAACTAGAATGTTTCATTCTTAATGTTATATGCTTTATTCTTCACTGTGTGTCGTGTTGGTACTTGCGGGCGGAGCACCAAGGCAAATTCCTTGTATGTGCACATACTTGGCCAATAAACTTATTCAGATTCAGATAAAGAACCACTGGGCCATCTGCGTATCCAAAAGATACTTGACCTAGTCTTCAGAATTTTCACCCTGGTACCAAATATGATGCAAAAACATTAACGCCACCAGCCAGCCTATCTGACCCAGGTATAGAGTCCAAAAATAAAAGGCATTCTTTTTACTTTTTTTATCTTCGATATCTCACATGTTCCATTTAGAATCCATTTCTGGTATTAATGACACAATATGATCCACAATTCCCCAGAATTTAATCTCAGACATCAACATCTCTTTCCTTATGGTCAGATTCTATATGGCTTATAGACAATAAACAATAGGTGCAGGAGTAGGCCATTTGGCCCTTCAAGCCAGCACCGCCATTCAATGTGATCATGGCTGATCATCCCCAATCAGTACCCCCCGTTCCTGCCTTCTCCCCATATCCCCTGACTCCGCTCTCTTTAAGAGCCCTATCCAGCTCTTTCTTGAAAGCATCCAGAGAACCGGCCTCCACCGCTCTCTGAGGCAGAGAATTCCACAGACTCACAACTCTCTGTGAGAAAAAGTGTTTCCTCGTCTCCATTCTAAATGGCTTACCCCTTATTCTTAAACTGTGGCCCCTGGTTCTGGACTCCCCCAACATCAGGAACATGTTTCCTGCCTCCAGCGTGTCCAAACCCTTAACAATCTTATATGTTTCAATGAGATCGCCTCTCATCTTTCTAAACTCCAGAGTGTACAAGTCCAGCCGCTCCATTCTCTCAGCATATGACAGTCCCGCCATCCCGGTTTAATCTTTATTTTTGCAACCTCCTAACTCAGGGTTGCTTACGGCACAACGTTAGGTTGTAGCACCGTCGCGGGGAGGGGAGGGGGGGGGCATAGCACGTTCGACACAAAAGGCGAAATGGGTCAGGAAGAAGTCAAGAGACATAATGGTGGCCACTTGTGCAGTGTACTGTGCAGAAGCTGAAGACCAGCTTGACAGTCTTAATCAGCTAGGGGTGGTAAAACGTAAATAGCATTTAGCCAGATTGTCTGATCCTAAATAACCTGATGAATAGCCAATAGACAATAGGTCATCGAAAGAGCATTCGGAAGCTGAAGCTAACAGTGCTGGAAACACTCAGCAGGTCAGGCAGCATCTGCGGAGAGAGAGAAACATAGAAATATAGAAATTAGGTGCAGGAGTAGGCCATTCGGTCCTTCGAGCCTGCACCGCCATTCAATATGATCATGGCTGATCATCCAATTCAGTATCCCGTACCTGCCTTCTCTCCATACCCTCTGATCCCCTTAGCCACAAGGGCCACATCTAACTCCCTCTTAAATATAGCCAATGAACTGGCCTCAACTACCCTCTGTGGCAGAGAGTTCCAGAGACCCACCACTCTCTGAGTGAAAAAAGTCCTCTCATCTCGGTCCTAAAGGATTTCCCCCTTATCCTTAAGCTGTGACCCCTTGTCCTGGACCTCCCCAACCTCGGGAACAATCTTCCTGCATCTAGCCTGTCCAACCCCTTAAGAATTTTGTAAGTTTCTATAAGATCCCCTCTCAATCTCCTAAATTCTAGAGAGTATAAACCGAGTCTATGCAGTCTTTGTTCATAAGACAGTCCTGACATCCCAGGAATCAGTCTGGTGAACCTTCTCTGCACTCCCTCTATGGCAATAATGTCCTTCCTCAGATTTGGAGACCAGAACTGTACGCAATACTCCAGGTGTGGTCTCACGAAGATCCTATACAACTGAAGATTGTCAATAGTCAATAGACAATGAACATAGCTCCTTCCGCAGGAGAGAAAATTAAAAAAAGACGAGTACATCACAACAACAAGCCCTTGAGCACGCAATATCTGTGCCAAGCATGATGCCAAAATTATCCTTCGTCTACCTACATATAATCCATATCCCTCCATTCTCTGCACATCCAGGTGCCAAGCCAAAAGTCTCTTAAATGCCACTATCATATCTGCCTGAATCACCGACCCGGCATCACGTTCCAGGCACTTACCCTCTGTGTAAAAAAAAGTTGTACTTTTAAACAATAGTCTTAAAGTATTTGATTTCTCCATCGAGATAAAGGTTCTGACCGTCTACCCTATCTAATGGGGAGACGCCATCTGACAGCTGCATTTATCACTGCTTCCCAAAACAATATTTAAAAAATCCCCTGCATGAAACCAGGACATATGTGAAAGATTTTGTAGGTGTGGGAGTGGGGGGGGAAATAGGGGAAAATATATCATTACCACTCCGATCAGATCTCCACGTCCATACTCTCCCACTAGCTCCTTCTTGCCATTGCTCTTTCGTATCACCGATCGCAGGCGTCCGTTCAGCACAATGTAGGTGCAGTCCGATCGGTCAGCCTGCCTGCAAAACAAAACGACAGGCTTTGGGAGATAGCTGGAGTAACTTAGCGGGACAGGCAGCGTCTCTGGAGAGAAGGAATGGGTGATTGTTTCAGGTCGAGACTCTTCTGCAGTGAGGTTATCCACTTTGGAAGCAAAAACAGCGAGGCAGATTACTATCTAAATGGCGTCAAGTTGGGAAAAGGGGAAGGACAACGGGATCTGGGGGTCCTTGTTCATTAGTCTATGAAAGTAAGCATGCAGGTGCAGCAGGCAGTGAAGAAAGCAAATGGCATGTTGGCCTTTATAATAAGAGGAGTCGAGTATAGGAGCAAAGAGGCCTTTCTGCAGTTGTACAGAGCCCTAGTGAGACCACACCTGGAGTATCGTGTGCAGTTTTGGTCCCCTAATTTGAGGAAGGCCATTCTTGCTATTGAAGGAGTGCAGCGTAGGTTTACAAGGTTAATTCCCGGGATGGCGGGACTGTCATATGCCGAGAGAATGGAGCGGCTGGGCTTGTACACTCTGGAGTTTAGAAGGATGAGAGGGGATCATATTGAAACATATAACATTGTTAAGGGTTTGGACACACTAGAGGCAGGAAACATGTTCCCGATGTTGGGGGAGTCCAGAACCAGGGGCCACAGTTTAAGAATAAGGGGTAAGCCATTTAGAACAGAGACGAGGAAACACTTTTTCCCACAGAGAGTTGTGAGTCTGTGGAATTCTCTGCCTCAGAGGGTGGTGGAGGCCGGTTCTCTGGATACTTTCAAGAGAAAGCTAGATAGGGCTCTTAAAGATAGCGGCGTCAGGGTATATGGGGAGAAGGCAGGAATGGGGATGATCAGCCATGATCACATTGAATGGCTGTGCTGGCTCGAAGGGCCGAATGGCCTACTCTTGCACCTATTGTCTATTGTCTATTCAGACTTTGCTTTGGAAGCACTGGTCTCAGAGCGACCCACAATGGCGGGCTCTCGTTACAACTCGAGTCCGGTTTGATATTGGAACAAAACAAGAACAATGGTGGCTCTCACTTCACGCTCATTGCAGGTATTTACGCTCCTCATGGCCAAGCTTTGAAAAATGGGATTAATGTGGATGGGCGCCCACTGGTCTGTGTAAACATGTGGGGCCAAATGGGCCGATTTCACAGAGCCATGCAGCACAGAAAAGGGCTCTTCGTCCCAGCCTGCCCATGCCGACCAAGATTCTCCATTTATACAGGTTCCACCTGCCCGCATTTGGCCCATATCCCTCTAAACCTCTCCTATCCATTTAATGCCATATCACTCCATAACGTGACAATTTAATGCTCGTGGTCACTAGATCTTGAATCAATTTTAATACATTTAGCACAGTGAAACTTTCACAATTCACTGTCAGATAATTCAGAAATCCTGAACGTTTAATAACTGGCGATACTCACAATATTCCCTTTCCACTTGCCAAGGCTCCAGTTCCTACACTCTCTTTCTACTCTCTGGAGCTCTGGTTTTTTGTGTAGGAAAGAACAGCGGATGCTGGTTCAAATCGAAGATAGACACAAAATGCTGCAGTAACTCAGCGGGACAGGCAGCATCACTGGAGAGAAGGAATGGGTGACGGTTTGGTTCGAGATCTGAAGAAGGGTCTCGAGCCAAAATGTCTTCTCTCCAGAGATGCTGTCTGTCCTGCTGAGTTACGCCAGCATTTTGTGTCTATCTGTATTTAAACCTACCTGGTGATACAGTATTATAATTCACACTGTGTGGAACATCTCAAAAATAAGTCAATTAGAATGTGTTGGCATGTTGTAGTGACAACATTAAATGCCCGAATTTGTTGGAAGAGTCCAGCTGTGCCAATGGCCTGCTTCTGTATTGGAAACAACACGTGGCTCATGGCATATGCAGAAGATAAGTACGCCGCAGCATGTTTACAGTAAGCTGGAGAGAAGTTGGACCGTTCTACTTTACCTGTAGAGGGCACGGCCTGCTTCCACTGCCATCCAGTCAATTGCAAAGTCCATTTGGCGGACAAATGCAGACATTCTGACAGCCACATTGTGTGCAGTACTGAGGACAACATTGGGCTGGTCACGCATTATCCTGCAAAAGTAAAGAAATAGTGTAAATTAGACACTGGGCCACTAACACTACTATTTATCAGAACCATCTTGTTACTTTGCCTACCCTCAACTGAAGAAGCCCAACTCACTAAACGGAGTCTGGAAAAGTAACTGATTGTAAGACAACTGCATTCTGAGTAGGGAGATGGGGTGGGGATCATCAAAGTCTATGCTAAGATTGGCCAGGCAGCACCGCCACTGATGAGCTGCTATCCAGGAGAGAGCTAACGGTGCTCGGGACAGCCCAGAGAGAACCAACTCAAAGATGTCACCCAGACCATGCATGGGCGACACGGAGGCGTACTGCCTCACAGCGCCAGAGACCCGGGTTCAATCCTGACTACAGGAGCTGTCTGTGCGGAGTTTGCACGTTCTCCCCATGATCTGCGTGGGTTTTCTCTGAGATAGAAACTTGGAAACATAGAAAATAGGTGCAGGAGGAGGCCATTCGGCCCTTCGAGCCAGCACCGCCATTCTTTGTGATCATGGCTGATCGTCCGCTATCAATAACCTGTGCCTGCCTTCTCCCCATATCCCTTGATCCCACTAGCCCCAAGAGCTCTATCCAACTCTCTCTTAAATCCATCCAGTGATTTGGCCTCCACTGCCCTCTGTGGCAGGGAATTCCATAAATTCAAAACTCTCTGGGTAAAAAAGTTTTTTCTCAGCTCAGTCTTAAATGACCTCCCCTTTATTCTAAGACTGTGGTCCCTGGTTCTGGACTCACCCAACATTGGGAACATTTTTCCTGCATCTAGCTTGTCCAGTCCTTTTATAATTTATATATGATTCCCCCTCATTCTTCTAAACTCCAGTGAATACAAGCCTAGTCTTTTCAATCTTTCCTCATAAGACAGTCCTGCCATCCCAGGGATCAATCTCGTGAACCTACGCTGCACTGCCTCAATCACAAGGATGTCCTTCCTCAAATTAGGAGACCAAAACTGTACACAATACTCCAGATGTGGTCTAACCAGAGCCCTATACAACTGTAGAAGAACCGCTTTACTCCTGTACTGAAATCCTCTTGTTATGAAGATCTTTGGTTTCCTCCCACACTCCAAAGACATACAGGTTTGTAGGTTAATTGGCTTGGTATTAAAAAAAATGTATAATTGTCCCTATGATAGTGTTAGTGTGGGGGGATCGCTAGTCGGTGTGGACTCGGTGACCGTTTCCGCTCTGTATCTCTAAACTAACCAAAAGACCAATTTGCCTGATGGATGTGCATTTGTTCAGACCAGTACTTGTCCAGGTGCCCTTCACACAATCTTGATGTGTCCAAAGTCCCACCTTCTTGCAGAGGAGAAAAAGCATTTCAGGAGCCTGGAAGCGAGCGGGCAAGATCATCTCTGACCCCTCTCACCCTGGCCACAAACTCTTTGAATCACTTCCCTCTGGAAGGCAACTCGGGACTGTCCAAGGTGCCACAGCCAGACATAAAAACAGTTTTTATCCACGAGTAGTTGCTCTACTCAACAACCAAAAATCTGTAGCCTCCCCTTGATCTGGTATTTTGTTGGTTCACATGCTTGATCAATGGTGTTTTATTATTAATGTTTTATTATTATTAATGTTTAGTGTTTTCTGAGGCATTCGTAACTGTCATTGTATGTCATGTTGTTACTTGCTGGGCGGAGCACCAAGGCAAATTCCTTGTATGTGAATACTTGGCCAATAAACTTACTTACTTAGTTACATATGATGCTAATGGCTCACTACTGCCTTCTCCACATCAATTAGTGGTTGACTGCAATGACAAGTTTTGCCATTGACACCTCCAATCCACAGTAGAGTAAATGGGGAGAGAGCAAGCTAGTTATCTAAACAGAACCAAAATTACATGGTGCAGATGCATTTCAACAAGCTGCTCAGAAACAATCCTATCCAATAAACTAATGCTGTGGCAAAGGCTTGAATGAAGAGAATTTGCATTGTGTTTTTCATGTGGAAATATGTCCTAAATCTCTCGGGAAAGAAGTGTAATCCAAGACAAAAGGTTGCCAAATACTGAGTCAAGGAGTGGTTTTACGGAAATTCTTATTCAGGGTTATGGGGCATGGAAATCAGGAGGCATTCAAAACACATTAAAGTTCAATTAGTCTGGCAATTTTAGGTATTTAGAGTTTAGAGATACAGCGTGCACACCGAGTCCACACTGACGAGCGAGCCCTGCACATTAATACTATCCCACACACACTAGGGACAATTTACACTTATGGGCCATTCTTTGGAAAGTGAACCAAAATGTCACACACGTGACCAGACATCATCACAAGAAAGTAATACATAAAAAAATTCTTGTAAGAGATGAATCTGATTCATGGCTATTTTCCTATTCGCCCCAAAATGAAGAAGGGAGGAGGGAGAGATCTGACTTAACAGGTACCAAAGGCCAGCAGGAATCAAAAGATCGACACAAAATGCTGGGATAACTCAGCGGGACTGGCAGCATCTCTGGAGAGAAGGAATGGGTGACGCTTCTTCAGACTGAAGCAGGGTCTCGACCCAGAACGTCATTCTTTCTCTCCAGAGATGCTGCCTGTCCTGCTGAGGTACTCCAGCATTTTGTGTCTATCTTCGGTTTAAACCAGCATCTGCAGTTCCTTCCTATACCAGCAGGAACCAGCCTCATTGTTGACTAGGGAAGGTGCAACCTAAAGAGGAATACAACGTGGTGACCCGTGGAACTGGTTAAACAACTAGGGTGGAGGAAGGGGAGGGGAGTGGTAATGGAAGTGGCATAAAATTAAAGAACTCAACATACTAGGAGCTCTATGATTAGACTTTGAAACTTTATTGAAAATATTGAAGATAGACTTTGCATACAGTTTTGGTCTCCAAATCTGAGGAAAGCCATCCTTGCCATAGAGGGGGTACAGAGAAGATTCACCAGACTGATTCCTGGGATGTCAGGACTTTCATATGAGGAAAGATTGGATAGACTCGGCTTGTACTCGCTGGAATTTAGAAGATTGAGGGGGGATCTTATAGAAACGTACAAAATTCTTAAGGGGTTGGACAAGCTAGATGCTGGAAGATTGTTCCGGATGTTGGGGGAGTCCAGAACAAGGGGTCACAGTCTAAGGATAAGGGGGAATTCCTTTAGGACCGAGATGAGGAAAACATTCTTTACACAGAGAGTGGTGAGTCTCTGGAATTTCATTTCGGAGTCACGTGAGTGACTTCGTGAAGAGCCCGCCGGCGCGCATGCTCGACATATCGTCGTAACGCGTTGCTGCGACGGCTAACGGAGGAGCGTGCTCCTCGCCAGCCCTTCATAAGGGAACCACGCAGGTAAGTATGCTACCTTAAGTTGGTGGTTCTTGTTGTGTTTGCTTCACAGCAAGAACATGGATGGGAGTTCAAGAGGCCGGAGTTCGAGGAGAAGTCGCCGGCCAGCAGTTCCGGAGCGACAGTTGTCGGGGGTACCTGCAACGCAGACCGGAACGAGGGCGGAGATGTCGGTGAGCTCTGTTTTTTCAGGTCCGGACCCGCCCGCACACCACAGCTCGGAGGAGTTTGACGAGGAGGAGTGTGGTGTGCCGCCAGAGCAGGACGACCCTGCCATGGCAGTCCGGTCGTCAGCAGGCTTGCTGACGGCCTCGAGCAGACGGGTCCGTGCGGCTGCACGGCCCGCTTCACGAAGCCCCCTGAGGAGGGGAAGGGCAGGAGCCCAAAAGCCTAACCCTGTCGGGGCTAAGGCTCTGCCTGTCGCCAAGGAGCGGTCAGGTTCCAGGACGGGACCCGGGGCAGCTGTGAGGTCCAGCCGTCGCCCCCCAACTTCCGACGCCGGGACGAGTCAGTTGGGGGTCCCGTCACGGTCGCCGAGCCCCCCATGGATGGGTGGGCGAGACCATGCGTCGGCAAGGTCCACGATGTGGGCAGCTGGCAAGCCTGCACGGGCCCAAGGTATCCAGGCTTCGGCTGGTGCCGACACCATGCCGCATCTGTCCTTAGAGGCAACGGCTTCCGCTCCCGCTACACGGAGGCGGTTGAACACGCCCGTGCAGGAATCGCGCAGTTTCGCCTCGGCGGCTGTCGACGACAACTACCGGCACCGGCAGGGCCTCGACGAGGTGCGGGCCGATGACAGGAGCCCCGGCCAATTTTCAGAGCTGGAGGACTCCGACCACCTGAGTGTTCAGGGTGAAGGGCGTATTGACCGTATAGAGCGGCTGCTGGAACGTCTCATCCAACATCAACAGGCATCCAGCAGCGACAGGCACAGGGCTTCATCACCAGCTTCATACACCAGCCTGGAGCAGCAGGACGAGGAGGCCGTGGGCGACCCCATCCCACCCCCGCCTGAATTACCGGCGGAGGACCTCCTCGATGTGGCCACCAAGTTTGCAGCCCCTCATTCCTTGGGGCTTCCTATCAATACAAAGCTGGCAGCCACTGTGGACTTCCTAAATAATCACCAGCTTCAGGAGGAAGTTCTACTACAAGCCATGAGCCGTCACAAGGCTCCATCAAACTGCAACTCCCTCAACGTGCCTGTGGTCAATACGCCGATATGGGGCAACATCAGTGCGGCTATCCGTCAGCAGGAGCTAAAGATTCAGCGGATCCTGAAACTCCTCACGGCCGGGATTACTGCCTTTGTGCGGTCGGTCGATGGAGAGGAGCTTAATTTGGACCAGGAGGATGCTCTGGCGCTTCTATGCGCTACTCAAAACGAAATCAACGGCTTTCGGAAAAATAGCATCCGCCCAGCGCTCAACCCCAAATTTGCAGGGTTGTGCAAACCACCGCCGCCGCCGCCGCCCCGTCAGCTCTTTGGCGAAGACCTTTCCAAAAGGGTCAGAGAGCTTGATGAACAAGCCAAGACCGTGGGGCTCATGCGCTCTCAGAGTGCCCCCACGCCATCGAGCTCCAAAGCTCCGCTTGGCCGCTCACGAGGGTCTGCCAGCACGTCTACCAGGAATTACCCTCCAGCTCCAAACCGATATCAACCACCCCAACCACAGGGGTCTTTTTTAGGACAGGCTCGGCAGAAGCCGAGATGGAAAATGAGGACGCCACGACCTCAAACCAACCCAGCACCTCTACGTCCACCCACTCGTGTCAGGGACCGCCGGTAACCACAGAGGTGAGGCGGTCTGGTTCTCTTCTTTCTCTTTGTTTAACTTCACATGTTGGTGGGCGTTTGCGGTTGTTTGCGGGTGCATGGGGTGATATTACCAGTGATGAGTATGTGTTACGGAATATTCAGGGCCATAGCATTGAGTTTATTAATGGGGACATCCCTCCGTCTCAGCATAGACCGGGTCGTACGTTTAAACTAACGGCTGCAGAACAGTCCGTAGGCTATAAGGAAATTTTAAGGTTGGAACAGAAAGGGGTCATAGAGAAAACGGTTCATGAGCCCGTTGAATTTGTTTCCAATATTTTTACCCGACCTAAGAAAGATGGAGGCTGTAGAGTCATTATTGATCTGACCACTCTGAATAACTTTGTAACATATACTCATTTTAAAATGGACACGTTTGAAACGGCCAAATCATTGATCTCACAAGGGTGCTTTATGGCGTGTATTGATTTACAGGATGCGTACTATACCGTACCCATGCAAAAATATTACAGAAGGTTCTTAAAATTTATCTGGATGGACCAGCTGTGGCAATATAGGGCGTTGCCTAATGGGCTCACCACAGCCCCTCGATTATTTACTAAATTGGTGAAGCCAATTATGGCTTATTTAAGACAACAACATCATATCGTTATGGCCTATTTAGATGATATTTTAATTATCGGACACACCTTGGAATCAGCTCAACAAGGGGTTGCAGCTGCGGTCAATTTGTTCCAACAGCTTGGGTTCATTGTTCATCCAGAAAAATCTAAGTTCTGCCCCACCCAGGTAATTAATTATCTGGGGTTCCAGGTGAATTCCATTAGCATGAGAGTCACCATACCAATTAACAAAATTGAGGAGGTAACACAGGTGTGTACAGATTTACTCAATACTCGTATACCATCGATTCGTCACACAGCTACTGTCATTGGCAAGATTGTGGCTTTGTTTCCGGCAGCCCGGTATGGACCTCTGCATTATCAAAACTTGCAGAAAGCCAAGATTGCTGCGCTGCGACGGCATGCTGGTCATTATGATCGATTCAATGCAGCTGCCGCCTGCAGCATTGGATGAGTTACGATGGTGGGTTTGCCACATTAGTAACTCGTTTAAAACTATTAGTGAGGCGAAACCGATGATATACTTACAAACTGATGCGAGCTCTGATGGCTGGGGAGCTACGAATCAACATTCTAGTTGTGGGGGCCGATGGGATACCCTTGAGAATACAATGTTGGTATCACAAGGGATCAACTATTTGGAGCTGCTTGCAGCGTTTCACGGACTTCGTGCATATTGTTCCAAGATCTTTGGAGCACATGTCCGGCTCCAAATAGACAACACCACAGCGGTGGCGTATTTAAATCACATGGGCGGTACCAGGTCAGTTTCATGTGATAAATTGGCTAATTCAATTTGGCTCTGTGTGTCAAGAGAGACATTTGGATTTCAGCCACCTATTTGCCAGGTGAGCTTAATTTTGTGGCGGACGCCAGGTCACGCAAGTTCAATGATAATATTGAATGGATGTTACATCCTGAAATTTTTGCAAAAATCACAGCCAGATTTGGGAAACCGGACATTGACCTTTTTGCGTCCCGGTTGAACCATCAGGTACCAACCTACGTTTCGTGGGAACCAGATCCTGGGGCTATAGCGTTAGATGCATTCTCGCTAGACTGGGGGAATTGCTTTTTCTATGCATTCCCTCCGTTTTGCCTCATCAGTCGGGTATTACGAAAAATTCAGATGGATGGTGCCAAGGGCATCCTTATCATACCCGACTGGCCTACACAGCCGTGGTATCCGATGGTCTTTGACACGCTCAGTGAACCTTGGGTCCGTTTGCAGGGTAGCCCAGAATTAGTTACTCACCCTGTATCAGGGGAGCCACATCCCTGCCATGGCTATTTAAATTTGTTGGCTTGCAGATTCTGAATCGGCCTTTAGTTGGATACGGCCTTTCTACCCGGACCATGGATACCATTGCAGCGTCGTGCCGAGAGTCTACAAGGCGAAGATACCGCTCTCACATCAGGAAGTGGGAAGCCTTCTGCAGCCGCTCTCGCATCACGTACGATGCCGTGACTATAACCGACGTCCTGGAATTCCTCGCGGGGTTGCACCATGATGAACACTTAAGCTACAGTGCCATCAACAGCGCCAGGAGCGCTCTATCATTCTACCTCAATATTGAGGTGGGATCCAACAAGCTAGTGTCCAGGCTCATGCGGGGTATTTTCAATACGAATCCGCCTACACCACGCTACAATATCACCTGGGATGTCAGGGTAGTTTTAGCTCTGCTCAGGACGTGGTCCCCCATGGAAGGGCTCCAGCTGGACAAACTCACCATGAAACTGGTGATGTTACTAGCGCTGACTTCAGCACAGAGGGTACAGACACTCCATAAACTACGTGTCGACAGAATGATGTCTACCCCCACAGAAGTAGTTTTCTTTGTTGACGAGCTACTAAAGCAGCACAGACCTGGGTGCACAGGGCTGCAGCTGAAGTTCCCGGCATACCCCGCAGATGCTAGGCTATGTTTAGCCTCCCACATCCGTTACTACGTCAAGGTGACGGCAAGCATCAGAGGAAAGGAGAGATACCTGCTTGTCACTCATAAGAGACCTCACCATCGAGTGACAACACAGACGATATCCAGGTGGCTTCGAGTCGTCTTGGGTAAGTCAGGTATCGACACTAATGTGTTCAAATCTCATTCCACCAGGGCTGCATCGACGTCGGCGGCGAGGGTCATGGAGGTGCCCATGGACCATATTCTCGCCACAGCAGGATGGGCTAATGAAGCGGTGTTCCAGCGTTTCTACAATCGGCCCGTCGCTGCGCCTCTACAGTTCGCGGAAGCCGTACTAGATGCGGGGCAAGAACGTGGAGATGTCCCCGAATAAGGGGTTTTTGATTTGTTGTTAATAAATATGATTTGTTTTGCAGTATGGACTAGTCAGCACGTTATTCCTCCCATCCATCCCTGGTAGTGGTGTGACAGCATGGACGTGGTCCAGGGCGTGTCATCACAGAAGCTTTGAAGTCTTCACGAAGTCACTCACGTGACTCCGAAATGAAATAGTAAGATTGAACGAGAACTTACCAGTTCGAAGGTTGATCTTTATTTCATGAGGAGTCGAAGTGAGGGATTTCGTGCCCTCCTCGCCCAACCCTCAATCACCTTCATCTGGTAATCTTAGTCGTTTTCATTCTTACTATGTGAAGTCATTTCTTTTCATTGGTTTCTGTGATTCCACGCCGCTACTTTGAAGTATGTCGAGCATGCGCGCCGGCGGGCTCTTCACGAAATCCCTCACTTCGACTCCTCATGAAATAAAGATCAACCTTCGAACTGGTAAGTTCTCGTTCAATCTTACTATTCTCTGCCACAGAAGGTAGTTGAGGCCAGTTCATTGGCTATATTCAAGAGGGAGTTGGATGTGGCACTTGTGGCTAAAGGGATCAGGGGGTACGGAGAGAAGGCAGGTACGGGATACTGAGTTGGATGATCAGCCATTATCACATTGAATGGCGATGCAGGATCGAAGGGCCGAATGGCCTACTCCTGCACCTATTTTTCTATGTTTCTATGTTCTATGACTTTAAGTGCTGGAGTAACTCAGGGGGAACAGGGAGCATCACTACAGAAATAGGGTGGGTGGCGTTTCAGATCGGAACCCTTCTACAGACTGAATGTAGGAGGTGAAGAGGTGAAGGTGGGAAAGACCAGGACCAATCAAGGCCCGCCACTAATAACTTCAGGCAGGGTGGTGTCTGGTAAGCTCACCGACTTTGGCACGTTGGGCACAACCACAATTTGAGGAAAATGTGCCGTCCACGATGCGACGACACCTCATTTTGCAGGCAGTGCAGTCACATTATGCTGAGTGCCCATTCCCTACAATGCAAGTGGCACATACAACGGGGTGGCACAGCGGTAGGGTTGCTGCCTCACAGCGCCAGAGGCCTGGGTTCAATCCCGACTACGGATGCTGTCTGTACGGAGTTTGTACATTCTCACCGTGACCACATGGGGTTTCTCCGGGTGCTCCGGTTTATTTTATTTTATTTTAATTTATTTATTTTATTCTTCATTTCGAACAGAATAAAAGAATAAAAAGCAAGCGTGAAACAGCATACAAAAAGGTTTCCTCCCACACTCCAAAGATATGTGGGTTTGTAGGTTAGTTGGCTTCTGTAAATTGTAAATTATCCCTAGTGTGTGGGATAGTACTAGTGTATGGACTCAGTGGGCCGAAGGGCCTGTTTCCTCTCTCTACATCTCCAAAGACTACAGTCAAGAAGTGGAAATGACAGAGCATCAACACCAAGAATATACACATGACTAAAAACGGAAAGGCAACATGCATATACTGTATAATGTCAGTGGGCTGATAATACTAACTCGTAAAAGTCGGATTTGGAGATCTTGAGGAAGATGCAGTCACGGTTTGCTTTGATGGTGAAGATCAGAGGTTCTCCAGTTAGGACGGCGAGCTGGCCCACCATCTCACCAGGGTAGGTCACAAATAAGCACACATCATCCTCCATGTCGATCGTCCGCTGATAAATGTGCAGGCAGCCGGACAACACAAAATGTAAACTGACGTCCTGAGAAGGGGAAGAGATCACAGCACACATCTCACTAAACTGATAGGAGGGACCAAGACCAAGTTGCAGCGTGCGTGACATGTACTTTACAATCGTCTGAAAAATGACCGCATCTTAAATTTCTCTGCTTTTCTAAAAAAAACAGATCAACTTCATACAGTTCAAGAGCAAACCTCTCTGCAAAACTCTCCAAGGAGGCTGATTAGTTCTGTTTCATGAGGTAAAAATCCAGTCAAGGTTACGGGGATCAAAATGTCACTTCAAAGACTAGAGTCCACCATCCAAAATGGCACCCAACTGCGCTATCTGACGTGGCCTCTTTTAAACCACAAACATACTTTTCCTTTCACATGGATGTAAAGGAGAACAGGGGAGTTCCACCAGTTTAACCCAATGCACAAAAAAAAAACCTACAAGCAGGAGTATCACCCATGTCTGGCTTCATTCAGCAGTAATATCATGTTATAAAGTATATGTATACCTACTGACCATAGTCTTAGACTACAATAGCACCCACACTTCAAAAGTGCATTATTAGCAATAAAGATTTATTGAAAGATACAGCTTGGTAACTGGGCCTTCGGCCAACCAAGTCCATGCCGACCATCGATCACCCATTCACACTAATTCTACGTAATTCCACTTGTGCACATTAGGGGCAATTTACAGTGGGACATTTAGATTTATTCACATTGATACCAAGCCAATTAACCTACAAACCCGCACATCTTTGGGATGTGGGAGGAAACAGGAGCACCCGGAGGAAACCCAATCCGATCACGGGGAGAACGTGCAAACTCCACACAGACAGCACCCGAGTCAGGATTGAACCCGGGTCTCTGCCACTGTGAGGCAATAGCTCTACCAGCCGCGCCACTATGTCATTGATCTGTAAACAATAGACAATAGGTGCAGGAGTAGGCCATTCGACCCTTCGAGCCAGCACCGCCATTCAATGCGATCATGGCTGACCATCCCCAATCAGTACCCCGTTCCTGCCTTCTCCCCATATCCCCTGACTCCGCTATCTTTAGATCTGAAAAATAGTTTAGCGTCATTGCCAGATGATTCAGCCACCATGAACTCTAGTTGGCAATAATGTGGATACCCACCTGATCCCCTTCACGGGCGAGCACACTCCCACATTTGGCATGGTGCAGCGTTACCCGATTGTCAAGAAGTGATGGATCCTGGGACAAAAAAGGAACATTTTTTTAAAGTAGACTTTTACCTCAAGGATAGTTTAGTTTAGAGATACAGCATGAAAGCAGGTCCTTCGGCCCACCGTGTCCGTGCCAACAAACGATCATATGAACACTAGCGTAGGAACAAACTGTGGAAGCTGGTTTAAACCGAAGATAGACACAATAAGCTGGAGTAACTCAGCGGGACAGGCAGCATCTCTGGAGAGAAGGAATGGGTTTGTACTGTACACACTGGGGACAATTTACAGAAGCCAATTAATTGAAGGATACCAAGGTTCTGGAGAAGGTACCGAAAGGATCCCTTTGCCAGGGATCGACCTCGGAGCTCCAACCACGGAAGCTTGCGGACTTTAACATCATGGAACTCAAGGTCTCTGGTTAGAGTCCGACTTTGGGAGCTCGACCGCCCCGACGTGGCGGCTTCGACCACTGGTCGCGGGAACTTCGATCTCCCCGACGGGTGGTTCGACTGCCACGACCGCGGGAGAATAAAGCGGAAGAAGATTGCCTTCCATCACAGTGAGGAATGTGGGAAATCCGCTGTGGTGGATGTTTATGTTGACTTTTATGTAGTTGTTGTCTTGTTGCTTTTTATTAGTATGGCTGCATGGTAATTCATATATCACTGTACCTTAATTGGTCCACATGACAATAGACCTTTGAAACCTTTGATTGTTATTAATATAGAAAGGACGATTAGAGATTCTGCGTGCCCAATAGCAGATGGGTTGAAGACGAGGAGTTACATTTGAAATGATGGAGAAAATATTCAGTGACGGGAGGGAGAGAATGAGACATTTTTCTGATTTACAGAATTATCATGATCTTATAAACTTACAGCCTGTGGAAACAAGGAAGACTTTAAAAAACCTTCGGAAAAATGATTTGCAGAGCTACGAGCAATGCGACAAACACATTTACTTGAAAAAAGGCTAATATGGTCTCGTTGGCCTTTTAAGGCCCAATCTCATGATGCGAGTTTATCCAAGAGATCTCCCGAGTTAAAAATAAATAAACTCGTGGTAAGCACGTAGAATAGACGTGGGGGTACGTCGGAGCTCATGGATGTCTCGTGGCGGCTTGTAATGCTAACAGCAGGTACTCGGGAAACGCGTTTTTACCAACAGTGTGAACAATTTCCAAGAGTTAAAAAATACTCGTGATGAAGTACCACGATTTTGATTTTTTTTTTCAAACTCGGGAGAGGTCTTGGGTAAATCGCATCGTGGGACAGGGGCTTAAGTCCTGTAAGATTATAGGTTGTATCCCATTATTTTGATTCACTGACACTTGAATGACAATGATGAGAAATCGGTTCCCACAGCTGATTCAGTAGATCGCTCAGTACATAATACCGATTGTACAGCTTACGTTATGTGCACGGGATGTGGGCGGAATGTACTGCACAAATCTTAGTGCTACTGGAAAGTTTTTAAAGACAATTAAATGCCCCAATATTCTACCTCAAAGGGCCGACCGGGACGAGAACTGGATAATTCCCACCAATCAAGTCTACTGATCCAAAACTACAATGGACAATGTCTGTATGAGGAAAGATTGGATAGACTCGGCTTGGACTCGCTGGAATTTAGAAGATTGAGGGGGGATCTTATAGAAACTTACAAAATTCTTAAGGGGTTGGACAAGCTAGATGCTGGAAGATTGTTCCCGATGTTGGGGGAGTCCAGAACAAGGGGTCACAGTCTAAGGATAAGGGGGAATTTCTTTAGGACCGAGATGAGGAAAACATTCTTTACACAGAGAATGGTGAGTCTCTGGAATTCTCTGCCACAGAAGGTAGTTGAGGCCAGTTCATTGGCTATATTTAAGAGAGCGTTAGATGTGGCACTTGTGGCTAAAGGGATCAGGGGGTATGGAGAGAAGGCAGGTACGGGATACTGAGTTGGATGATCAGCCATGATCACATTGAATGGCGGTGCAGGCTCGAAGGGCCGAATGGCCTACTCCTGCACCTATTTTTCTATGTTTCTATGTTTCTATGAAGAAGGGTTTCGGCCCGAAACGTTGCCTATCTCCTTCGCTCCTTAGATGCTGCTGCACCCGCTGAGTTTCTCCAGCCTTTTGTGTACCTACTATGGACAGACTTTGATTGAATGCAATATGCAACTATGACCACTCTGAGTAATAGACACAAAATGATAGAGTAACTCAGCGCGTCAGGCCGCATCTCTGGAGAAACGGAAGAGGTTACG
Organism: Raja brachyura; assembly: GCA_963514005.1. Next base: position 15,392,138 of record OY740816.1, read on the forward strand.
CTTCGGGTCGAGACCCTTCTTCAGACCCAAAACGTCACCTATTCCATTTCTCCGGAGATGCTGCCAGACCTGCTGTGTGACTCCAGCACTTTGTGTCTATTTCTGTGTAAACCGGAATCTGCAGTTCCTTCCTACACACTCTGAATAATAGTTCTGAATAAATTGCACTTTTTTTAAAAAATTAGCAGAGGTGTTCAGAGATGAAAGGACAGAACATCACAGTATAATGGATAAGAGGTACAGTTCCTGGGTTAACATCTTGGGTTCCGGCATAGTGAATCTGTGGAATTCATTGCCACAGAGGGCTGTGGAGGCCAAGTCAATGATTATTTTTAAGGCAGAGATAGATAAATTCATGATTAGTATGGGTGTCGGGGGGTATGGGGAGAAGGCAGGAGAATGGTGCTAGGAAGGAGAGATCACTCAGCCATAATTGAACGGCAGAATAGACTTGGAGTCTGAAGAAGGGTTTCGGCCTGAAACGTTGCCTATTTCCTTCGCTCCACAGATGCTGCCGCACCCGCTGAGTTTCTCCAGCACTGTTGTCTGCGGCAGAATAGACTTGATGGGCCGAATGGCCTAATTCTGCTCCTTTCACTTATGAACATGACTGTGGGCAAGCTTTTGTTTTAAATCCGGGTTTAGCAACTGCAGTTACCGTGATACACCTTCAGAAGATTGCATCCTCATTCGCAGACATTCAACAAAGATGCTAACTATCTGGAGAAATGCAAACTCCGCAGAAGGATGAACGTGGCCATTAAACAAGCAACGTGCCCCTACCTCAATCCGCATCAACTTCAACAGCTCCTGCTTTGCCTCCTCGAAAATGGTTCCAACGTGCTTCACCTGAAATGCTCCATCAATGTCATCCGGTTCATCCTCGGGGTAAAGGTGCACGGATGAGGGTTGGCTCTCCACGGTCACAGACTTGCGTTCCCTGGTATCCTGTGATGCTGACTAGTATTGACAAAACTTGTTATTTAAGGAATCGCAGCCTCTTTAGATCGTTCCCATCCCTTGCTGCCCAATACCTTCTTTGCCCCAACCTTCTAGCAAACAGAAGATGCCACCAAGCCTTGGGCATTTACTCCACAGGAGAGATCACGTGGTCATTAACAAGCAACGTGGCTCCACCTCAATCCATAACTACGAGTAACTTTCAGAGAGCCACACAGTAGCTTGGTCTTCCAATTATTGTATTTGTTCTTCAAGAGCTTGCAAGGACAAGGCTGGGCAGTGAGCTACATGGTCTCAGGCCTTTTTGACGGTTACATTTCGAAGGGCCATTGCAATTCTATAGCATTCTTTCATTTTAACACTTTTGCCAAAACAGGACAATTCTTTCACAATTAATATGGGTAAAAAATGTTATTCCTGTAAATACCAGAGAACAATGCCTCTTGTCAAATCATGAGTATTTATTCAACAGATTATACATATAATAGACCAGTCGAGACACATGAATTGGTTGCAGGGCAAAGAATAGTTTGTCCTCCAACAGGACAAAGAATATTCCTGGGATGTCAGGGCTTTCATATGAAGAAAGACTGGACAGACTCGGCTTGTATTTACTATAATTTAGAAGATTGTGGGGGATCTTATAAAAACTTACAAAATTCTCAAGGGGTTGGATAGGCTAGATGCAGGAAGATTGTTCCCGATGTTGGGGAAATCCAGAACAAGGGGTCACAGTTTAAGGATAAGGGGAAGTCTTTTAGGACCGAGATGAGAAAAACATTTTTCACACAGAGAGTGGTGAATCTGTGGAATTCTCTGCCACAGAAGGTAGTTGAGGCCAGTTCATTGGCTATATTTAAGAGGGAGTTAGATGTGGCCCTTGTGGCTAAAGGGATCAGGGGGTATGGAGAGAAGGCAGGTACAGGATACTGATTTGGATGATCAGCCATGATCATATTGAATGGCGGTGCAGGCTCGAAGGGCCGAATGACCTACTCCTGCACCTATTTTCTATGTTTCTATGTTTCTAATAGAAGGACAAGGCAGGCTGGGTTCCACTCCACTAATATTGAGCCTGCCAACGCACTGATCCACACTCTCATCAATAATTGACTTAAACACGCCTTACATTTGAATATGTAACCTGCTAAAAGTTGCTATATTTGATGAGCTGGTGAACGGAGAGGGCACGTAACGACAAATAAACAAGTGAGCACAAATGACGCCCAAGCCAGGGACTCTCTGAGTGCTGGTCCCAGAAGCGGATCTGCAATCACTCCTTACAATCGCTCCACTCCCATAAGATCCGTACATTGCGGACGGCTCAATTGTAAAATTCCGCTGACTGGATAGCACGCAACAAAAAAGCTTTTCACTGTACCTCGGTACATGTGACCATAAACTAAATTAAACTAAACTAAATAAAGAGCACAAATTAATGCAGCAGCAGCCTAGTTGGAACTCTGTTCAGGGTCAGCATCTTTCGTCCTTTGGAACTGGGGGCAATGTCAAAACATATCTTCTCTCGTATGTGGCTCTATACAATGCTGGGGATGAGAGAGTTAGAGTTAGATTTAGTTCTTAGGGCTAAAGGAATCAAGGGATATGGGGGAAAAAGCAGGAACGGGCTACTGATTTTAGATGATCAGCCATGATCATATGGAATGGTGGTGCTGGCTCAAAGGGCCGAATGGCCTACTCCAACACCCATTTTTCTATGTTTCTATATTCTTATACACAGTGAGATGAGTTTCTGGTGTGGATCTCATGTCGGGAAGTGGTTCCAAAGGGTTATTTTTATGGAGGAAGGAATCCTTGACCAGCTGAGAGTACAAGCAGACCATCAGCAACATGCCTGCTCAATGACACACTAACTCTGGAGGCCACATACTCAGCCCGGGCCATATCAGATCCTTAAACTCAATCTGCACTAATAAAGGAGGGTGAGAATGCACCTCACGTGGCATATCTATGATTTGGCATGTTCAATATGCGCAACGCATCTGCAAGTGAAGGTTACCTTCACGCCAATATTAAAAATAATTGAGCCTATTTAATTTGGAACAGGTGATAGGGATAGTGAGCAAAAGCCTCAAACTACTGTGGCCCTTTGCAGGAAGTCTGAGTAGTGGAACAGTCTTTGGCTTACTCTGCTAAACGAAGGGCTAAATGGTAATTCCTCTTGCAGAGACACTGAAATCCTCCCACGCTCGTAGGCCATATCAAAATCTGAACACATTCCTTTGTGTATTCCTAAAACGGAAGCAAGAACAGTTTTACTTTCATCCTGATTTGCACAGCAGTTCATTTGTGACACTCTGACCGTCAACACCTTATTACTAGCGACACTGCTCTAACCAATACTTCATGCATTAACATCAATGTAAGAAGCGGCAGGGAACGAATACAAGCTGATAGGATTTAGCACAAACTGGTATAAATTATGCAACTTCAAATGCTACAGTGGTATTTTTCTATGCATTTTACGCAGTCATAGTTTTTATTTCCCAAAGTTTAGGATTATTACATGAGATACCAAGTAATGTGAACCCCCCACCCTTCTCTCCCCTCCCATACCACACACAAAACCCTCCCGCACCCCCCCCCCCCCCCCCCCCACACACACACACACACACACACACAGAAGAAAAGCATTTGCAGGGAAATAATATTAGTCCCATTCAGCAGTTAGATTTGGGAACATTAGAACGGCATGCAGAGCAGATAGTGCGGGGCTGCACTTTTCTTATCGGAGAGCTTCAAATTTTTGTCTGAGTGGTGTTTACGGGCTGGTATCTTGGGATCCAAGTATTTAAGTGTGTTAATCTCCAACATGCTGAAAGACAGACTCCAGGCTCACCCGAAATGTCCACGGGCATGGATATACAGCGGCTCAGCAAGGCAGCCCGGTTGTTCTCTGAAGTCTGTGCCTTTGGTCCCTCGGTCCCTATGGACAGAGACAGGGACAGAGCTGGTGAGTGGTCACACTCGCAGGGTCAAGCTTCCACGCCGGCTGCCTCGCCACAGAAGTCCCCATTAGTTCCTGCCATGAGGAGAGTCACAACAGCAAGGAGAACAAAAGCATTGAGAGGGATAGGTCGGGTAGACGCACAGAGGCTCTCGCCCAGAGTAGGGGGAATCAAGAATCATAGGTTTAAGGTGAGGGGTGAAGATTTAATAAGCATCAGAAGCTCTCGCCCAGAGTAGGGGGATCAAGAATCAAAGGACATAGGTTTAAGGTGAGGGGTGAAGTTTTATTAATAGGAACCCGAGGAGTAACGTTTTCACACAGAAGATGGTGGTTATATGGAACAAGCTGACGAAGGAGGTAGTTGAGACAGGTTGTATCGCAACGTTTAAGAAACATTTGGACAGGTACATGGATAGGATAGGAATAGAGGGATATAGGCCAAACGCAGGCAGGTGGGCTAGTGTAGATGGGGCACGTTAGTCAGTGTAGACAAGTTGAGCCATAGGGCCTGTTTCCATGCTGTATGTATGAGAGGAAATTAAATACAATATCAAATGAGGCAGCGTGACCACGACAGTACCTAAATCGGGTATCAAAGGCAGCATGGATAAAAGTGGCAAGGGTGCAACCTGGAGAAGATGGGTGGTGGAGGCCATAGGTGGAAGAAAGCCATCTCACCCCACTGTGATGCGAGTTTCACTTAACTCCGAGACACAGCTTTTACAATGGCACCAAGCCGAGATAGACTTTGCAGACCAGTAAAGAACCTGCAAAAAGCTATAGATAAGTTATGCAAGCAAGGCGGAAAATTGGCAGTTACACAAAAAACTGGAGAAACTCAGCGGGTGCAGCAGCATCTAAGGAGCGAAGGAGATAGGCGACATTTCGGGTCGAGACCCTTCTTCAGACAGGTGTGGAGAAATGTGAGGCCATCCAGATGTAGCAACTAAAACTGGTTTACCAAGGAAAGACACAAAGTACAGGAGTAACTCAGCGGGTCAGGCAGCATCCCTGGAGAACATGGATAGGTGACCTTTCAAGTTACGTTCTGCAGGGATGCTGCCTGACCCGCTGACTTACTCCAGCATTTCCTTGTGAGGCTCTCCATTTTGGTAGGAAGAATAGAGATTACAAAGGTGTACATATGTTCTTGATATCCTTGTACATGATACACAAAATATTAACATGCAGATACAGCAAATAATTGTGAAGGCAAGTGGAATGGTGTATTTTTTTGCAGAGCTGGAGCATAAACACGAACACTATGCTACAACTTGACAGTAAGATCATCTCTGGTGTACTACTCCAGTTCCGATCCCCTTATTAATTTAAGGAGAGAAAGTTCACTAGGCCGATTAGTGAGATGAAGGATATGTAGGAAAGAACTGCAGATGTTGGTTTAAATTGTAGGTAGACACAAAATGCTGGAGTAACTCAGCGGGACAGGCAGCATCTGAAGAAGGGTCTCGACCCGAAATTTTGCATCCAGCAGTGAGATGAAGGAGTTGAATTATACAGATAGTTTGGGCCTTAACTGTCTGGGAGTTTTGGAGAATGAGGGTAATTTTATAAAACATTCTGACTGGACTTATGAAAGATTCTGAAAGAACATGACAAGGCAGAGATAGACAGAGAATGCTGAATACAGAGATGGATGGACGATGTTTCGGGTCAGGACCTGATTGTGATTGGGGGGGGAAGAACTAGAAGTAATTAAAGACAAAATGGATGACATCAAGCAGGCTGGTTCTGACCTTGGCTAGCGACGGTGTGATTCCAGGATGGATACATCGTTGTGAACTGTGGAACTGGTTAAGTGACAATTAATTGAGGGGGGGGGGGGGGGGGGGAGAGAGAGGAGTGCAGATGCCGAGAGGTTGTTTCCACGAATGAGGTCAATCTGGAACTGGGGTGCTATTTTAGAATAAGGAATTTGAGTCAATGTCATATAGCAGAGAAATTGGCCTTCAACACACATGCTGATCTCTTTTTGCCCATCTACACTATTCCTTATACTTAACCAGATATATCCCTATCAGGTTAGTCTTCAACATTTGACATGACAAAGGACAAAGGACATTTATTGTCACATACACCAGTCGGTGTAGTGAAATTTGACTTGCCATGCAGCACACCGATAAAGATAAGACACAACACTAAAGAATTAACAATGAACATAAAAACATCCCCCCACAATGGTTCCCACGGTGGGGAAGGCACAAAGTCCAGTCCCATCCCCATGTCCACCCATAGTCAGGCCTATTTAGGTCTCTGCAGTCGGCGCTACGGAAGGAGTGGAAGGTAAGTTTACCCAGTTTTATTCCACCAGGGAGGTCTTACCTTCCACTCCTGCAACCACCGGCAACCACCTTCAACCAGCATCGCAACCGGCTTCAACTAGAAAATTACCAATTTTTTAAACGGCAACCTATTTTTAGTCGCGGCTGGTTTTGAATTTTTTAAAATAATCATATAGAACATAGAAGAAGCGGAAACCAGTTTCGACCATTAGGGAGACTGACAAAAACCTCCGGGAACCGCACGGAAACCTTGGGTGGGGCGCAACGTCTCCAGAGGTTTCCGTTCAGGTTTCCTAAGTGGGACAGGGGCATTATTAAACGTTGTTGTTCACTCCCCCATAGAGACGTGCAAGAAGCAAAGGTAAGACCAGACCAGCCACGCTCTGACTGAATGGTCCAGCTGGCTCAATGGGCTTCAAGGCCTTCTCCTGTTCTTCCCGAAACTCTTCAGATGACAAATCCTGTAATCACGAACCCTGTGACCTGTGTCTCTGTCTCACACTGTGCTCTAGCTCTGTGTGGGTGGAGTGTGCAGATTCTTGGTGTTCCTGCCAAGGTTCCTCCAGGTGCTCTGTTTCCCTCCCACACCCCACGGATCTGCCAATTAGTAGATTATTTGCCCTCTGGATATTACCCCTGGGGTGTAGGGAGGGGATGTGAAAGTGAACGAATGGATGTGGTTGTCGGTCGGCGGGACTCGGTGGGCCAAAAGGTCTCCTTTCATGCTGTATCTCTCCATTCAATTCAAAAATGACATGTAACTAAACAAAAAGCCATTACTCAGTGTCTCCCCTTGACCATCCCTCCTTCCCATCTCCTGGACTCTTCCCCACCTTGCTCCCTTGACATTAGCAAATCTCCCTGCCTCTTTCAACCCCCAAGTAAAGATTGAACAGAACACAGTGGACTCCTCCGTGCCACAAATTCAGATACAAGACCTGCCAGGGTTAGCCAGATATGGAAAGGATTGTTAGGAGGTGGGGTGGCATTTCTTGACTGCATTTACTCCCAATCGAGATTAGGAGGTCAACTGCATAACCTCTTGTGTTACCCTGGATGGGATCTCATAACTCAGCCAAGGCTAGGAACTGCTATTCTAGACAGATTGGGATAGTTAGGATTTCCCGTGCAGTTGCCTTCATTGATGTGTTCCCTCATAAAGTGTCGTTGTTAAAGTACTGTATTGGGGAAATGGTCACCTTGAGCCATTCTGTACTCCCCAAACGTATATTGATGCAACTTTCTCAGTTAGAAATTTTGCACAGTACAATGTACAACATTTTCAACTTGACATGGAGAGAGCACTTTGTATTAAAGATTTAAAATTTGTGCTTGGTGCCATTGAAAATGTCAACGTTTCCTCCACATAACCATTTTATGTTGGAGTTAAATGGCTGCTTTGCAGCTTTCCTTGGTACACGTGACAATAAACTAAACTAAAACTAAACCGATAAGGAATGTTAGACACAAAAAGGTTGGAGTAACTCAGCGGGACCGGCAGCATATCTGGAGGGAAGGAATGTTACTGACCTACGCTGCATGTCAGGCATTCATCATAGCGATTTGAGCTTGCTTGTGCTTTTGGCCTCTGCACTGGCAGGTCTACCTTTTCCTCATTCGAACCTTCCTCATCCTGAACTAATCTAGCAGGAGGCGGTTGGACGGTGGCAATGGTGACGCGTCTCGATGGCTTTGAGCTGGACCATTCCTGTGTGCCGTTTTCCTGGCCTGATCGATCCTGTGTTTGTGATGTCTCCTGATACTGGGCTCCATCCTGAATAACTAACTCTGCACCTGACCGTCTCTCTTTAGCTGCCTTGCCGCGCTCTCCCTTCAGCAAGGAACGGCGTCGTATGGCTTTCCTGCTCCCTAAGCTATCTGCGTCAACGGACTCGGAATCGATTTTAAACACTGCTACGTACAGGAAGTCAGGGAGCTCCTTTAAAGCAGGGTCCATGGTGATACCTTTAGAGGAGAGAAGGTCACAGGTGAAACATCTCATTGGCACCATGTCAGCCTTACATTGGTACACCACAATCAAATGTGAATCACATTGGTGGAAGAATCTTTAATACAAATTTAACCTTTTAAATCACATTGCAGAATAGAACATTGAACAGTACGGCACGGTGGCTCAGCGGTAGAGTTGCTCCCTTACAGTGCCAGAGACCCAGGTTCGATCCTGACTATCGGTGCTATCTGTACGGAGTTTGTCCGTTCTCCCTGTGACTGCATGGGTTTTCCTCGGGTGCACCGGTTTCCTCCCACGCTCCAAAGACGTATAGGTTTGTAGGTTAATTGGCTTTGGTACAATTGTAAAATGTCCCTAGTGTGTGTAGGATAGTGCTAGTGTGCGGGGATCGCTGGTTGGCGCGGACTCGGTGGGCTGAAGGTCCTGTTTCTGCGCTGTGTCTCTAAACTACTCTAAAGGACATGATTACACTGGAGAGGGTACACAGGAGATGCACCCAGATTGGAGTTTCAGTTACGAGGACAAAATTATTTCTCTTTTTAAACAAAAACTCAGGGAAATAACTCTGATCCCTCTTCATGATTAATTTTGCTGTTTCAAAAATCGATCTGCTGTGCATTTTCTGCATTCTTTCTATTATAATTGCAGCACGATGTCACTAGCTTAGCATTCACATCATCTTGCGATAAAGACAAATTCTATTTGTTTTCCCAATTGCTTAATAACTTCTAATGATTTGTACACAAGGACACACTGGACAGGATAGTGGGACAGGGCATAAGAAACAATAAACCATTTAGGCGCCATAATCCCCAGGTCTGCTCCTCCGATCAAAAAGGTCATGGCTGATCTCCTAACCTCAGCCTTGAATGCATGCATTGGTGACTATGTATACAATCATGAGGAATCGATCAGGTGGATCTCTTGCCCAGATTGAGGGGGGAATCGAGAACCAGAGGGCATAGGTTTAAGGTGAAGGGGGAAAGATTTTACAGAAATCCGAGGGGTAAATTTTTCATGTGAAGGGGTTGTGTGCGCATGGAGCGAGCTGCTGCAGAAAGCATGGACTATCGCAACGTTAATAAGCAATTATACAGGTACATGGATAGGGCAGGTTTACAGGGATATGGCCAAACGCAGACAAGTAGGACTAGTGTAGATGGGGCATGTTGGTCAGTGTGGATAAGTTGGGACGAAGGGCCTGGTTCCATATTGTATGATATGACTGTGACTTCACAGCACTGTTGGAAACTTGTGCATATCCTGGATTGGATGTAAAGTGACAGAAGGGAATTGAGAGGAACGGGAGTGAAGTGGAGTGGGATATTGATATGGATATGTATGGAAGCTAACATAACCTGAATGTTATTAATGTGAAAAAGGAGAACAAATCCTTGGAGAGCACGACTAATCACAATATAAAGAGCAGGAAGTCACAAAATCTATTTTCACAACTGCCGCTGAAAAACTATTTACATCAACAGAAACCACAAGAAGACTTGCTGGCACCATTCAATCTGCAAAGAGGCCCAGCTGGTAGAGCCATTGCCTCATGGAGCTGGAGACCCGGGTTCAATCCTGACCTCGGGTGCTGTCTGCGTGGAGTTTGCACGTTCTCCCTGTGACTGCGTGGGTTTTCTCCAGGTGCTCCGGCTTACTCCCACATCCCACATAAGCATGGGTTTGGACGTTAATTGACCTTGGTAAATTACCCCTAGTGTGTATGGAATGGATGAGAAAGTGGGATAACATAGAACTATGAGAATTAAGGGACAGAAGTTTAGGGGTAACATGAAGGGGAACTTCTTTACTCAGAGAGTGGTGGCTGTGTGGAATGATCTTCCTGCAGAAGTGGTGGAGGCAGGATCGATTTTAACATTTAAAAGTAAAGTGGATAGGTATATGGACGGGAAAGGAATGGAGGGGTATGGTCTGAGTGCAGGTAGATGGGACTAGGGGAAAATAAATGGTCGGCATGGACTGGAAGGGCCGAGATGGCCTGTTTCCGTGCTGTAATTGTTATATGGTTATATGGTTAACTAGTGTGAACGGGCGAACAATGGTCGGTATCGATGCGGTGGGCCAGAGGGCCTGTTTCCATGCTGTGTCTTTCAATCAATCAACCAAAGATGCTAAAGACTCACAACAAGATTGGCACAAACTAAGATTAATGCTTCAAGTACCGAAGCACAAAAACTGGGATAATACCTCTTCCACCACTGAAGGGTTAAAGAACCATCACAAATTAAATTGAAAAGAGAGTGTTATTGCTTTCTCTGGTTGATTTAAAAAACAATAGTAAAGTAATTCCCCTTCTTCATTTGAAAAATACAAGTGGAAGTGGCTACTTTGACTTTTCATGGAAGTGCTATTAAAAATAAATGCGTGACCTACTCCAGAAGCTTATGACGCAAACAGAAAACACAATGAAAGAGGAATCCAGATAACGTTATTCAAATGAGTAGGGAGGAACTGTCGATGCTGGTTTAAACCGAAGCAGACACAAAAAGCTGGAATAACTCAGGCAGCATCTAGGGCGAAAATGAATGGGTGACGTTTCGGGTCGAGGCCCTTCTTCAGACTGAGAGTCAACGAAAAGGGGAGAGAGATATAGACTGTACCAAGAACAAAATGAATGGAAGATATGCAGAAAGCAACAATAATCAAGGAGGTGGAGCCCACAATGGTCCATTGTTGGCTGTGGGATAGGTGATAATGAATTAATACAGACAGTGGAACTCAACAGGATGACCGTGAAACTAGCATGACTAGGTTGGGAGAGGGCCAAAGAGAGGGGATGCAAGGGCTACTTGAAGTTTGAGAAATCAATATTCATTGATGAGTTGAGTTGTAATCTGCCCAAGTGAAATATGAGGTGATGTTCCTCCAATTTACATCTGGCCTCACTCTGACAATGGAGTTTGCCCAGAGAGGTCAGTGTGGGAACGGGAAGGGGAGTTAAAGTGTTTGGCAACTCGAATATCACGTAGGCCTGAGGAGGACTGAAGGTGTTCAGTGAAATGATCGCCGAGAATTGTAGGTAAGTTAACGTACTAATGTAAATTCTTCTGTAATTCCCTTCAAGGATTTCACATAGCGATGGAGCTAGAATCTAATTTTTATCCCCAATTTTGGATTTGGGGAATGGAATGGACTAGTACATCTATCACGTCTGAAGAAGGGTCTCGATCCCCTGAAATGTCACCTATTCCTTTTCTACAGAGATGCTGCCTGACCCGCTGAGTTACTCCAGCATTTTGTATCATATTATGATGATCACTCTCTCTAAAGTAATGTAGCATTGCCATCTAGAGGCCGATCAATGTCACTGCATCAAATAACCAAATGAATACTCAACTAAGGGTAAAGCAGGGTACACAAAAGGCTGGAGAAACTCAGCGGGTGCAGCAGCATCTAAGGAGCGAAGGAGATAGGCGACGTTTCGGGCCAAAACCCTTCTTCAGACTGGCTAGGGATCAGGGAAACGAGAGATGTGTTAAAGAAGGAACTGCAGATGCTGGAGAATCGAGGGTACAAAAAGCTGGAGAAACTCAGCGGGTGCAGCAGCATTGATGGAGCGAAGGAAATAGATGACGTTTCGGGTCGAGAGCCTGAAACCCCGAACACAGTCTGAAGACGAGTCTCGACCCGAAACATCACCTATTTCCTTCGCTCCTTAGATGCTGCCTCACACGCTGAGTTTCTCCAGCATTTTTGTCTACCTTCGATTTTTCCAGCATCTGCAGTTCTTTCTTAAACACAAAATAGAAAGATGATAAGCATATTTCAAAGTAGATGCGTTATGACCATGAAATAAATGAGGAAAGGATTGAGACATTGCTGGCAAGATCAGCATTTATTTCTCACCCCCAACTGCTTTTAAGGTGATGAGCAACTTTCTGCAGCTCGGTATTGTTACTGCTAAAGATACCGTTGGACAGGAATTTCCTGACCTTAGGGTCACCAACGAATAAACGACAATATGTTTCCAAGAAAAATTGCCGCGCTTCTTGGAGGAAACCCACAGGTGATGGTGTTGGGAAGAACTGCAGATGCTGGTTTAAACTTAAGACAGACACAAAAAGCTGGAGTAACTCAGCGGGTCAGGCCGCATCTCTGGCGAAAAGGAATAGGAGACGTTTTGCGTCGAGATCCTTCTTCAGACTGAAGATTTCGAAACGTCACCATTCCTTTTCTCCAGAGATGCTGCCTGACCTGCTGAATTACTCCAGCTCTAGATGTCCGGTTCCATCCTGACACGGGTCCGATCGGGACTACAGGCGCTGTTTGTATGGAGTTTGTACGTTCTTCCTGTGAACACTGGGTTTTCTGCTGGTGCTCCAGTTTTCCTCTCACACTCCAAAGACGTACGGGTTTGTAGGTTAACTAGCTTCAGTAAATTGTCCCTAGTGTGTAGAATAGTGTTCAGACTATTATCTAAATGGAGGCCGATTAGGAAAAGGGGAGATGCAGCGCGACCTGGGTGTCATGGTACACCAGTCATTGAAAGTAGGCATGCAGGTGCAGCAGGCAGTAAAGAAAGCAAATGGTATGTTAGCATTCATAGCAAAAGGATTTGAGTATAGGAACAGGGAGGTTCTACTTCAGTTGTATAGGGTCTTGGTGAGACCACACCTGGAGTATTGCGTACAGTGCTGGTCTCCAAATCTGAGGAAGGACATTATTGCCATAGAGGGAGTGCAGATAAGGTTCACCAGACTGATTCCTGGGATGTCAGGACTGTCTTATGAACAAAGACTGCATAGACTCAGTTTATACTCTCTAGAATTTAGGAGATTGAGAGGGGATCTTATAGAAACTTACAAGATTCTTAAGGGGTTGGACTGGCTAGATGCAGGAAGATTGTTCCCGATGTTGGGGAGGTCCAGGACAAGGGGTCACAACTTAAGGATAAGGGGGAAATCCTTTAGGACCGAGATGAGAAGGACTTTTTTCACACAGAGAGTGGTGGGTCTCTGGAACTCTCTGCCATAGAGGGTAGTTGAGGCCAGTTCATTGGCTATATTTAAGAGGGAGTTAGATGTGGCCCTTGTGGCTAAGGGGATCAGAGGGTATGGAGAGAAGGCAGGTACGGGATACTGAGTTGGATGATCAGCCATGATCATATTGAATGGCGGTGCAGGCTCGAAGGGCCGAATGGCCTACTCCTGCACCGAATTTCTATGTTTCTATGTTTCTAATAGTGATAGTGTACAGGTGATTGCTGGTCGGAATAGACTCAGAGAGCCGAAGTGCTAGATTCCATGTTGCTTCTCTAAAAAAAATATCTGAACTACAATCCCTCTGTCAGTGAAGTCCCAGTCTTCCGGGGTATCTTAGAGTTTGCACTGGACGTTTGCCAGAAGTGAGTTCCATGGATACCAAGTACCAATTCTTAATCACCCAGCCATTCCAAAGTACAACTGGTACAACTGGTAAATTCAGGTTTACTGGTAAACTTTCTAAATTCAGCCCTGAACACCACACCCTTGTAAATCAACACTAATTCAACAATTTGCAGTGTATTCTGGCACAGGGCAGATATAAACACCAGATTATATACAAGGACTACAGAGCCTTGTTGGTACCAATTACTTACACTGCAATTACAGGAGGCAAAATGAGAGGCTTGTGAAAAGCCCCTGTGTTTCACAGAACCAGGGCTGTGTGCAGAAATAACGCATTTTGCAAAACCTGCGAAAAGGAAATGATGCCGCGAATGATACTCTGCAAACCAAACGCTCCGCTGCCTTCGACGAAAGGGTCATAATATTAGACAAATGAGGATAATAATCCCCTCGACTGTAACATTATCGCTCTCCACTTCAACTGCAATATCTACTGAACAATTAACAGGAACAAGTAGACACAAAAAGCTGGAGTAACTCAGCGGGGCAGGCAGCATCTCTGGATAGAAAGAATGGGTGACGTTTCGGGTCGAGACCGTTCTTCAGACAAGACGGAACAAGAAGTGTTTATTTTGGGCTTATTTGCTTCGTTTCTGGTGCACTGTGCTAACATTTGCAGCACAGCACTTAGGGTAGACTTTACATCATAGTATCCACTATACAAATATGGAGTGTGTTGTTTGGAATCTCTTTATTGATTCCCCAAGCCTCTTGCCTCCCCTTGAACTCTCATATTTCCCTATCTTTCCATATATAGAGATATATACACAGCAAGAGAACAGGCCCTTTGGGCCATTGAGTCCACGCCAACCTATTCACAGTAGATCTGTGTTATCCCAATTTCTCATCTGTTTCTTATATATTCTTACATCTAGCGCAGCACGGTGGCGCAGCGGTAGAGCTACTGCCTTAGAGCATCAGAGACCCGGGTTCAATCCTGACCACGGTGCTGTCTGTACGGAGTTTGTACATTCTCCACGTGACCTGCATGGGTTTTCTCTGAGATCATTGGTCTCCTCCCATACTCCAAAGACGTACAGGTGTGCCGGTTAATTGGCTTGCTATAAATGTAAAATTGTCCCTAGTGTGTGTCAGTGTACAGGGTTTTCTGGTCGGTACAGACTCGTTGGGCCGAAGGGCCTGTTTCCGTGATGTGACTAAACTAAAGAAAATATTATGAGCAATTTCACAGAAGCCCTTTAATCTACAAATCCCCACATCCTTGGGAAGCGAGAGGAAATGGGAGTACCCGGTGAAAACCCACACGGTCACAGGAGAATGTGTAACCCACACAGACAGCACCTGAGATCAGGATCTACCATGCCATCTCCAATCTCCACCCATCTCCTGTGTGAGCTCAACTTGTCCTTGAGACCTCGTCATATAGCTGCTCTGGAGATTGACTAAACAGCGAGTGGGATGGAAGGCAGCAATACAATTCAATTGCTTTATAACCCCCCCATTTCATGTGATAATTGAAGCCCCATACTGGCTGTGAAGTTGGAATATTTCAGAACAGTGTCTTATTTCCTCTATTTCCAAAACTATTTTGTTTATTTTTATTTTCCTCAAGCAGTAACACTCCACTGCAAGGTTTAGGGGTGTGCCCTAGTATAAAAGCCCTGTCCCACTGTACGAGTTTGTTCAAAGAGCTCTCCCGAGTTTGCTCTGATTGGAACTCGGTGATTTACGGTAATGGCCGCTCGTCGGTACTCGGGGCTCTCGTGGACATTTTTCAACGTGTTGAAAAATCTTCACGATTCTTCCCGAGCTTACCTGCCGTTAGCGTTACGAGCCGCTAAGAGACGTCCCCGAGCTCCGACGTACCTGCTACGTTCATTCTCCGTGCTTACCATGAGTTTGATATTTTTAAAAACTCGGGAGAGCTCTTGAATGAACGCGTACAGTGGGACAGTGCCATAAGTATTGAGCCCCGGGTCAGCCTTCCCCCATTCACGTGTGTGTTGTTCTCTTTGCTTCAACAATAAAGATCTCTTTGGTTCACCACACGTGGCTTGCCTGTTTGCCCGCCTTAGGATATACAACTCTTTTTGATAAACAGAAGTAATAAAATGATTGAAAAACAATAAATTGCTGATGCTTGAAATCAGAAATGAAAGCACAAGCTACTCGAAATATTCAGGTCAGACAGCATCTATAGAGAGAGAAACAAGGTTAATGTTTCAGTTCAATGACATTTCATCAGAAATGATTGAATTGAAATGATCGACAACAAGATGAAATCTCTCCTAAATCTATCCAATGATTTAGTGCAGTCATATGTGAGTATACACACCTGGACATAACTGAAATAAAGTTCATAAACATGCATTTCAGTACCGAATTTATGGTATGCGTTAATGCCCAAGAACTAGGATGTTTGAAATACAAACAGTCATATGACTTTTGCTCCAAGGAAAACATTTTATCCGGATGCATCACAGCATGGTTTGGGAACAGCTCCACCCAAGACCGCAAGAAATTGCAGAGGATTGTGGACGCAGCCCAGACCATCACACAAACCAACCTCCCTTCCATTGACTCAATCTACACCTCACGCTGCCCCGGCAAGGCCAGCAGCATCATCAAGGACCAGTCACACCCTGGCCACTCGCTCTTCTCCCCTCTCCCTTCAGGCAAGAGGTATAGAAGTGTGAAAACGAACGCACACCTCCAGATTCAGGGACAGTTTCTTCCCAGCTGTTATCAGGCAACCATCACCAACTAAAGAGAAGTCCTGAGTAACTATCTACCTCATTGGAGACCCTTGGACTGTCTTTAATTGGACTTTATCTTGTGCTAAATGTCAAACCGTTATCATGTATGTGTACATTGTGGATGGCTCGATTATGATCGTGTATTGTCTTTCTACTGACTGGTTAACAAAACTATTTCACTATACCCTGGTACACATGACAATAAACTAAACTATTAGCCCTGTCCTACGGTACGAGTTCATTCCAAGAGCTCGCCCGGGTTTAAAAAAAATCAAACTCGTAGTAAGCATGGACAATGAATATAGCGGGTAGGTTGGAGCTCGGGGACGTCTCTTAGCGCTAACGGCAGGTACTCGGGAAGACTCGCTAACGGCAGGTAAGCAGGGCAAGACTCATGAAGATTTTTCAACGTGTTGGAAAATGTCCACGAGATCCCCGAGTACCGACGAGCGGCCATTACGGTAAATCTCCGAGTTCCAATCAGGGCAAACTCGGGAGAACTCTTGGAATGAACTCGTACCGTGGGACAGGGCTTTATGGAAGGTTGGTGGTGGAGAGCATTGGGAATGACAGATATCAAAAACTGATGCATAATAACCAATTAAAGCACATGAAAAAAAACCCCAAAAAACATTAGCAAACAGCTGTCTGAGGGTGCTTTGGGTGCATTCAAGAATGTCTGACAATTTAAGTACCAAATGGAAGGGGAGTTAGGAGGTTGTGGCAAGGTGTAGCAGCAGGTATAGCTTCTTCAGACTCAGAACGGTTCTTCCATAAGCTAGGGTGCGATCTGATTCACCTCAACTCGAGAAATTGGACTTTGTCTGTGGAAGTGATGCACTATAATGCTGAGAACTATATTCTGCACCCCTCGCCTCTACCTATTGTACTCGAGTTTGACAATTGCATTTACGTATGCTATTATTCAATTTTGTGGGAAAACACTTGGGGCGACCACGGTGGCGCAGCGGTAGAGTTGCTGCCTTACAGCGTGCTTGCAGCGCTAGAGACCCGGGTTCGATCCTGACTATAGGTCAGTACATTTGCCCCGTGTCCGCGGGGGGTTTCCCCCGAGATCTTCGGTTTCCTCCCACACTCCAAAGATGTACAGGTGTGTGGGTTAATTGGCTTGGTGTAACATTGTCCCTAGTGTGCGTAGGATAGTGTTAATGTGCGGGGATCGCTGGTCGGTGCGGGAGGGTCCGTTTCCATCCTGTATTTCTAAACTAAACTAAACATGCAAAACAAAGCCTTTCACTGTACCATGGTGCACGTGACAATAATAAACCGAAACCTGGTGAGAGAAGGAACGGGAAATTCAGCGGCGATCATACTGAAGGGCAGAGCAGATCCAAAGTATCATGGATTTAAGCTGCTGCAAATTTCTTATTATTTACACAGTTCCAGATACCAGTGGAGGTCAACGCCAGCGCGTCTCATGCAATATGAAAATTTTGCAGGGTAATTCTAATGTGAACAAAGGATTTCAAAATGAGGAGATTAGCATGTGAAACAATGCGGATAGATCACCGAGACAAAAACTCTGTCTACTTTGTGTCAGACAAGAACCAGCGGGCTGCACCCACCTACCTGCATCAGAGGTTGACTTCCCAGCTGCATCCTTCTGATCATCAGCAAGCGATGTACTAGTGAACTGTCTGTGTCGCACAGGGCTCATGCGAGTGGTAGAGTTCGGCAGTGGAGCCAGGCGCGAAGGTTGGTTCTCCTACCATTAAACATAGGACATGGCTACTGTCAGTAAACATTAGTGAAGCCAATATCTTCACTTATACAGGGTTACACAAAAAGCTGGAGAAACTCAGCGGGTGCAGCAGCATCTAAGGAGCGAAGGAGATAGGCGACGTTTCGGATCGAGACGTTCTTCCGACCCTTCTTCACTTATACAGTAAACTAGTTCCCCGATCGATCACAGTTATTAAATCAGCTCAGCCTGCAGTGAATCCGATCTTTAGATTCCAGTAAACCATCACACATTCACAAAATATCCTGCTCTATTTTTTTATGAAGTCACTTCCAGTTTTTTTTTTTCTTTGCTCATGCTACTGCAATTAGTCTGAAAAAGGATCACGACCCGATATGTCAGGTAGCCTGCCCAACCTCTCCCTATAGCTCAGGCCCTCAAGTCCTGGCAATATCTTCGTAAATCTTCCCTGCACACTGATCAAGGTCTAGGTTCAAACTGCATGCGCTATTTGGATTAACTACCTTCCATTTCCCCACTTTCAATCAGTTTCATTAGTGAGAAAGCAAACAATTACAGATGACAGGAATGGTCCTAGCCACCTCCAACCCCGTATCTTCTTAGTCTAGTTTAGAGATATAGGAACAGGCCCTTCGGCCCACCGAGTCTGTGCTGACCGGCGATCCCTGCACACTAACACTATCCTACGCACACTAGGGACAATTTACAATTATACAAAGACAATTAGCCTACAAAACTGTACGTATTTGGAGTGTGGGAGGAGATCCCGGTAAAAACCCTTGCAAGCCACAGGGAGAACGTACAAACTCTTTACAGAGAAGCAGCCATAGTCAGGATCGAACGTGGGTCTCTGGCACTGTGAGGTAGCAGCTCTACCCCTGCGCCACCGTGCCACCCTTATCCACTCAGGCCAGTCACTGCCAAGACCCAACTTTTCATCAGTAGTTCAAGATTCACGATTTAATTTAATTGTAACATGTACCAATTAAGGTACAGTGAAATTAGTTCTAGTTATTGTTACAACAAGTAGGTTGGGTTGGAATCCACAGCCTGGTATATCCTGCACACCTGTGTTATGAGCATCACTGAGCCATTTTGCCCATGTTAGAAAAGCCTTGAATGAACGTGACTCTGTAGCCTACTTTTCCAGAGCAACACACAAACATGTCGGTACTACCATCACAGACAGCGCACTCTTCATCAACTGGCAGAGGCTTCTTGTATGCAGGCCCACAGTGTGACTAAAACTCACAACCTATCCTCAGGTAGGCCATAAGATAGACAACTCACCGGGAAAGGCAGCATCTCTGGAGACAAGGAAAGGGTGACGTTTCGGGTCGAGACCCTTCTTCAGGCTGGCCCAGTTTGGCCAGTTTAAGCGAGTGGGTTATGTCCGATCATTAGTCGAGTATAGAGATACAGTGTGGAAACAGGCCCTTCGGTCCACCGAGTCCACACTGACCAGCAGGATCACCGATATACTAATTCTATCCTGCACACTAGGGACAATTTGGAGAAGCCAATTACCATCAAACCTGTACATCTTTGGCATGTGGGAGGAAATTGGACCACCTGGAGAAAACCCACGCGGTCACAGGGAGAATGTACAAACTCAATACAGACAACATCCATATTCAGGATTGAACCCGGGTTTCTGGAGCTGCAATGCATCACCTCTACCGCTGCGCCACTATGCCGCCAACTAGAGGGATGATATCCGAGAAAATTCCTACATAGTGAATTTTGTAGATCCGGGGTTTCGGAGACGGAAACTGCGGAAAACAGTTTAAGTTGTCGAGGGAAAAGTAGATAAGTAGACGGTCCGGATTCTTGCCAGCTTTTGAACAGAGAATAATGGAAGAGTCACCTGATTGAACAGTTCATTAGTCAGGCCCAGATAGTTGTGCAAAGCTACGAACGTCACTCTCTGCAGCCTCACCATGATAATCTGAGAGAGACAGATAGAAAATTGAAAGGAAGCAATTTAATTGAAGATTATAAATAATGAATAGTATAATATATAAATAATGTTTGTGAATGATCCACGACAATATACATGGTGAAAGATGAATCTTTATTCCATAAGTAATCCGGAACGCGCGCGTGTGTATACATATATATATACACACACACGCGTGTTCCAGATATATATATACACATATATATATATATATATATATATATATATATATATATATATATATATATATATATATATATATATATATATATATATATATATATATATATATATATATATATATATATATATACACACACACACATATATATATATATATACACACACACGCGCATATATATATATTATACACACACACACACATATATAAATATATATACACACACACATACACACACACACATATATATACACACACACATATATACACACACACACACACATATATACACACACATATATATTTAAAAAATGGTATATGGACACAGTGATCTGATCTGTATTTAGGACTACAATATCCAGTTGTGCTGCATTTCATTGTCCTATCTGGGACACATGACAATAAACTCTCTTGACTCTTGACTTGAAACATTAAAACTGCCAGGAATTCATATCCAGCTCGGTGTGGCTTGTGCGAGCCGGCTGACCTTGTTAGTGTAAAACCGTGAAGTACCGCAATACCATGTAATGGGTGGCATGCATATATGTGTAGTGAAGATTGTAAATGGCATGGATTAATAAGGATTAATCTACAAGTAAGATATGTCCATTAATTATAGTTACATTAACTACTTTTGCACCCACTGTTCATCCTTTTGTCCATTTTGCAAACTGCTTGGCCTTCTACCATTGCTGCCTGACTTACTGAAAGTTTCCAGAAATGTATTTTAGTTCTCACACTTGCTTCTCACATTTAGTTCTCACATCTATTTATCTGCGTCATAAAAATGTTCATGAAGTCTGCTTCCTCTGAGTATGAGGAAACATAGAAACATAGAAACTAGGTGCAGGAGTAGGCCATTCGGCCCTTCGAGCCTGCACCGCCATTCAATATGATCATGGCTGATCATCCAACTCAGTATCCTGTACCTGCCTTCTCTCCATACCGTCTGATCCCCTTAGCCACAAGGGCCACATCTAACTCCCTTTTAAATATAGCCAATGAACTGGCCTCAACTACCCTCTATGGCAGAGAGTTCCAGAGACCCACCACTCTCTGTGTGAAAAAAGTCCTTCTCATCTCGGTCCTAAAGGATTTCCCCCTTATCCTTAAGCTGTGACCCCTTGTCCTGGACCTCCCCAACATCGGGAACAATCTTCCTGCATCTAGCCCCTGTCCTGTCCAACTCCTTAAGAATGTTGTAAGTTTCTATAAGATCCCCTCTCAATCTCCTAAATTCTAGAGAGTATAAACCGAGTCTATCCAGTCTTTGTTCATAAGACAGTCCTGACATCCCAGGAATCAGTCTGGTGAACCTTCTCTGCACTCCCTCTATGGCAATAATGTCCTTCCTCAGATTTGGAGACCAAAACTGTATGCAATACTCCAGGTGTGGTCTCACCAAGACCCTATACAACTGAAGTAGAACCTCCCTGCTCCTATACTTAAATCCTTTTGCTATGAAAGCTAACATACCATTCGCTTTCTTCACTGGCTGCTGCACCTGCATGCCTACTTTCAATGGCTGGTGTACCATGACACCCAGGTCACGCTGCATCTCCCCTTTTCCTAATCGGCCACCATTTAGATAATAGTCTGCTTTCCTATTTTTGCCACCAAAGTGGATAACCTCACATTTATCCACATTATACTGCATCTGCCAAACATTTGCCAAACACTCACCCAGTCTATCCAAGTCACCTTGCAGTCTCCTAGCATCCTCCTCACAGCTAACACTGCCCCCCAGCTTAGTGTCTTCCGCAAACTTGGAGATATTGCCTTCAATTCCCTCATCCAGATCATTAATGTATATTGTAAATAGCTGGGGTCCCAGCACTGAGCCTTGCGGTACCCCACTAGTCACTGCCTGCCATTGTGAAAACGACCCGTTTACTCCTACTCTTTGCCGTTTACTCCTACTCTTTGCAACAGAGAAACCAACAGAGAAAAACAAATCTTGGGCTTAAGTGGATGCCCAAGGTTTTGAACGGCGAACCTTGTTTCTAGAATTCCTCTAGCTGTGACGTCCTCTCCGCATACACTATGTCAACACCCCTCTACAATTTTTAGGTTTCAATAAAGCTACCTTTCACTCTTCTTAATTTTATTGGGTACACATCAGAAGACATCTGCCTTTGCAGTTCCAGTTTCGTCCCAAAATTTCCTTGGCTCTCAAATCTCAGAAATATTTTCATCGTCCTGTCACTCCTGATGCTCTCTCACACTCTGCAACCTCCTTTGGGCTCATTGTTCCTATTCCCTCTCTGCTCCACCTTCAGTCGATGGATCAATCACCTACCTCAACTCTACACTCTGCTGGAGCTATAATCCCCTCCGTATCTCCCTCAGTCTTCAAAAGACTTGATCATCATCCCTCTTTCACACTACCTCTCTATACCCTTCTAACACCTCAACTCATAAAAATCACATCACTGTAAACTGCCAAACCATGGATAATAATAGATACAGGTCCACCACCAATTTTCCAGTACCCTTGGTCTCCCAAGCCTGGCTGGATTTATCATTTTTTTTGCTGGACCAACGGAGGTCACGGCCTCGGGGGTGGGGGGGGGGGGAGGGGGGGAGAGACGAGATACTGGCCTGCAAAGTTGGAAGTTGGCTGTGGGGATGGATCTACGGGGTGCGTCCGGGCCGGAGTTCCAGAACCATGACCGCAGGGGGGGAAATTCGACCCGCTGACCCGCAGAAGTCCCAATGAGGCTGAGGTCGGCGGCCTCATCCAGCCTCGGCAAGACATTTTCAGGGGGATTTCGCTGGGTGGGGGGGGGGAGATTTGAACTGTGCTCTCGTAATTTTGTCTTGATTAAAGGAGGGGGCTGGACTACCAGTTGCTGGATAATCGGTGGTGAATGTGTAACTGATTCAATGACAATTCAATTTTCTATATTTGAATTGGAAGCAATATCAAGTTTGGAGCAGATTAAAAAGTCAACGTTCAGTTCTTACAAGACCATAAAAACGAAGCTTGTTTATTATTATATACTTATCGGGCTCTACAATGATTAATGCAGGTGTATGCGTCCCTACGATGCATATATAGGTTTATGCGAGTGGATGTCTGGAGCGAGAGAGATAACCCAAGTGTGAAAATGCTCTCACCTGCACCACCCTCACCAAACTTTCTGGATACTTCTCAAAAATTCCCTGGAAGGCTTCTACTGGCAAGCAGAGCACAGTTGATACTTCGGTAGCTCGGGCTGACACAGTTTTGTATGGTCGTTGGTGGCCCTGGAACAAGTAAAAATCAACACCATCACATTTGAATGCCCCATGAAAGATGGACCGCTGAAAGACCTCCGTGCAAAAGCCCGCTGCAACTCTGGGTCAGGACACTATTATCTCCAGCACTTTACTTTAGAGATGTAGCGTGGCAATAGGCTGTCTGGCCTACTGGGTCCGTGCCGACCAGCGATCACCCCGTACAATAGCACTATCCTACACATTAGGGACAATTTAACCAAAGCCAATTAACCTACAAACCTACACGTCTTTGTAGTGCGGGAGGAACCCGAGCACCCAGAGAAAGCCCACAAGGTCACAATGAGAACGTACAAGCTCCGGACAGACAGCACCCGTAGTCAGGATCGGGATCTATTTAATGATTTATGGCCCTGTCCCACGGTACGAGTTCATTCCAAGAGCTCTCCCGAGTTCGCCCTGATTCGAACTAGTACATTTACGGTAATGGCCACTTGTCGGTACTCAGGGCTCTCGTGGACAATTTTCAACATGTTGAAAAATCTTCACGAGTCTTCCCGTGCTTACCTGCTGTTAGCGAGTCTTCCCAAGTACCTGTCGTTAGCGTTGCCAGCCGCTAGGAGACGTCCCCCGAGCTCCGACGTACCCGCTATGTTCATTCTCCGTGCTTACCACGAGTTTGATTTTTTTTTTTAAACTCGGGAGAGCTCTTGGAATGAACTCGTACCGTGGGACAGGGCCTTTAGGATATGAGCCACTGCAGTGGTCTTTAACTTGTGGTCTTCGATGCACTGCCATTGACTCACACCACACAGAGACTGGCCCTTTGGTCCACTAAGTTTGAGCATTACACCAAGCACCATTTACACCAACCCTACACTAGTCTTATTTTATTTTCCCTGGACTCAGGGCACGTTATGGCGGCCAATTAATCACAGCTTTTTTTGCTTGTGGGAGAAAACTGGATCACCGGGGAAAACCAACATGATCACAGAGAGAACGAAAACTTCACAGAGACAGCACTGGAAGCAAGGACGGAAGTCAGAGTGCTTGAGTAATGTGGTGCCGCTAAGACATCTCTGAGAGCTGTGCCACAGTGCCTCGCCAATTGATTTGTTCCATTGGAAAAAGTTGCATTTGTCGGAAAAAAAGTGCAAGAGTAGCTGAGCAGCTCAGGTAGAATCCCTGGAGAACATGGATAGGGTGTTCAAGAAGGAACTGCAGATGCTGGAAAATCAAAGGTAGACCAAAGTGCTGGAGAAACTCAGCGGGTGCGGCAGCATCTATGGAGCGAAGGAAATCGGCAACATTTCGGGCCGAAACCCTTCTTCAGACCGAACATGGGTAGGGTGTCTGAAGAAGGGTCTCGACCCAAAACGTCACCCATTCTTTCTCTCCAGAGATGCTGCCTGACCCGCTGAGTTACTCCAGCTTTTTGTGCTTATCTATGGATAGGGTGACTATGTACATCTAGCAATTAGCATATTTTTTGACTTTTAGTCTGACATAGTGGCCTGGGCCAGGTCTCTGCCATATCTTCAATTGTTAAGTTGGCTATTCTCTGTATGGGGTAGTGAGGGAGACATTCGGCATGCTTGTCCCCCCTGGGGCGAGGCATTCAGTGGGGTGCCATGTTGCAGTTGCACAAAACACTGGGACCACAGACAACTTTGTGTTACAGGCTAGTGCTAAGGTTACAGACAACCCTGATTAACGGCCATTGGGTAACAGAAATTCACCATTAAAGAGTTCATAAATCTGTACCCCAAAACATTTGTAAATTGACTGCGAAAACTCTCATAGCCCACACTGCCACCCAGGTCTGGGACAAGGTAAAGATTTTATTTCTCCAACGTTGACCAGTTACTGAGGCTCTGGTGTCACTGGTCGAAAGCACTGGTCAGACTCCCAACATCCATTTACTGACCATCCTTGCAGGGCATGTTTTAAAATCAAGACGCGACATGTCGAAAGGCAGTTACTTACGGTGATTACGTCAAGAATGCTGAGCAAACTGTGTACACTATCGCCAGGGAAAACCTCCTTTACCACGCTTTCTTTACCATCCTGTGGGAAAAGATAAACAGTTAAATCATGTTGCGCGGTAAGGAACAACAGATGCTGGTTTAAACTGAAGATAGACACAAAAAGCTGGAGTAACTCAGCGGGTCAGGCAGCATCTCTGGAGACAAGGAATAGGTGACGTTTCGGGTCGAAGCCCTACTTCAGACTGAGAGTCCGGGGAAGGGGAAAGAGTAAAGGGCCTGTCCTACAAGCATGCAACTCTATGCGATGAACGCGATCAAACTAGAAGCGGGGGCCGCGTGGAGGTCGGGTGATCCCCTGTACAGGGCCGTTCCCACCAGCATGCGCCTGCATGCGGCAAGCGCAACCAAACCAGCAGTAGGGGCCGCGCGGAGGTCGGGTGAGTGGCGCAACGCGGCGCAAAGTGAGGCGAACTTGGAGCGAAGTCTAAGGTAAGTTCGCCAGGACAGAGAGGGGCACACAGAGAGGGGCACAGAGGCACTCACACAGAGGACCACGGAGCCACACACATAGAGGGTCACGGAGGCACCTACAGATAGGTTCACGGAGGCACAATGTCGGGGCGGTGTGTAATGCGTTGAGGCGACTGCGAGCTGACAAGCCGTTGCCGCGCGGAATGTTTGGACATAGTCAGTTTTTCGGAGCCCCGCGCGGTGTCGGGACGAACGCGGGACGAACTCCGCACAATTCCGGCGATCGAAGTGGGACCGGCCCTGCGACGCCGGACGGCTCAAGCGACCACGTTAGGTCGCGCTAATCGCATAGAGTTGCATACTAGTGGGACATGCCCTTAAGGTAGTTTCCCTTTACCCTGGGTGTCAGTCTGAAGAAGGATCTCGACCCAAAACGTACCTATTAATTTTCACCAGTTAAATAGATACATGGACAATAGGTGCAGGAGTAGGCCATTCGGCCCTTCGAGCAAGAACCCCAATCAATGTGATCATGGCTGATCATCCACAATCAGTACCCCGTTCCTGCCTTTTCCCCATATCCCATGATTCCGTTAGCCTTAAGAGCTCTATCTAACTCTCTTTTGAATGCATCCAGTGAATCGGCCTCCACTGCCTTCCACTGGCAGAGAATTCCACAAATTCACAACTCTGTGTGAAAAGGTTTTTCTCATCTCAGTTCTAAATGGCCTGCCCCTTATTCTTAAACTGTGGCACCTGCTTCTGGACTCCCCCAACATCGGGAACATGTTTCCTGCATCCAGCTGAATCGCGATAGCATGCTTATGGTATAGATGCTGATACATTTACAATAATCTAGTTCCCAACAAGAGCTCAGCCTCCATTCCCACATGGCCACACTGTGACAAACACCTTCATGGTGGAAAGGCATTCATTTTCAGCATGGGCTCAGCACCCCTCACGATGATAACAGGCCCACCACTGATTTCCGCCAACTGATGGTCCAGCACCTCCTTTAATAGGACAAAATGACGAGTGCATTGCATGTGGCGCACGCTCTTTCAGGACATGTGCCTCCATCCCAAAATAATTAATTGTTTATTTCTTTGTTCATTGTCAATTCTTTATTTAAGTTTCTATGGTGGTTTTGAGACACGGGGAGGGATACAGAAGGTCTGAAGAAGGGTTTCGGCCCGAAACGTTGCCTATTTCCTTCGCTCCATAGATGCTGCTGCACCCGCTGAGTTTCTCCAGCATTTTTGAGTACCGAGGGATATAACTAACGGGTCAGAGATGTATTGTTGAATTATTACTATATGACCTCTGTTGGACCGGCAAAATTGAAAATCCGGCAAGACTCTGGAACCAAAGGAGCCGGAAAATCAATGGTGCCCTTGTAAAACATTCGCACAAGCCATATTTTGGAGAAGATAAACAACCATCTGCGTGGATCCACAGGAACGGTTAGCTGGAAATTAGCCATTTTTAAAAATCTTTGCGAAGAAATGTCTAAAATGCCACGAAACAAAAATATTTGTGATAAAAAGGTTTCCTTTAGTTCTGCACTAAAGTCGTCAACAGCAACCCTTCTCCTTTACCAAGTTGCGTGTTACATACAGGCTCCTCAGGGAGTCAGATCATATTCATTCACAGACATGGGTTGTCCTATCGTAGTTTTACCCCAGTTGACATTGGACAATAGGTGCAGGAGTAGGCCATTTGGCCCTTCGAGCTAGCACCACCACTCAATGTGATCGTGGCTGATCATCCACAATCAGCACCCCATTCCTGCCTTCTCCCCATATCTCCGTGACTCCGCTATCTTCAAGAGCCCTATCTAGCTCTTTTAGCTATCTAAATGTACACACCTACACATATGAAGGTTTTATTGTTAAATGCTTAATTTTTCCTTCCTACCGCAAACAGTGCTCATTAATTGAAACTGGAACTATATTTTCTTAACCCTATGTCTTAGCCTCCATCCATCTCACTATCCCTCAACACCCACAACAATAGGTATCTACTTCCTACACATAATTGTCTCTAGTGCGTATAGGATAGTGTTAGTGTGCAGGGATCACTGGTCGGCGTCAACTCGGTGGGCCGATGGGCCTGTTTCCGTGCTGTATCTCTAAATTTAACTAAACCTACCTAACATCTTCACACACCCTTCCCCAGTCCAGAGGCAACCCCTCGACCCGAGAAGTTGACAATTCCAACACTTCCCACAGAAGTGCTCCAGCATTTTGTGTCGATCTCAGCTGCTTGACCTTCCGAGTTCCTCCAGCAGTTTGTTTGCTGCCCTCTCCCCAGTGATCTATTGTTTCCTACAGTTTATAGTATAAACAATTAAACAACTTTAAAACAGGTAGTATAAGTCTTGGGTATTTGGATCAAACCAAAATTCATGGATGAAAGGGGATCTTATAGAAACATAAAATTATAAAAGGGCTGGACAAGCTAGATGCAGGAAAAATGTTCCCAATGTTGGGCGAGTCCAAAACCAGGGGCCCCAGTCTTAGAATAAAGGGGAGGCCATTTAAGACTGATGTGAGAAAAAACTTTTTCACCCAGAGAGTTGTGAATTTGTGGAATTCCCTGCCACAGAGGGCAGTGGAGGCCAAATCACTGGATGGAGTTAAGAGATAGTTAGATAGAGCTCTTGGGGCTAGTGGAGTCAAGGGATATGGGGAGAAGGCAGGCACGGGTTATTGATTGGGGATGATCAGCCATGATCACAATGAATGGCGGTGCTGGCTCGAAGGGCCGAATGGCCTCCTCCTGCATCTATTTCTATGTTTCTATCAGTGCTTTCTACTGGGCTGGCAAACCAAAATTGATGGGTGGAAAATTCCTCACAGATCGCTCCCTGGAAATTGAGTCCACAACTTTTGCTTTTAAAGTTTTAGTGAAAGCTTACAACCATAAGTAGAGGGAAATAGGATTAGAAACAAAATATGTATGGCAGTGGGAATTAAAGAACAGAAGGATCTTTGATGGAGAGCATGACTCAATCTGGCAAAAATCAATTTCTGGGAAGCTGTCTTGCATGAATTAAGGGTGTTGATTCATAAGCAACAACCCAGGCTTGTCATGTAGTTGAAACAGTGGACTAAGTGGGAAATCGAATGTCTCCTCCAGGTTCACGTTTATGATTGCCACATGTACCGAGGTACAATGAAAAGCTTTGTTTTTGCATGCTATCCAAACAGATGAATAATACTGTTCATAAATACAATCAAACCAAACTCATACACAAAAAGACGAGCAAAGGGATGGATACAGAGTGCAAAATCAAGGTAAAAAAGAGATTTAAAACGGTGGGTCGATTGTGTTGGATTATAGTAGATGGCACGGTGGTGCAGCGGTGGAGTTGCTGCCTTACAGCGCCAGAGACCCAGGTTCGATCCTGACTACGGGTAAAGTTTGTACGTTCTCCCCCTGACCGCGTGGGTTTCCTCCGAGATCTTCGGTTTCCTCCCACACACCAAAGACGAACAGTTTAGTCAGTTAATTGGCTTGGTATAAATGTAAATTGTGACTCCTGTGTGTTGGATAGTGTTAATGTGTGGGGATCACTGGCTGGTGCCGACTCGGTGGGCTGAAGGGCCTGTTTCCGTGTTGTATTCTCCTCTGGGACCAACATGCAAAGAGCACCACACTCCAGTGCCATACATCCTATTGACCTTCCAGCAGAAGTGGTGGAGGCAGGATCGATTTTAACATTTAAAAGTAAAGTGGATAGGTATATGGACGGGAAGGGAATGAAGGGGTATGGTCTGAGTGCAGGTAGATGGGACTAGGGGAAAATGAATGGTCGGCACGGACTGGAAGGGCCGAGAAGGCCTGTTTCCGTGCTGTAATTGTTATATGGTTATATGATTAAAAGGTGGGGAATCCATCCTTGTCAGAGACTAAACAGTGCAGAACACTTGGGTCAACACCAAAGGCAAGAAACACAACTAAAATGGGGCAGAAATTAAATGACTGCCAGTCAGAAAGCGTGTTGTGTGGCTGAGATTCAGGAGGTTGCAAGGGATAGGAAAAAACATCTATGATACAGTTGGGTGATCAAGGTGTAAAAGCAGAAAGCCTTGGACTTGGAACCTACACCGAAAATGCCAATATTAATGAAGTTCCAGCCTACACAGTGGCCCACATTCACGGCCAACCAGGTGCTACTGATGACCAGTCTTAAGTCAAAACTCATATTGTGTCCATGATATCCGGCAGCAATTTTGATCAAGAAATGCTTGGTCAAATTCCACCAAAGGGAAATGTTAATTCATGCAATAAAATGAACCTGCAGTGAAAATATCTAGTATGAATAATGACGATTATTAAATAATCTGACTTACTAATCACTAATGCCCTTCAAAGGGAAAATAAATCTGTCATTCGTACCTCATCCGACCTACATCTGATTCCAGACAATGACAAGTTTTATCCGTACCTGCCCTCTGAAATTACCCAGCATGCTAATCATGTCAGGGAACAATTACTTACGGGCAATATATTTGTCTCACCTGGGACATAAAGGAAGGAATAAAACAAAAGACTAAAGTATGAGTTAGCTTTATCCAGCGGTAAAGAAGGCAACTTAATTGGTCTGGAAAATTAAGAACAGCCAAGTTCTTTGGTGAAGGTTAGGGAACAATGAAAACAAGAATTGATGGAAGATATTTCCTAGACAATAAAAGTGGAGATTGAACTTACAAGTCCCATCAGACTGAGCTCCAGTTTGCCATCCTGTACCACGTAGATGCAGTTGTCCGCCTGTCCCAGTTTGAAGACATACTCCCCTTGCTGAAATTGCTGGAAGACCATGTGTTTACACAGCTCTAGAAACAATGGCTTCTCAAAATGGCCCAGAACTCTGCAACAACAGGATTCAATGGAAAGATGATCAAAAGTTAAAGTATTATTTGGCATTAATAGTAGATAGACAGTACCTGGTCCAGTATAGAACAGAAGCTGTTAAGATACATGGCCTCCTAAACTGTTGTAAAACATGCACAATGGTGCAGCGGTAGAGTTGTTGCATTACAGTGCCAGAGACCTGGGTCTCATCCTAACTATGAGACCCGGCTACTGTCTGTACGGAGTTTGTACATTCTCCCTGTGACCTGCATGGATTTCTTTGAGATCTTGCGTTTCCTCCCACTCTCCAAAGACAAGCAGGTTTGTAGGTTAATTGGCTTGGTATAAATGTAAAATTGTCTCTAGTGTGTGCAGGACAGTGTTAATGTGCAGGGATCGCTGGTCGGCAGGGACTGGGTGGGCCGAAGGGTCTGTTTCCGCACTGTATCTCGAAACTAAACTAAATTTAAAGAATCGCTTTTTCTTTTGATTAGGTCCTTTATAATAAGTTACCAAAAGCCCAGATTCTCACCTGAACAGATAGAATAGATGTGCATGAGTGTACTTACAGAAGTAACTTTCCTTTAACATGGAGCAGGCCTTTCTTTCCACCCCCATTTTGCATCAACTCATCAGCTCGGAAGTTAAATACTTAATTATTTCTAGCATTTTTAATGTTTACTTAGATATCCAACACTCATATGTTTAGCATTTTTACCATCATTCTACTCCTCATTTCCAAGTCAAAGTGTTGACTGAGCTACCAACATCTAATTCCTCTGCATCACTCTCACCTATTTTGTAAGATTGAACAAGCACAACACTCCCTTGCTGACTACATAGTACTCCCAGTTTTAGATGTTTTCCTATACAAGTTCGGATTCTAATAGGCATGGCTTCAATTCATTCAAAATAGGTTTTCATTAACTCTAGACTTGTTTCGAGTTTCAGAGTTTAGTTCAGAGATACAGCATGGTAACAGGCCCACTGTCCACACCGGGTCCGCGTCGATCAATGGTCACCCGATCACTAGTTCTATGTTATCCCACTTCACAAGGGGCTATTCGCAGAAGCCAATTAACCTACAAGCCTAAACGTCTTTGGAATGTGGGAGAAAACTGGAGTGCCCAGAGAAAACCCACGCTGCCACAGGGAGAACGTACAAACACTGCACAGACAGCAAACTCCTGTAGTCAAGATCGAACTTGGTTCTCTGGTGAAGTGAGGCAGCAGCTCTACCACTGCGCTTTCTCAAATCACCTACACTTCGGATGTAACCCAGCAAGTTCCTTGTGTTTACTGCCAATTGGTAACAGGGAAACGATAATAGAAATGAGGAATTTCAAGTCACCTGACGTTTTTCAGCATATACAGTACTTCCAAAGGCAAGTGTGAGCTGGCAACGTCAAATTCAGTTAAATCTGCCTCGAGAACGGAGGGTGGGGGCTCCTTTGGCTGTAGGGTTGGAAGATCCTTAACAATGTGCAAGAACCTGTGGAAATGACAAAAGGCATACGTACGCTTAAAGGAATTGGAGAGAAGCACACAGGGAACGAAATTGGGACTCAAAGGGGGCCAGCAGATAAAACACATCAACTCACGTAACAATGCAATGATGTACAGCACTTATAAACAAAATACAGTAGTGTTAACCATACTTAAATATTGTTCGATCATTTGGAATTTCCACATCTACATTGATGCTATTCTCTGAAGCAGGTACAAGGCGGAAATGTTTTCTACAAAAGCAATGATACTCGGCAAGTCATTACAGAAACCACTTGCACTGTAAGAAAGACATCCGAGCTCACGTGAAAGGCATCCTCTGTAACCAGTCCCGGCATCAAAAAAAGGGGAGGGAGGGAAGAGGGAACGGGGGTGAACGAAAGAGTTTCCAACCAATAAAGCAAAGCTGTCCAAGGGAGCAGGGTTACTGGGCAAGCAAATCACTGACAATTCACATCAGGTATTATACTAAGCTCACCGACCTTATACCAATCAACATGTGGAACCAGAGTCAGGTGTGACATACTACGCTTTAATCAAAATCCCTGATAGTCACAACGTCTCCCGGTTACTTCTGGTCAAAGCTAGATTATCAGCAGCAATGCTCTGCATCACTGTCTTGGTAGCATTAACTCAAGTGGATTTAAGCACAAGTTGCCCGAGCACCTAGTTTAAAACACTTCATGCAAAAAGAGGAGAAACAAGATTCAATGTGTGTGAAAAAAAACACAAGGTAGACACTCCCTTGGACAGCTTTTTCTTTGCTCCTTTCATAGCCTCCTTTTGCTCTGATATTTTATTTAATTCACCTGT
This sequence comes from Raja brachyura, assembly GCA_963514005.1. The sequence goes on from OY740816.1 coordinate 15,425,187, forward strand.
TTAATCAATAATGTTTTATTATTCATGTTTAATGTATTACGCGTCATTCTTAACTATCACTGTATGTCGTGTTGTCGCTTGCAGGCGGAGCACCAAGGCAAATTCCTTGTATGTGAATACTTGGCCAATAAACTTATTCATTCATTCATTCATAAAGCTAATAACACACTGCTGTTAATTAAGACAGAAACAAAATGCTGGAGTAACTCAGCGGGACTGTCCTGCTGAGTTACTCCAGCGATCTGTGTCTGACCTCTTAGGTGAAAACCAGCATCTGCTGTTCCTTCTTACACGGTTATTAATTAATAGTTTTTTGATAAACATTTTAGTAGGCGTTTTCAATTTAATTTTAACAGTGTCGATATCAGAAGAGAGCTACACATTCACTGTGATCCTTTTAATACAAGAACACATGGAGGCAGCAACTAGTTGCAAATGACAGTAAAGCAGAAATTCTGCAGATGTACAAAGAGCTGAAGTAACTCAGGCAGCATCTCTGGAGAACATAGATAGGTGACGAACAGGTCACTTATCCGTGTTATCCAGGGATGCTGCCTCACCTACTAAGTTACTCCAGCACTTTGTGTCCTTTTGTGTGTTAACCAGCATCTGCAGTTCTTTGTTTCTACAACTGCAGCATATAACTGCAACATTTAAAATCTTTCTGTGGGTTATTGATTGGGGACGATCAGCCATGATCACAATGAATGGCGGTGCTGGCTCGAAGGCCCGAATGGCCTCCTCCTGCACCTATTTTCTAGTTTCTATGCTTCTAAGCTTAGTGAGTTTTCTAAGTGATGACCGTGGACCATTCATTTTCTCAACTGTTTCTCAAGCAATCTCTGATTGTTGTCACCCTAACATGCAATACCTAATCCAAGAATGTAGGAAGGAACTGAAGATGCTGGTTTAAACCGAAGATAGACACAAAATGCTGGAGTAACTCAGCTGGACAGGCAGCATCTCTGGAGAGAAGGAATGGGTGACGTTTTGGGTCGAGACCCTTCTTCAGATGTACAGACAGCACCCGTAGTCAGGATTGAACCCGGGTCTCTAACGCTGTAAGGCAGTAGCTCTACCGCTACGTCACTGTGCTGCGCCAGATGTAAGAATTTGGAAGGAACGGATCAGAAATTAGGATAACATAGATCTACTGAGAATAGATCGGTGTGGATTTACAGTGTGGGCCTGTTTCCTTGCTGTGTCTATATCTCTATCTCTATATACGGAAATATATGGAAATATGAGAGAGTTCTTGGAGAAGGCTTGGGGAATCAATAAAGAGATTCCAAACAAAACAATCCATGTTTGTATAGTGGATACTATGATGTAAAGTACACCCTAAGTACTGTGCTGCAAATGTTGGCACAGTGCACCAGAAACGAACCAAATAAGCCCAAAATAAACACTTCTTGTTCCGTCTTGTCTGAAGAAGGGTCCCGGCCTGAAACGTCACCCGTTCCTTCTCTCCAGAGATGGCTGCCTGTCCCGCTGAGTTACTCCAGCATTTTGTGTCTATCTAACGTTTACAGAGTGTCTGCCCCCACCATTCCTTTCAGCAGTGAGTTTCAGTTTTCCACCATTTTCTAGCAAAGGTCCAATCTGATCTCCCCTCCAATCTTCCCAAATCCTTTGGATCTATTTCCTGTGTATTTTAACTCCTCTGCCAAAGAAAACAGTTGTTTTATTTACACTATCTAACTCTTTCAATTTTATTCACCACAATCAATTCTCTCCTAAGAAGGCTCTTACTCCAATGAAAAGAATCTTAGCCCATCAATAAAAATGTCTGGTCCTATCAACATTCTCCTTTCATAGAAACATAGAAACATAGAAATTAGGTGCAGGAGTAGGCCATTCGGCCCTTCGAGCCTGCACCGCCATTCAATATGATCATGGCTGATCATCCAACTCAGTATCCCGTACCTGCCTTCTCTCCATACCCTCTGATCCCCTTAGCCACAAGGGCCACATCTAACTCCCTCTTAAATATAGCCAATGAACTGGCCTCAACTACCCTCTGTGGCAGAGAGTTCCAGAGACCCACCACTCTCTGTGTGAAAAAAGTCCTTCTCATCTCGGTTCTAAAGGATTTCCCCCTTATCCTTAAGCTGTGACCCCTTGTCCTGGACCTCCCCAACATTGGGAACAATCTTCCTGCGTCTAGCCTGTCCAACCCCTTAAGAATTTTGTACGTTTCTATAAGATCCCCTCTCAATCTCCTAAATTCTAGAGAGTATTAACCGAGTCTATGCAGTCTTTGTTCAGAAGACAGTCCTGACATCCCAGGAATCAGTCTGGTGAACCTTCTCTGCACTCCCTCTATGGCAATAATGTCCTTCCTCAGATTTGGAGACCAGAACTGTACGCAATACTCCAGGTGTGGTCTCACCAAGACCCAATACAACTGAAGTAGAACCTCCCTGCTCCTATACTCAAATCCTTTTGCTATGAAAGCCAACATACCATTCGCTTTCTTCACTGCCTGCTGCACCTGCATGCCTACTTTCAATGACTGGTGTACCATGACACCCAGGTCGCGCTGCATCTCCCCTTTTCCTAATCGGCCACCATCCTCTCCAGTGCAAGGAGACCAAGAGAGAAGAAAATAAAGGCTAGAATTTGATTTGTTTGGAGCAGTAGGCCCAAGAACCTCAATTCTTTGGAAAACAGTCAAATGATTAATTTTTTATCCTGGTCTTCTCTTAAATTGGTCTCAAGATACAGCGGATGTTGATACAAGAACATTTACTACCCATGTTGCCTGAGATTAAAGAGCTAGTTAGATCTTTTAAGATAAATATGAAGATTCTCACTCTTTTGGCAATCAGATCACCAATTGACTGAATTTTGATTCTCAACTTGCCCTGCAGCAGAATTCCCTGAAGCAAGTTGTTAACTCAGTACCACGATCATCATAATGCCATGTCCTTCGTGCACAAGATTATAGTGCAAGATTATTCCTTACTGACAATCGATATACAGAGAGTATGGAGGAGACTGTACCGTTTCGCAATGATCAGCATTTTTTGTTTCCTTTTGAACTTTTGTCTTATCGAAGTTCCAACAAAGGAAGATGTGGATTGGGACACCTAGAAACAGACAAGCACAAGCAGAACGTTAATGCACGATACATCATAAAGATAGAATGAAACAACATGCAAAATGTTCACATATTTTAACATTTGAGCAGCCAATACTCAGGGTTAGTCCTATTTTTGGAACTTTTGAAAAGAGCTATTTTACTGCAATCAACCACAAAGAACATGACTCTGGTTTTCTTTGACCAGGTCAGTATGACTTACTGGGAATGGGGAGGTCAACAATAAATCTTACAACATCCCAGTGTGGAAATATCAAGGATTCGAGTGAACAGCTTTAAAGTCAGAAGGGGGAAATTTAAAGGAGATGTCCAGGGAAAGATTTTATCTTTAAATACAGAATGGTGAGTGCCAAAGGTCATAGTCGAAGCAGATACAATCGTAATGTTTAAGAAGTTTTTACATGTGCATATGGATATGACAGGAATGAATGGACAGGGATCATGTGTAAGCAAAAGAGATAATCTATCATAAGATAGATACAAAATGCTGGAGTAAAGGGACATAGAAACATAGAAAATAGGTGCAGGAGTAGGCCATTCGGCCCTTCAAGCCTGCACCGCCATTCAATATGATCATGGCTGATCATCCAACTCAGTATCCTGTGCCTGCCTTCTCCCCCTGATCCCTTTAGCCACAAGGGCCACATCTAACTCCATCTTAAATATACCCAATTAACTGGCCTCAACTACCTTCTGTGGCAGAGAATTCCAGAGACTCACCACTCTCTCTGTGAAAAATGTTTTCCTCATCTCGGTCCTAAAGGAATTCCCCCTTATCCTTAGACCCCTTGTTCTGGACCTCCCCAACATCGGGAACAATCTTCCTGCGTCTAGCCTATCAAACCCCTTAAGAATTTTGTACGTTTTTATAAGATCCCTTATAGCAGGACAGGGACAGGCAACATCTCTAGACAGAAGGAGTGGGTGATGTTTTGGGTCGAGACCCTTCTTGAGCAGGGTTGTCAAGGGCCAGAGCGCCTGTTCCTGTGCTGTACTGTTCTTCGTTCTACATTGTTCAACACAATAGACGAACAACTTTCCAGCGCACAACAGTCCAGATTCTGTCACCTTAGTAACAAGAAAACTGCAGGCTTATTACAGCGTAAAAGGGATAAGAGACTTCTGGAGTGTGAACCATATCCAGGGAAATGCAAAGAGCTTTAAGCTGCGGCCCGTGATTCCGTGCTCTTCCACTGGGAGTTATGTCTGCAACATTCACTGGCAAAACACTCAGCAATCAATGACCGAGTGAGAATTTACATCGACTCAATAGGAATTTTTAAACAGTTTTCAAAACTTTTTTAAAAGTGGAAATCTTTGATAGTAGGTGCAATTTCTCCCTTTTTTTTTTAAAGGTGCAAACAAAATTCAGAAGCTGAGGGGCACAATTTTAATGATGTATTAATCAAAATAACTGCAAAGCAGCCTACTGAGGTACAGTGAGAAGCTTTGTTTTGCATGCTATTCAATCAAATCAGATAATACTATACATAAATATAATCAAACCAAACATGTTTAACACACAGAACAAAGAGAAAAATACCAGAATGTATCATTAACAAGTATGTACAGATTGCAATGTCAGGTAAACATTTAAAAAGTCGTTTTTTTCAAATAATGATTTATTGCATTACATCTTCTATCCTACTTAATAGAACAATTGTTTTAATTAAAAAATCTCACATCCACATGCATCATTTTGCATCCATCCCGACATATGCCCGTTGTCTCTTTAATTGCTTTAGTTACCCAGGCCGCCATTCGCTCATCTTTACTATTCTTTGCCCCAACATCCATAAACAGAACTGCCCTGGCAAACCCATTGTTTCTGACTGCTCCTGCCCCACTGAAATAATTTCCACGTACCTCGACTCGATCCTATCACCCCTGGTCCAATCCCTCCCCACCGATGTCCAAGACATCTCACACGCCCTTTGTCTCTTTATTGACGTCCGTTTTCCAGTCCCCCGTTCCCTCATCTTTACAATGGATGTTCAAAAGAAGGGTCTCGACCTGAAACGTCGCCTATTCCTTTTATCCAGAGATGCTGCATGACCCACTGAGATACTCTAACATTTTGTGTCTATCTTCATCTGCATCTTCTATAATCTAGTTTGCTGTTTGTAAGAATCTATTGTCATCGACAGCTCATCTTGCTTGAACACTCCCTTGTTGCTGGACACTGGATATCCTTGAGAATTGACAAAACCTGTTATCAGACAAATTAACCTTTGATTCTGATTGGGGATGATCAGCCATGATCACATTGAATGGCAGTGCTGGCTCAAAGGGCCGAATGGCCTACTCCTGCACCTATTGTCTAGTGAACCATCCTACTGTACAAAGAGAGCAGTCCTGAACTACTATCTACATCGGGGACCCTCGGACTACCTTTGATCAGACTTTACTGGCTTTACCTTGCACTAAACATCATTCCTTTATCATGTATCTGTGTACTGGGAATGGCTCGATTGTAACATAGAAAATAGGTGCAGGAGTAGGCCATTCGGCCCTTCGAGCCTGCACCGCCATTCAATATGATCATGACTGATCATCCAACTCAATATCCTGTACCTGCCTTCTCTCCATACCCCCTGATCCCTTTATCCACAAGGGCCACATCTAACTTCCTCTTATCATGCATTCTCCTTCCACTGGCTGGTTAGCACGCAACAAAACCTCTTCACTGTACCTCAGTACACGTGACAATAAACTAAACTGAAACTGATCTGTTGAAGCCTGCTTCAGTCTTCAATCTATGACTGCTTCTGTCTTCCGTGATCTGCTACAATAGAGGGCAACCGTGGGACTTGGAGAGAAGGTTTGGGCTGCTGTGTTGAGTTGTCCACACATCATTTTTAATCCATTTGCCAGTGTTAGTGCAGAGGTTGTATGCAGTATGGACTCTGATGGTGGTCCTTTATCTTTGCCTTCCTGAACGGCTGCACTGGATCCAAACCGTGGCAACTGCTGTATATGCACGAAGATTTGTCTCAACGTTCAGTACTAACTTCAGTTTAGGGTTCCCTAATCTTGCTGTACAGAAGTAGGACGGATACGTTCATTTCACCACTGATACTTCCCGCGCAGGCCTAGACAAATAGATGGACTCATCCAAAACTAACAACTCTGCTCTGGTCACAGAGTCTGAAGGCTGGTCCTGAAACGTCACCCATCTGCTTTCTCCAGAGACGTTGCCTGACCCGCTGAGTCACTTTGAGTCAATTTTCTGGTCACAAATATGTTGGATGAATCTTGAATAACGCAGATAGGTAATATCTGGTTGACACACTCAGGGATTGACTGTGCATCAATTATACCTCAATAGATCTGCTTACCTTTCTCATGATCTTGCGGCCGTAGAACATTACTTTATCACGTTTCCGGAATCTGTATTTGGGAGTTTCCTGAGCTTGAATCTCTACGAAGCAGCGACAAATACACAAAAACAATTAATTGCAGGGCAGAAAGAAGAATTATGATTTGCATCTCCCTAATTTTAGCATTAATCCCAGGAAGCACTTATCTCCTCATTATGTGTAGGAAAGAATAGTAAGATTGAACGAGAACTTACCAGTTCGAAGGTTGATCTTTATTTCATGAGGAGTCGAAGTGAGGGATTTCGTGAAGAGCCCGCCGGCGCGCATGCTCGACATACTTCAAAGTAGCGGCGTGGAATCACAGAACCAACAATAGAAATGACTTCGCATAGTATGATTGAATTGACTAAGATTACCAGATGAAGGTGATTGAGGGTTGGGCGAGGAGGGCACGAAATCCCTCACTTCGACTCCTCATGAAATAAAGATCAACCTTCGAACTGGTAAGTTCTCGTTCAATCTTACTATTTCATTTCGGAGTCACGTGAGTGACTTCGTGAAGACTTCAAAGCTTCTGTGATGACACGCCCTGGACCACGTCCATGCTGTCACACCACTACCAGGGATGGATGGGAGGAATAACTTGCTGACTAGTCCATACTGCAAAACAAAGCATATTTATTAACAAGCAAATCAAAACCCCTCATTCGGGGACATCTCCACGTTCTTGCCCCGCATCTAGCACGGCTTCTGCGAACTGTAGAGGCGCAGCAACGGGCCGGTTGTAGAACCGCTGGAACACCGTCTCATTAGCCCATCCTGCTGTGGCGAGAATATGGTCCATGGGCACCTCCATGACCCTCGCCGCCGACGTCGATGCAGCCCTGGTGGAATGAGATTTGAACACATTAGTGTCGATACCCGACTTACCCAAGACGACTCGAAGCCACCTGGATATCGTCTGTGTTGTCACTCGATGGTGAGGTCTCTTATGAGTGACAAGCAGGTATCTCTCCATTCCTCTGATGCTTGCCGTCACCTTGACGTAGTAACGGATATGGGAGGCTAAGCATAGCCTAGCATCGGCGGGGTATGCCGGGAACTTCAGCTGCAGCCCTGTGCACCCAGGTCTGTGTTGCTTTAGTAGCTCGTCAACAAAGAAAACTACTTCTGTGGGGGTAGACATCATTCTGTCGACACGTAGTTTATGGAGTGTCTGTACCCTCTGTGCTGAAGTCAGCGCTAGTAACATCACCAGCTTCATGGTGAGTTTGTCCAGCTGGAGCCCTTCCATGGGGGACCACGTCCTGAGCAGAGTTAAAACGTCCCTGACATCCCAGGTGATATTGTAACGTGGTGTAGGCGGATTCGTATTGAAAATACCCCGCATGAGCCTGGACACTAGCCTGTTGGATCCCACCTCAATATTGAGGTAGAATGATAGAGCGCTCCTGGCGCTGTTGATGGCACTGTAGCTTAAGTGTTCATCATGGTGCAACCCCGCGAGGAATTCCAGGACGTCGGTTATAGTCACGGCATCGTACGTGATGCGAGAGCGGCTGCAGAAGGCTTCCCACTTCCTGATGTGAGAGCGGTATCTTCGCCTTGTAGACTCTCGGCACGACGCCGCAATGGTATCCATGGTCCGGGTAGAAAGGCCGTATTGTTCTAAAGGCCGATTCAGAATCTGCAAGCCAACAAATTTAAATAGCCATGGCAGGGATGTGGCTCCCCTGAAACAGGGTGAGTAACTAATTCTGGGCTACCCTGCAAACGGACCCAAGGTTCACTGAGCGTGTCAAAGACCATCGGATACCATGGCTGTGTAGGCCAGTCGGGTATGATAAGGATGCCCTTGGCACCGTCCATCTGAATTTTACGTAATACCCGACTGATGAGGCAAAACGGGGGGAATGCATAGAAAAAGCAATTCCCCCAGTCTAGCGAGAATGCATCTAACGCTATAGCCCCAGGATCTGGTTCCCACGCGACGTAGGTTGGTACCTGATGGTTCAACCGGGACGCAAAAAGGTCAATGTCCGGTTTCCCAAATTTGGCTGTGATTTTTGCAAAAATTTCAGGATGTAACATCCATTCAATATTATCATTGAACTTGCGTGACCTGGCGTCCGCCACAATATTAAGCTCACCTGGTAGCTGAAATCCAAATGTCTCTCTTGACACACCAGAGCCAAATTGAATTAGCCAATTTATCACATGAAACTGACCTGGTACCGCCCATGTGGTTTAAATATGCCACCGCTGTGGTATTGTCTATTTGGAGCCGGACATGTGCTCCAATGATCTTGGAACAATATGCACGAAGTCCGTGAAACGCTGCAAGTAGCTCCAAATAGTTGATCCCTTGTGATACCAACATCGTATTCTCAAGGGTATCCCATCGGCCCCCACAACTAGAGAATTGATTCGTAGCTCCCCAGCCATCAGAGCTCGCATCAGTTTGTAAGTATATCATCGGTTTCGCCTCAATAATAGTTTTGAACGATTTACTAATGTGGCAAACCCACCATCGTAATTCATCCAATGCTGCAGGCGGCAGCCGCATTGATCGATCATAATGACCAGCATGCCGTCGCAACGCAGCGATCTTGGCTCTCTGCAAGTTTTGATAATGCAGAGGTCCATACCGGGCTGCCGGAAACAAAGCCACAATCTTGCCAATGACAGTAGCTGTGTGACGAATCGATGGTATACGAGTATTAATCAAGTCTGTACACACCTGTGTTACCTCCTCAATTTTGTTAATTGGTATGGTGACTCTCATGCTAATGGAATTCACCTGGAACCCCAGATAATTAATTACCTGGGTGGGGCAGAACTTAGATTTTTCTGGATGAACAATGAACCCAAGCTGTTGGAACAAATTGACCGCAGCTGCCACCCCTTGTTGTGCTAATTCCAAGGTGTGGCCGACAATTAAAATATCATCTAAATAGGCCATAACAATATGATGTCTTTGTCTTAAATAAGCCATAATTGGCTTCACCAATTTAGTAAATAAGCGAGGGGCTGTGGTGAGCCCATTAGGCAACGCCCTATATTGCCACAGCTGATCCATCCAGATAAATTTTAAGAACCTTCTGTAATATTTTTTCATAGGTACGGTATAGTACGCATCCTGTAAATCTATGCATGCCATAAAGCACCCTTGTGAAATCAATGATTTGGCCGTTTCAAATGTGTCCATTTTAAAATGAGTATATGTTACAAAGTTATTCAGAGTGGTTAGATCAATAATGACTCTACAGCCTCCATCCTTCTTAGGTCTAGTGAAAATATTGGAAACAAATTCAACGGGCTCATGAACCGTTCTCTCTATGACCCCTTTCTGTTCCAACCTTAAAATTTCCTTATAGCCTACTGACTGTTCCGCAGCCGTTAGTTTGAAAGTACGACCCGGCCTATGCTGAGGTGGAGGGATGTCCCCATTAATAAACTCAATACTATGGCCCTGAATATTCCGTAACACATACTCATCGCTGGTAATGTCACCCCATGCACCCGCAAACAACCGCAAACGCCCACCAACATGTGGAGTTAAACAAAGAGAAAAAAGAGAACCAGATCGCCTCACCTCTGTGGTTACCGGCGGTCCCTGACACGAGTGGGTGGTCGTGGAGGTGCTGGGTTGGTTTGAGGTCGTGGCGTCCTCATTTTCCACCTCGGCTTCTGCCGAGCCTGTCCTAAAAAAGACCCCTGGGGTTGGGGTGGCTGATATCGGTTTGGAGCTGGAGGGTAATTCCTGGTGGAAGTGCTGACAGACCCTCGTGAACGGCCAAGTGGGGCTTTCGAGCTTGATGGCGTGGGGGCACTGTGAGAGCGCATGAGCCCCACGGTCTTGGCTTGTTCATCCAGCTCTCTGACCCTTTTGGAGAGGTCTTCGCCAAAGAGCTGACGGGGCGGCGGCGGCGGCGGTTTGCACAACCCTGCAAACTTAGGGTTGAGCGCTGGGCGGATGCTGTTCTTCCGAAAGCCGTTTATTTCGTTTTGAGTAGCGCACAGAAGCGCCAGAGCATCCTCCTGGTCCAAATTAAGCTCCTCTCCGTCGACCGACCGCACAAAGGCAGTAATCCCGGCCATGAGGAGTTTCAGGATCCGCTGAATTTTCAGCTCCTGCTGACGGATAGCCGCACTGATGTTGCCCCATATTGGCGTATTGACCACAGGCACGTTGAGGGAATTGCAGTTTGAGGGAGCCTTGTGACGGCTCATGGCTTGTAGTAGGACTTCCTCCTGAAGCTGGTGATTATTTAGGAAGTCCACTGTGGCTGCCAACTTCGTATTGATGGGAAGCCCCAACGAATGAGGGGCTGCAAATTTGGTAGCCACATCGAGGAGGTCCTCCGCCGGTAATTCAGGCGGGGGTGGGATGGGGTCAACCACGGCCTCCTCGTCCTGCTGCTCCAGGCTGGTGTACGAAGCTGGTGATGAAGCCCTGTGCCTGTCGCTGCTGGATGCCTGTTGTTGTTGACCTTGTAGGAGAAGCTCCAGCAGCCGCTCCATCCGGTCAATACGCCCTTCACCCTGAACACTCAGGTGGTCGGAGTCCTCCGGCTCTGAAAATTGGCCGGGGCTCCTGTCATCGGCCCGCACCTCGTCGAGGCCCTGCCGGTGCCGGTAGTTGTCGTCGACAGCCGCCGAGGCGAAACTGCGCGATTCCTGCACGGGCGTGTTCAACCGCCTCCGTTTAGCGGGAGCGGAAGCCGTTGCCTCTATGGACAGATGCGGCATGGTGTCGGCACCAGCCGAAGCCTGGATACCTTGGGCCCGTGCAGGCTTGCCAGCTGCCCACATCGTGGACCTTGCCGACGCATGGTCTCGCCCACCCATCCATGGGGGGCTCGGCGACCGTGACGGGACCCCCAACTGACTCGTCCCGGCGTCGAAAGTTGGGGGGCGACGGCTGGACCTCACAGCTGCCCCGGGTCCCGTCCTGGAACCTGACCGCTCCTTGGCGGCAGGCAGAGCCTTAGCCCCGACAGGGTTAGGCTGCTGGGCTCCTGCCCTTCCCCTTCTCAGAGGGCTGCGTGAAACGGGCCGTGCAGCCGCACGGACCCTTCTGCTCGAAGCCGTCAGCAAGCCTGCTGACGACCTGGCTGCCATGGCAGAGTCGTCCTGCTCTGGCGGCACACCACACTCCTCCTCGTCGAACTCCTCCGAGCTGTGGTGTGCGGGCGGGTCCGGACCTGAAAATACAGAGCTCACCGACATCTCCGCCCTCGTTCCGGTCTGCGTTGCAGGTACCCCCGACAACTCTCGCTCCGGAACTGCTGGCCGGCGACTTCTCCTCGAACTCCGGCCTCTCCCATCCATGTTCTTGCTGTGAAACAAACACAACAAGAACCACCAACTTAAGGTAGCATACTTACCTGCGTGGTTCCCTTATGAAGGGCTGGCGAGGAGCTCGCTCCTCCGTCAGCCGTCGCAGCAACGCGATACGACGATATGTCGAGCATGCGCGCCGGCGGGCTCTTCACGAAGTCACTCACGTGACTCCGAAATGAAATTGCAGCTGCTGATTTAAATCGAAGGTAGACACAAAAGGCTGGAGTAACTCAGCGGGACGGGCAGCATCTCTGGAGAGAAGGAATGGGTGAGCTTTTGGGTCGAGACCCTTCTTCAGGCTGATGACAGGGGAGTGGGCGGGACAGAGATAGAATGTAGTCGGAGACAGCAAGACTGGTGGCAGAATTAGGAAGGGGGAGGGGGATGGAGAGAGAGGGAAAGTTAGAGTATTTGAAGTTAGGGAAGTCAATGTTCATGCCACTGGGGTGTGAGCTACCAAAGCAAACTATCCCTGGATCAGGATCCTCAGTTCCAATGATTAACTTTCCCTTGTAGGTGGTCTTCTGGACATGCTATACATTAATTGGAGACTCTGGCCCCTGAATTTATACTGATTAATCAGCTTGTAAAAATGGGTTTCAATTCAAGGCAAATGCAGGGGCAGATGGTGCAGTAGTTTAGTTTAGAGATACAGCATGGAAACAGGCCCTTCGGCCCACCAAGTCCACGCCGACCAGCAATCACTGTCCAATAGCACTATCCTACACACTAGGGACAATGTTTTAAACAATTTTCACCCAAGCCAATTAACCTACGAACCTGTTTGTCTTTGGAATGTGGGAGGAGCTCCCAGAGAAAACCCAAGCGGTCACGGGAAGAACGTACAAATTCCATAACAGACAGCACCCATAGTTAGAATGAATCGAATCCTGGGTCTCCGGTGCTGCAAGGCAGTAACTCTACCCGCTGCGCCATTGTACCGCCGTACTGTGAAATAACAGTGATCTACTGTAATTCAACCCGAGTAGACTCTAAAGGGCCTGTCCCACTTGCGTGTCCTTGGCACGCAATTTACGCGACCTCGTAGTCGTGTTGAGGCGCTCAGGCATCATATGGCCGTGGGGGGCCGGTCCCACTGAGAAACGCGGAGGGGTATGTAGTTGTGCGCTACATCGCGCGGGGCTCCGAAATTTTTATAGCGAATAAAATCTTCGCACCAACGGCCTGTCGTGTAACTGACGGCCAAAGTGGGACAGGCCCAAGACCCAGGCGCGACGCAACGTCTCACCTCCAACAGCAGCAGAAGCAGGCAAACGATCGCCGAACTCGGCCTGGGGCTCACGGCCGTTGGGGTCCGGATCCGCCCTCCACTTCTACTCCCAGAGCGGGGCCAAGAAAATTGAAGGTGGACACAAAATGCAGGAGTAACTCAGCGGGACCGGCAGCACCTCTGGAGAGAAGCAATGGGTGACGTTTCGGGTCAAGACCCTTCTTTTCAGACTGAAGAAGAGTCTTGACACGAAACGTCACCCATTCCTTCTCTCCAGAGATGCTGCCGGTCCCGCTGAGTTCTCCAGCTTTGTGTCCATCTTCAAATGACGTTGCGCGCTCCAGACGGCTGTGCGTACACATGAAATCGCGCGTGACCTTCGCGACCATGAGGTCGTGTACTTTGCATGCCAAGTACACATAAGTGGGACAGGCCCTTAAGAGACGGAGAACAAACACATGGGCAACAGCATTAGAATACCCTGGAACTGCAATCATACTTACTTCTCTCTTGCAACCGCCTGTGAACAAGGAGAATGGTGGTGGCAATCAGCACGATTGCCACACCAGCCCCCAATATTACTCCCATCATCTGAAAAACAGAATACAATTATGAAGCAATCATTTTTTTTTCTCCAAACTTTAAATTAAAAGGGCATTTTTAAAGAAGAAGCACAAAGATTTATACTTTGGTAGACACAAATGCTGGAGAAACTCAGCGGGTGAGGCAGCATCTATGGAGCGAAGGAAATAGGCAACGTTTCGGGTCGAGTCCGAAGAAATGTTGCTCATTTCCTTCGCTCCATCGATGCTGTCTCACCCGCTGAGTGTCTCCAGTATTTTTGCCTACCTTCGATTTTCCAGCATCTGCAGTTCCTTCTAAAAGATTTATACTTTGCTCAGCATGGGCACGAAATTATTCTCCTGAACATGGCTTCCATCCTTCTATGGTGGACAATTCCCTTGACTGCATCTCAACTATTTCCAAAACCTCAGCTCTCAGCCTCTCCCCCCCCCCCTCCCCTCCCCCCATAGACACAGCAAGGGTCGAGATCCCAGATTTCCAGCTTCCAACACATGATCCTCCACAATTTCGGCCAGCTTCAGCAATATTCCACTGGCCATTCCCTTTCAATGTTTCAAAGAGACCGTCGTTAGTCTCTTCACCGCTTTTTTGTCATTTCCCTTGCTATGGTGCTTCCCCATTCAAGCGCTCGAGTTGCGACACCCTTGTTTCACTTCCTTTCAGCCCACCATCCAGGCATAGAAAGCGTCCTTCTAGGAGAAGCAATGATTCACTTGCACTCATACTGCAGTCAGTGTTCACATTGCAGTCTGGTCTATATTGGGGACTGCAAATGCAGATTGGATGACCACCTTGTGCAGCACCCACGTCCAGTCTACAGGAGTGACACCAAGCTTCTTTAGTTTAGTTTAGTTTAGGTTAGAGATATGGCGTGGAACCAGGCCCTTCAGCCCACCGGGTCCGCACCGACCAGCGATCCCCATACACTAACACTCATCAACGGCCGTCACTCGATACGAGTATGACTGTTCTCTCTCTGAAGGACGCCTGTGCGTGACTTTGTTTAAGGTGGGGAGACTGGTTCACAGACAGCCTCCCCACGGTCCTTGACAGATCTGGGTCAGGATCCAGTGGCATGGAGTCCAAGACGACCAGAGACCCATTTCTGCTGCAGCCTTCATCCGCCTTCCCAGCCGTTGTGACGCTCCACTAAAGTCAGCCATCATCCTCTGCCTGTTCCACACTAACACTATCCTACTTACACTAGGCCACATAGCCAATTAACTTCTAAAACTGTGCCTCTTGGGAGTGTGGGAGGAAACCGGTGGCACCCGGAGAAAACCCCACGCTGGTCACATGGAGAAAGTATAAACTCCATGCAGACAAGCACCCATGGTGTGGATCGAATCCGGGTCTCTGGCACTATAAGGCAGCAACTCTACTTTACTTTAAATCTCCTTCCCATTCTCTCTAACGTTGCTGGCCTCCTGTGTTGTTACCAAAACGTCCAATGCAAATTTGAGGAACATCGGCTCATTTTCGGTCTGGGCCTGTTGAGGTCTTCTGAATGCAATACCAATTTCTCCAACTGCCAACAACCCACAACTGTCTATATCAGAACCAGCTATTTTTGCTTTTGTTTTTGCATGTGATATAGGCTCAGGTGTTTTTTTCCTCCTTCTGCATTAGCACACACCGACCTGCTGTTTACAACATATCAGAACCTTTGCCCACTTCTAACTGCTTTAATAAAAACTCATCCCCACAATCCTTGTTTCAGATGATGGCAGATATTCTTTCGTCCTCCTATCCATTCCTCCTGCTACCTTTTCAGAAAATTCAAACCCATTTTACTTCTCTCCCCTTCGCAGCCTTAAAGCATTTTTAACATGAAATGCTAATTCAGCTTCCCTTGCCACTGTGTTTTCAGTAGTTGTTTTTTTGTTTCTGAATTTACGGCATCCACAATCTTTTAAAAATATTTTCATGGTTATTGTACTGCATTGCTTCTAGCGTTTGCCTAAGTGCATCTTAATTTGTGCAATTTGACCATCCCCCCTGGACATGTCCCGTTATCAACCGCAGTGTAAAGAAACTTCCTCTAAAACTTCATCCTCTCACTTTCAAACTATGCCCTCTTATCTCTGATATCTCTACCATGAGAAGTAAAACATTATACCTCTCTCCCCTATCTATGCCATTCAATATCTCATTCTAACAGGTCACCTCCTCAGCCTCCTTTGCTCCAGATAAACAGGCCCAAACCTATCCGCTCTCTCCCAATAATTAAAGCCGTCTCATCAGGCAATATCTTGGTGCATCTCCCTTACACTCTCTCCAGTGCGATCACATATTTCCTATGGTATGTGGACCAGCTTGGCATCCAATACTCCAAGTGCAATTGAACCAGCGTTTTGTAAAGTTGCAGCAAAACATCCCATCTCTTACATTCTATGCCTCAACCTGTACAGGCAATCATGCCATATGCCATAGATAGGTACAAGCTGCTGGAGTAACTGAGCCAGTGAGGTGGCATCTCTCTGGAGAAAAGGAATTGCCGATGTTTTGGATCAGGACATTTCTTCAATCTAAAAATTGCCAGATGCCTTCTTCACCGCTATAGACCCGTAACGTATTTACCTTGTTCATTATGTGAAAGAACCCTACTAAATGTGTTAAAATACTTAAAAAATCACAGATTAACACAAAATGCTGGAGTCAGTCAGGTGGAGTAAACCTTCTTCAGATTCTTTAAGAAGGATCTCGACCCAAAATATCACCTATTCCTTTTCTCCAGAGATGTTGTCTGACCCGCTGAGTTACTCCAGCTTTTTGTATCTATCTTTGGTCTGAACCAGCATCTGCAGTTCCTTCCTAAACATTTTATAAAATCACATTGTCCCAACATGTCCAAAAATAATTTCCTTAATGGCCTTCATCATTTTTCTTGCCAATGGTATTAGGCCAGTTCATCTCCCATCTATTAAAAAAAAATCGACAGTACTACATTAGCTGTCTTCCAATATGTAGCGAATATCAGTCGATGGATACCAAAGCATCCAATTTCTCTACAACCACTTCTTTTACGATACAATAAAGCTTTATTCATCCCTGGAGGGAAATTGGTCTGCTGACAGTCACAGCACACAAGGTACACAGAAACTTGAGCCCAGGATGTAGAGGACCTATTCCTCTTACTGCCCAGGGCATTTATCTGCCCACTCGGCTGACCTAGCCTTGTCTGTCTGTGGTTTTTCACAATCTAGCAGACGATAGGAGACTATCCCTACTTTAGTGGTGTCGACCATCAAGTTTTCAGTATTTGCAGATTTAGCCTTTTTAATCTGCTGGTAGTCTCAATCTACTGCCATTAATTATTTTGTCCATCATAAGTTCCTTCAGAGGTTCATAAGTTACAGGAGCAGAATTAGCTCATGCAACCTATCAAGTCTACTTTGTCATTCAATCATGGCTGATCTATCTTTCCCTCTCAACCCCATTCCCCTGACTTCTCCCCATAACCCCTGACACTTGTACTAATCAAGAACCTGTCAAGCTCCACCTTACAAATATCCATTGACTTGGCCTCCACAGCTGTCTGAGGCAATGAATTCCACAGATTCACCACCTTCTGACTAAAGAAATTCTGTGCACTCTGGTCCTAGACTCTCCCACAGGTTGAAACATCCTCTCCACAACCACTCTATCCAAGCCTTTCACTATTCGGTAATTTTCAATTAGGTCCCCCCCCCCCATCTAAACTCCAGTGAGTAGAGGCCCAGTTCTGTCAAATTCTCATCCTGTGTTAATCCAATCATTCCTAGGATCCTTCTCATAAACCTGCTCTGGACCCTCTACAATGACAGCATATCCTTCCTCAGATATGGGGCCTTACCTACAGAGCCTTCTAATGTGAAACTATATACAAAATATAGTCCCAGCCTAGATCTATGCAGTGGAAACAGAGCTTCCTTTTGTATTACATCATCTTCTAAAAAAAGCTAACTTTTATCTTAATTTTCAATTACTTCCCTAATGTGCATGCTAACCATTCTCTTGCACAAGAACATTCAAGAATGTTTGAACCCATTGCCAGTTCCTTATTCCCCATTTTCATTTCCTATGTCCAAGCTTCTTACATCCTCAACGTTTAACTTTTGCCACTTTTTTTCTTTGCCGAAGTAATTTGTCTTTATATTACTTGATCATTTTACCCATTTTTGTTATTTTCTTTAAATTATCCCTGTTGGTTTATAATATTCATTAAATCCTAAGGCCTTCAACTAAGCTTTGTAACTTTATCTATTCATTTAATCTAATACTGTCCTCAACTTTAGTTTGCCATGGTGGAACACTTTTATCGTATCAAGAGAATGGAACAAAGAAGCATTTCACTACAGATGTATAATTTATTTTTCACCGCGCCTTATATTCTAAATTTCCAAACCTACTTTAGCCAACCCACCCAGATTTCATTCTCCAGTTTCAAACTTGAATTTGTTACTTGAAGTGAATGTGAAATTCAGTTTGCTTTCACCGTCACTCGTCCCCAGAGATAGACACAAAGTGCCGGAGTAACTCAGCAGGTCACGCAGAATCCTTGGAGAAAAAGGATGGGTGACACTTCGGGTCTGGACCCTCCTCAAGAGAGAGCTAGATAGGGCTATCAAAAATAGCCGAGTCAGGGGATATGGGGAGAAGGCAGGAACGGGGTACTAATTGGGGATGATCAGCCATGATCACATTGAATGGCGGTGCTGGCTCGAAGGGCCGAATGGCCTACTCCTGCACCTACTGTCTATTGCCACGAAACCGCACCAATCCTTTCTCCAGAGATGCTGCCTGACCTGCTGAGTTACTCCAGCACTTTGTGTCTATCTTTGGTATAAACTGGCATCCTTGTTCCTTGTTTCTATTCTTCCCTAGAGGATCCTCCTTACCCATAAAACTAACGTCGAAATTCAAAAAGCCGTCACAGTCGACACCAAATCCAGGATGTCTCACATACAGAGGGTCCCTACAGATGTAACTGAAAGGAATCTAACTCATCTAAAAAGAAAACATGTACTCACCGATGATCTCTTTGGTAAACGGTGAAGCATCTCAAACTCTGGTACACTAATAGATGATCTTTCACTTTTCCAATCTAGTCAGGATCTTCTCTGCTAGAGTGTCCGCATTGTCTGACTGCCTCGATAGTATGCTGTGTAATAGCTAAGAAGGTAATCATCAACTCATGTTTTCTAGTCTGTACTATTTCTAAACCAGCCATTAGCCTAAAGTCTGGTAGGAATCAGCATTCTATTTAGATCAAAATTACCACACTTGATGTTACAGAAATGCACTTAACTTTATATAAGATAATTGATTTGGTAATTTTAGTTTCGAGGGACCAAATGCCAGCAAATGGGACTAACCCATGAATATGCCAACATGGTCAGCATGAACATGGTGGACCGAAGGGCCTGTTTCTGTGCTGTACACTCCATAGTACTCACTCCTTTCCAATTAGCAGCTTATTTTGGCTTGCCTTATTAAACCACGCCACACAGAAATATCAATCGGAAACTCAGCGGGTGCAGCAGCATCGAAGGGGCGAAACTTAGATGCTGCTGCACCCGCTGAGTTTCTCCAGCTTTTTGTGTAACCCTCGATTCTCCAGCATCTGCAGTTCCTTCTTTAACACTATCAATCGGAAACAGTGAGGCAAAGCTGTTTGAAAATGAAACCTTTTTAATCTGCAGATAGGAAGCATCAAAAGAAAAAAATAGGGCCACAAATAAAAAATATTTGGCTTCAGGAATGGAGGCTAAACAAACCCCCCAAAAAAATCAGATCAAACTAAACCATGTCTCCTAACATGGCTGCTAGGGTGCAAAAGTCTGCAGACAGACAAGGCTAGGCCAGCCAATGTGGACATCAAGGTGGTTGACACAACATATGAATGTATATCGAAGGTAGACATGCTGGAGTAACTCAGCGGGACAGGCAGCATCTCTGGAGAGAAGGAACGGGCCTACACAAAATGCTGGAGTAACTCAGCGGGACAGGCAGTATCTCTGGAGAGAAGGATTGGGCCTACACAAAATGCTGGAGTAACTCAGCGGGACAGGCAGTATCTCTGGAGAGAAGGAACGAGCCTACACAAAATGCTGGAGTAACTCAGCGGGACAGGCAGCATCTCTGGAGAGAAGGACTAGGCCAACACAAAATGCTTGAGTAACTCAGCGGGACAGGCAGCATGTCTGGAGAGAAGGATTCTCTGGAGAGAAGCCCATTCCTTCTCTCCAGAGATGCTGCCTGTCCCGCTGAGTTACTCCAGCATTTTGTGTCTACCTTTGATTTAAACCAGCAGCTGCAGTTCTTTCTAGCACATGAATGTATATATTGCCTCTGAGAATGTCAGAATATTTTCACAGATCTTGTTTTTTTTAAAATTTATTCTGATCTTTGATTTTCTTTCTAAAAAGAACCACAGTCTGGAGTCCTTCTGCTGTAAAACATTAAAGGGGAGATTCTAGTGGGGACACCCCTCGAGCAACGGGATGGATATCAGCCCAGGGGACGGGTGAGTGACTGGTGAGTGTTTTGTTTAAAGATAGGTGTGGACACGAATGAGTATGGTACTAACAAATATCTCAATGCTAAGAATGTCTGAAGAGTTGTTACAGAGTTTTTGTTTTGTATGTGTTTTTTAATTTGAATACAGTTTATTTTTGGGGGGAAATGTCACCCTACTTACCATGGCTGTTTGTAGTTGGTTTTCAACCAGAGTCTTCAGATCTAATAAGATGCCATCAGGTTCATTCTAGAAAAAAAATTCCAAAGAAATCTTACTCGCTCTACTTAACAGCAAGATAAAGCTTCAACATATTAAACTGATAGTATCGTCTTATGGTATCACCTTAATGTGGTCTTGGTTTTGCAACGCAGAGGAAACAACACTGTATCTCATACTAAAATGCTGAGTAATCTGATTACAATGGCATTTCCCCCAAATCTTCAGACTCTCCCCCCCCCCCACCCCAAAACTACCCCTGCCCCAAGTACCTTCCCCTTCAACCACAGGAGACGTACCACCCGACCCTATACCTCCTCCGTCACCTCCATCCACGGACCCTAACAGATCATCCAGATGGGACAGAGGTTCACGTGCACCTCCTCTAATCTCATCTCCTGCATCCAGAGTTCCTGATGAGCTTCCATTACATCGGCGAGACCAAGTTTAGACCAAGTTTTCGGTCCCCCAAGGCCTGCTGGATCTCCCGAACCATTTGAACTCTCCTTCCCATACTGACCTTTCTGTCCTGGGCATTCACTGACAGTGGGAAGAAACCATTGCTGAGTGTCATTGGAGATATGATGAATCTCCTTAGTCTTATGGTGTTGAAGTCAATCAATAAGAGTCTGATGAATGTGTCCTTGTAGGGCCAGGCAGATGGTGTCTGCTGTGGACACGTTGTCACTGTGGAATGTTGTTTGGTTGGAATTATGGTTTTGAAGGCAGAGTTATGGTCAATAAATGGGAATCTGACATAAGTGTCCAGATTTTGCAGGGATGAGTGAGGGGAGATGGTGCAACAGGAAGCAAATTGCAGTGGATCTGTACGTTGGAGTTGGCGGTGCGACTCTCGTTGCAGTGGCCCCTACAGCCTGTCTGTCTTTTTTTTTGTCTACTTAAATGTAGTTGTTCTTGTTTTTAACTGTGTATATGTGGGGGGCGGGGGGGGGGGTGGGAAAGGGGGAAACTTTTAAAATCTCTTCCATGCACGGGAGACCCGACCTTTTCCCTGTCGGGTCTCCGTTGTCGTTGGAGCCTAGTACCGTGGAGCGGCCCCCAACCGGGAAGACCTGGGGGCTCCAGTGGCGGAGGCTGCGGAGCTGCGGACTTAACATCATGGGGCTGGCCGGCCTCGGAGCGTGGGAAGCGGTGGTGGCTCACTGCTGCGTCCCGACTCCGGAGGCTCGAAGGCTCCAGCTGCAGGCCGGTGGACTGTGATATCGGGAGCACGCGGGTCCGGGTGGGAGACCGCTTTTCGGAGCTCCCGCAACGCAACTTCTCCAGCCCAGTGTCGAGGGGTTGGAACGACCCGGAGCGGGGCCGTACATCGCCCGGCGGGGCTTTGATGGCCACGGGACATTCCAGCGCTCGCCAGGGGCTCCAACTTTGTGACATTTGGACCTGGAGCGGGGCCGTACATCGCCCGGCGCGGCCTTGAATGGCCGTGGGACTTACTATCGCCCGCCTGCGGTTTCAACATCGGGAGAAAAATGGTGCAGGGGAGAGAAAAGACTTTGCCTTCCATCACAGTGAGGGGGAGATTCACTGTGATAGATGTTTGTGTGAATTGAATTGTTTGTGTGTCTTGTAGGAATTGTTTTGTTTGTATGGCTGTAGAAACTGAGTTTCGTTTGCGCCTCACTGAGGTTCAAATGACATGGAATAAATGTTGAATTGAATTGAATTGAAGGGTTCAAAATGTCTGGCAGGCTGGAGATGCAATGCACCATGATCAGCACAAAACATGTGTCTCCAATGTTCACGGCCAATTTCCACAGGTGCACCACAGGAAGTATCTTATTGGGATGCATCACCCCTTGGCAACACCTCTGCCCAAGACTGCAAGAAATTGCAGAGTTGAGGATCTGTCGTGCAAACCATCAACTCCACCATCATCAACTTCACCAACACCCCAGCCACCTCAGGAAAGCAGACAACATAATCAAGTCCCATTCACACCCTGGTTATTCCCTCTTCTCCCATCGAACATAAGGTACAAAAGCTTAAAAGCACGTTCCATCAGTGTAGTGGCCATTTGGCTTGCTTTGTGTGTTATTAATGATGGCATGTGTCTTTAAATTTTAGACTTCCCGTTATAGAGTGGGTGGGATTTATGATGTATTTTAGGGCGTGTTTGAAGCTAAGTTTCTTGCGCAGAAGCTTAGTTTTTAGTTTAGTTTGGGACCAGCATGAGGAAGGTTCATCCTTTGACCATGCGGAGTGTAACGGAGACACGAGGAGTTTTCTAACCTTTAAAGCGATATGCTGGAGTTCGATGAAGATTAAAGTGTACGAGTTGGAAGAAGGTTGGATTATTGTTTTACATCAACAATAAAGAATTTATTAATCAAAAGACTGTGTTATGAAGATTTATCTGTGAAGAAGCGTTGAAGGTCTGACGGAAAGCTCACATGCGTATAACATCATGCAGTCCACTTAGCGGCTAGAGGGAGTGATGTCTGGAACGATATAAAAATCTGCCACTACAATCAGATTCAGGAACAGCTTCTTTCCGCTAACATCGGACTATTGAATGGACCCTTCAAAAGCCAAGGGTACAGTCGCCATCTTCCAACCTACCTCCTTGTAGCCTTTGAACTTTGTTATCTGTACTTATCCTGCAGCTGTAACAGTACATTTTGCACTCGGTTTATCTTTTTCTTGGAACTACCTGCAGTACGTGTGTGGTTTGATTGTACTCAACTAAGGTACGATTTGAGTGGATAGCATGCAAAACAAATTTCCCACTGTAATTTGCCACATGTGACAATGAGAAACAAATATTAACAATGAGGTATTTGCTCTCTTCAAATCTCCAAGAATCATTCTAACATCGGCCTCATAGCAGAAGCGTCCACGTCGCGGGGCCGGAAACTGGAAGTATCCCGAGCTAATTCTACTACCACCATCATCTATTGCAACAAGTGATGGGGTCCGCTGATTGCCGCCGGAAACCTGCGTCCTTTCCAGGACGGACGATGACAGTGAGGTCAACATTGGTAACAAGATGGACACGAAAAGACGAAGATTCGAACAAAAAAAACACCCACAAGTTAAATACTTTCGAGTTTGCTCTTCAGCTTCGAAGATTTTTTGCCTTGTTCTCTAATTATATTCACAGTCACGTTTCTTTACTAATACTAATCTCTATACAAGTTCCTCATTGTACCCTTAATGTACCACTATTTACCTATCATTTGCATGCTCTACCATCAGGACACACAGAATATTTGTTTAATGGATCTGACAAGAGTGTTTATTTGTCATATGAACTAGGACCAGAAATCTGTAGGGTAAACCCTTGTTTTAATGGATTCTTTTATAACGGATTTTGGTTATAGTGGATGGTCCCGCCGATGCAATCCCAAAGTTCGCACCAACTCTCCTCCCAGCTTCACAAGGTGCACCAGTGAGCCCTTCTTCACCCACCGCACGATCTAATGGCTCATGCTGTAGCCCCTGGGAACAGCATTTCCTTCAGGCTGCCGCCACCGACAGGACGGTCTCGGTCACCATGGGGCTCCCTTCCCTCTCACCAGCTGCCGCTTCTTCCTTCGGCTTGTCCACTTCCCCCCCCCTCCCCACTTCTTCTCCGTCACTCAGTCAACTCGGCCTCCCCTTCTCCCCTCCACCGCTACCGCCACCTTCCTTCTCCCCCGAAGTTGCTGACATGCTCCACTCTGGAAGATGTCGGTGACTGCTGGGGAGGAGGCAGCAGTAAAGGGGAAGCGGACAAAGTGAAAGAAGCGGCAGCCGGTGAGAGGGGAGGGAGCCTCTCGGTGCTCGAGCACGTCCCGCCGTCGGCAAGGGCCTGAAGAGAGCAATGCCAGCGTGAGCCACAACAACAGCCACGTCAACCAGTGAAGAAGGGCTCGCTGGTGCAGACCAGCGGTGCCTGGTATAAAGGTGAAACAACAAAAAGTGCTGGAATAATTCTGCAGCCTGAATCACCAAACCATGTTCTTCAGAGATGCTGCCTGACCCGCTGAGTTACTCAAGCACTCTGTGCATTAACCATCACTGCCATTTCTTTATTTCAACTACATAAAATAATACGTCACTCGGTTATAGCGGACAATCAGCAATAATGGACACCATTCCCCTTTCCCCCATATGGTCCGTTATAACAAGGGTTTACTGTAATTCTTTCTTGCGGCAGCTTTACAAGCACATTCAATACAACACAACAAAACAACAAGGCAAGAGAATGGGGACGAGATGGAAATTAAATGGTAGAGTGGCCTCGATGGGCTGAATAGCCTACTTACGCTCCTCTGACTTATGAACATGAAGTAATAATTACTCCGTAAACCAGACCATGACAGTGCAAGCCAAAGTATGCTGTGCAACCTCAATAGCTAGCGCAAAATCAATAGTTAGTTTGGTGTCAATGAATGGTTGTGGTTAGGGTTATGCAGATTAGTTCAAGAGCCTGATGGGAAGCTGTACCGAAACCTGGAGGTAATGGTTTTCAGGCTTGTGTAACTTCTTCCGGATGGTAGAAGCGAGATGAATAGCCAGTGAATCTTTGATGATGTTAGCTGCCGGCTTTCAGGTTGGAGAACTTTCAGATGGTCGGTACGCACTCCTCCACACATTTCTTTATGAAACCACTAAGGCCTGCGACTTATTCTCTCAGGTCCATGGCCGATCCCTTAACATCATATAGTTTACCAAATCCAAGTAGTCCAGTCAGTCAACTGCATCCCGTGACCAACTTTGTACAGTCCTCTCTGCCAGAGCTGTGCTCTCAGTCACTGCCTATACATGTATCACAGCCAGATAGTCCATTTGTGACAGACTGACACAAAGTGCTGGAGTAACTCAGCGGGTCAGGCAGCACCTCTGGAGAACACAGATAGAGAACAGCGAGGTGGTCCATTCTTCAGGTGACGGATGGAGCAATGTGTCTGATAATGGAGTAGCAGAGGGCAAGATTATTTGATCATCTGGTGCTGCAGGAAACCTTATGATGGTAGTTTGAAAGTGACTTCTCCTACCACCAAACAACTTTGTATCCAACTACCTCACGCTGATCTCATGCGATCCTACTCGCTGAACTAGCCTACCAGCGTGGGAGCTTGTCAAAGGGCAGCACAGACTCGGGTTCCATCCTGACTACAGGTGGTCTGACTGTACAGAGTTTGTACGTTCTCCCCGTGATTTGAGTGGGATTTCTCCGGGTGCTCCGGTTTCCTCCCACACTCCAAACACGTGCAGGTTTGTAGGTTAATTGGCTTGTGCAAAATTGTAAATTGTCCCTTGAGTGTGTAGGATTGTGCTGGTGTGAAGGGATGGCAGCTCGGCGAGGACTCGGTGGGCTGAAGTGTCTGTTCCCGCGATGTATCTCTAAGCTAAACTAAATATTGCTAAAGGCCATGTAGACAAAGCCTACTGCACCTTCCTCAACAACCTTCTTGGTCACCACTTCAAAAAAATAAATCCAACATACAAAGCCGTATTGACTTTACCTGAATTTCCAAATGCAGGTAGCTCCTGCCTCTTAGAATTTCCCCCAGAATGTACTCCCCACTGATGTTGGGAATGGAGATGAGAGAGAGAGAGAGAGAGAGAGAGAGAGGGAGAGAAGATAGACACAAAAAGTTGGAGCAACTCAGCTGGTCAGGCAGCATCTCTGGAGGAAAGGAATATGTGACGTTTTGGGTTGAGACCCTTCTTCAGACACAGAGAGAGACAGAGAGGGAGGGGGAGGGGGAGGGGGAGGGGGAGGGGGAGGGGGAGGGGGAGGGGGAGGGGGAGGGGGAGGGGGAGGGGGAGAGACAGACAGACAGACAGACAGACAGACAGACAGACAGACAGACAGACAGACAGACAGACAGACAGACAGACAGACAGACAGACAGACAGACAGACAGACAGACAGACAGACAGACAGACAGACAGACAGACAGAGAGGGGGGAGGGGGATGGGGAGGGGGAGGCAGTCAACAGCAACCTTCCACTTGGCAATTACTGAATGCCTTTCAGAAATCCAAATACATCCGTATCTACTAGCTTCCCTTCACGACCGGTTCATTACACCTTAAAAGGATTCTGAACGAATGTTTGAAATACTGTTTCCCTTTCAAAAACTGCTTCAGCAACTTAATTGTATTATGATTTTTTAAATGTTCAATACAACTTCCTTAGTAATGGAAGCAGTATAGCGGATGTCGAGTGAACTGGCCGATAGTTTCCTGCTTTCTGTGATGTGATAATACTGGAGAGGGTGCAGCAGTAACAGACCTCAATGTTGCCCGGGAAGGAATGTTTACGTTCCGAGGAGAGACTGGGTCTGTTTTCCCTGCCGCACAGTTGGCCAGGGGGCCAAGATACCGGCTTGCAAAGTCAGCCTCAGAGGTCGGCTATGGAGACGGATCTGCCGGCTCCAGCCAGGGTGGAGTTCCAGAGCCCCGGCCGCAGAGGGCAAATTCGATCCGCCGATCGACACGAAGTTTGCGGATGACACGAAGCTGGGGGGCAATGTCAGCTGTGAGGAGGATGCTAGGAGGCTGCAAGGTGACTTGGATAGGTTGGGTAAGTGGGGAAATGCACGGCAGATGCAGTATAATGTGGATAAATGTGAGGTTATCCACTTTGGCGGCAAAAACAGGAGGGTAGATTATTATCTGAATGGTGGCCGATTAGGAAAAGGGGAGATGCAACGAGACCTGGGTGTCATGGTCCACCAGTCATTGAAGGTAGGCATGCAGGTGCAACAGGCTGTGAAGAAAGCAAATGGTATGTTGGCATTCATAGCAAAAGGATTTGAGTACAAGAGCAGGGAGGTTCTACTGCAGTTGTACAGGGTCTTGGTGAGGCCACACCTAGAGTATTGCGTACAGTTTTGGTCTCCTAATCTGAGGAAAGACATTCTTGCCGTAGAGGGAGTACAGAGAAGGTTCACCAGACTGATTCCTGAGATGGCAGGACTTCCATATGAAGAAAGACTGGATAGACTCGGCTTGTACTCGCTGGAATTTAGGAGATTGAGGGGGGATCTTATAGAGGCTTAGAAAATTCTTAAGGGATTGGACAGGCTAGATGCAGGAAGATTGTTCCCGATGTTGGGGAACTCCAGAACAAGGGGTCACAGTTTGAGGATAAGGGGGAAGCCTTTTAGGACCGAGATGAGAAGATCTTTTTTCACACAGACAGTGGTGAGTCAGTGGAATTCTCTGCCACAGAAGGTAGTTGAGGCCAGTTCATTGGCTATATTTAAGAGGGAGTTAGATGTGGCCCTTGTGGCTAAAGGAATCAGCGAGCATGGAGAGAAGGCAGGTACAGGATAGTGCGTTGGATGATCAGCCATGATCATATTGAATGGTGGTGCAGGCTCGAAGGGCCGAATGGCCTACTCCTGCACTTATTTTCTATGATTCTATCGGAAGTCTGGCAGTGCAAGTCGGCTATGAGGATGGATGCGCCAGCTCCGGCCCGTCTGGAGTTCCAGAGCCCTTGCTACAGGGGGCAAATTCGACCAGACGATCGGAAGTCCCGTGGACAGCAGCTTCACCCGTCCTAGGCCCCACATTTCAAGGGGGACTTCTTGGGGGTACTTCAAGTGCACTCTCGTAATTTTGTCCTGATTAAAGGAGGCTTCAGACCACCAGTTGCTGCAAAGTCAGTGAGGGAACTGCATTTTTTAATTGCCAAAGCTATGCCATCTGCTACCTAGACTGCAAAAGCATTGGAATCTTCTCCCTAAACCACTTCAGGGGAGGGTCTATTAAATCAGGGAGGTTAAACAAACAAGGACTAATGTTAGGTGGACACAAAATGCTGGAGTAACTCAGCGGGACGGGCAGCATTTCTGGAGAGAAGGAACGGGTGACGTTTCGGGTCGAGACCATTCTTCAGACTGACTAATGTTAGACACAGGGTTACACAGAAAGCTGGAGAAACTCAGCGGGTGCAGCAGCATCTAAGGAGCGAAGGAGATAGGCGACGTTTCGGGTCGAGACCCTTCTTCAGATTCAAGTTCACAGTTAATGCTTCGGTGCAATAAGTCGCCTGGACAATATTGCATGATCAATATCAAGGAAGCTCAGCAATGACACAGGCAAAGTATGGTTAACTAATGTTTAGGAGATAAAATTAGCACATTCATTGCAGCGAGATAAACCGTGACCCGACAGCGCAAGAAGCTACAAATTACTCCATTCACAATTCTGACAGAATCCATTTTGGGGCATCTTAACCAGAGTGCCAGCAGTCAGCTCAATGGTGGAGTCAATTCATTCCTAATTCCACGCCATCTTCAGAGTCCATTCCCATGCGATTTCATTAAAAAAAACCTGTGGTGTCTTAAACTTTTCATATGATCTTTCAAAGTCCCATTAGAAACCACACGAGATGCGGAACCACTAAGCCATTTTGCGAGGAAGAGGGACGAGAGGTGCAAGATCATCTGACTAACGATGCTTGGTTAATTCAGCAAAGGAGATAGAAATGTGGAGAGTTAGGAATTAATAAATCAAATATGGATAGACCAAAAGCTAATTGGATCATTCATTTGCTGCCTTTGTACATTTGCTGCTAACTAATTTACAGAAGTGAGTAATCGGAGTGAAGAATCCATTTCCCCAAGAGTCACGTATCTTGAGATTCTCAAAGCTAGATAAACCCCATGCATTTTCATGCATGGAAGTTCCAACTCAAACCCTCTGAAACGCAGCATTAAAGCACAGGCTTGGAACAGTCTCGTTTATAAGCCGTTGGATCATTTTCAATAATGTACCTCTAAATCCTCTGCATGTCGAGCTTCATTCTGCCCCATTCTTTTCAGTTCCCTTTGTCAAATCCTCCCACAAGGCAGGGCGCTTTTGTCCAGAACACAAGGGTGGAAAGAGTGAAAAGAGAAAACAAAAGCCACAAGTAATTCAAACTTCTCAATCTCCGGTTTAAATTCCAGATTGGTAAACAGTTTGTCAACCTGCCGAGCACATCCCAGCTTTAATCAGCAGATGTTTAACGATGTTTGCTCAGAAAGCATACAGCATCATGAGATATGGAACATTCCCAGCCTTTCACACAACTTACGTCTCCTTTGGTAGCTTCCAAGGAATATCCTCTCTTCCAGAAGAAGCACAAGATACAGGCAAGAATAGCTACATGCCGTCGAACAACCAACGACTGCTGTCTGGAGCACAACATGCACATTCATGTTGAGAATTCCTTAATTCTTGGACTCACCTGTACTGTTATTTCTATGGAGATTCAAGCAGCAATTCTGCACCTAGAGCATTCCTAAAATTTTCCGAGCATTACATTTGCTTATCTTTTTAATGACACTCGTTAGGCACTCACGAACTTGCAGCCAAATTCTGCTCTAACTGCGTTAGCAAGTTTGCACATGTTACTGTCGAGTTGGGCTGGATCTCGAAAAATGACAAGACAAAGTACAGGAAGGGGATAGAGAGCCGAGTAACACAGTCTCAAGATAACAACCTCTTCCTCAATGTCTGCAAAATGAAGAAGATATGCATGGACTTCAGAGAGCGAGGTGGTGTACATGCACCAATCAACAGCAACAGTGCAGATGTGCAAATGGTGAAGTTCCTTGGCATAAATATCATCCACAATTTGTCCCGAATGCCACGACCAGGAAACCCACATCAATATCTCTACTTCCTCAGAAGACCGAGTGAACGAGAATTGGCATGTCTCCAATGACTCTGACCAACGTCTACAGATGCACGGCAGGAAGCATCGCAACTTGGTTTGGTGACAGCTCTGCCCAAAACCGCAAGACGCTGTGGAGAGTTGCGGAAGCAACCCAGTTCCATCATGCAAAACAGCCTCTGTGCCTCCCCATTCCCCATCATCACACTTCCTTCTTCTTTCTCCAGAATATTTCTCATCTCAGTCGATCAGCTACTTACCCTCAACTACATTCGCACCCAACCCTCCTGGTTTTCTGCTCAACTAAAACACAAGTGAACTTCTTCCCTCCACCAACTTTTCACACCTGCAACCCAGACTTATACCATCCATCATCCTCTGCCTACTATTAGTAACTAAGTTTCCAGTTGTCTGGACCCTAATTTCCCTCAAACTCTGGCTTTTTCAGTTTCTTCAAGATAACTGGCAAAGATGATGGCGCAGCAGTAGAGATGCTGCCTCACAGCGCCAGAGACTCGGTTTTGATCCTGACTCTGATTGCTGTCGGTGCAGAGTTTGTACGTTCTCCCCGTGACCCGCGTGGGTTTTCTCCGGGTGCTCTGGACCCTCCCACAGTCCAAAGACGTGCAGGTTTGTAGTTTAATTGGCTTGGTAAAATTGTAATATTTCTCCAGGGTCTGTAGGATAGTGTTAGTGGTTGGCACGGACTTGCTGGGCCGAAGGGCCTGTTTCTGCACTGTAGCTCTGAACTAAACGAAGTATCGCTTAATACAGTAGCTCTAAAAACAACATCCGTCATCATTCTTGTATAGTTATTCTTCAGAATGTGAGTGTCATTGCAAGGCCAGCATTTATTGCAACTGCTGATGGCGAGTTGCGCACAGTAATGTTTTCAGTCGGGTACCCAATAGCATTGTGTAAATGGGGATATAGTTAGTGTCACATTATTTTCCCTCACCCGTAAGGCATGTCATGGCTCACCATCACAAGGACACAGTGTCGTACAGCACAGAATCAGGCCCTTTGGCCCAACTTGTCCATTCCAACCAAGATGCCCCATCTACACTCATAGAAACATAGAAAACATAGGTGCAGGAGTAGGCCATTCGGCCCTTCGAGCCTGCACCACCATTCAATATGATCATGGCTGATCATCCAACTCAGTATCCCTTACCTGCCTTCTCTCCATACCCCCTGATCTCTTTAGCCACAAGGGCCACATCTAACTCCCTCTTAAATATAGCCAATGAACTGGCCTCAACTACCCTCTGTGGCAGAGAATTCCACAGACTCACCACTCTCTGTGTGAAAAATGTTTTTCTCATCTCGGTCCTAAAAGACTTCCCCCTTATCCATAAACTATGACCCCTTGTCCTGGACTTCCCCAACATCGGGAACAATCTTCCTGCATCCAGCCTGTCCAACCCCTTAAGAATTTTTAAAGTTTCTATAAGATCCCCCCTCCAATCATCTAAATTCTAGCGAGTACAAGCTGAGTCTATCCAATCTTACTTTATATGAAAGTCCTGACATCCCAGAAATCAGTCTGGTGAACCTTCTCTGTACTCCCTCTATGGCAAGAATGTCTTTCCTCAGATTTGGAGACCAAAACTGTACGCAATACTCCAGGTGTGGTCTCACCAAGACCCTGTACAACTGCAGTAGAACCTCCCTGCTCCTATACTCGAATCCTTTTGCTATGAATGCTAACATACCATTCGCTTTCTTGTCCTCTTGCTCATGTTTGGCCCATATCCCTCTAAACCTTTCCTATCCTTTTAGTCGTCTAAATGTCTTTTAAATGTCGTGGTAGTACCTGCATCAACTAACACCTCTGGCAGCTCGTTCCATATACCCATCACTCTATGTGTGAAAAAGTTGCCTCGCGGGTTCCTATTAAATCTTTCCCCTCTCACCTTAAACCTCTGGTTCAGATTCCCCTACCCTGAGTAAAGGACTTTGTGCATTCACCCTATCTTTTCCCCCTCTTGATTTAATACACCTCTCTAGGATCACTCCTCAACCTCCTGCGCTCCAAGGAATAAGTTGTAGCCTGCCCAACCTCTCCCTAGAGCCGAGCCCTTTGTATCCTGGCAACATCCTCGTAAAGTTTAGGGAAGGGCTATAAATCTGGCTTCGGTTCCGACATGCACATCCTGAAAAATGAATACATTTAAAATTTAAACAAAAGGCGTTGTCAATAGGGGAACTTGCTCAGTTGTTATCTGATTATCACTGCCAGGTTTTAGTTGTTCCGACACCATTCATTTACAGATTTAAATACAGCTTTGGTCAAATATATATAATACAGATCAATACAAGGGAAGATAAACAGAAAGTGCTGGAGTAACTCAGCGGGTCAGGCAGCATCTCTGAAGAAAAACGATGGGTGACGTTTCTTCAGACTGAAAGACCCGAAACATCACCCATCCTTTTTTGCCAGAGTATATGCCAGCATCCGAGTTCCTTTTTACACACTTAATCCCAGGGAAGATGGGAATAACTTCCCTTGACTTCAAGGCAGCATTTAAATCATATGTGGTATCAAGGAACCTGGTAAAGGTAAAGCCTAATGAATTGCTGCAAAACACTAAATTCGCCCTTGCACCAAGAATAATAGTTCTGCTCATCGAAGGTCAATCGTTATAAAGACTGGGAAATGGAAATAAATCCTAACCTCCGTGCCTCTCTGTGTGGAGTTTGCACAAGAGACCCAGTGACCACTGGGCTTCCCCATGATTGCTCTGGTGTCCTCTCATATCCCAATGAGGTGTGGGTATGGCAAATTGGCCTGACTGTATGTGGGTGGGTGGTAGAACTGGGGGCAATGAATGGGTACATTAGGTTACAAGGAAGTGTAGGGGGGTGGGGCGGATAGGAAAAATGCGATTGGTTTAGATGGGAACCCGAGGGTCAGTACAGTCATGGTGGACTGAAGGGCCTGTTTCCATACTGTATTACTATCTCACCACTTGCAGATTTGTTCAAAATGGATGTCATCTTGGACAATTCATCAAGATGTCCATTCGAAAAGAAGCACATTCCTGTATTTTTTTTAAGATTAGAGATTAGAGAGAAATAGTGCGGAAACAGGCCCTACGGCCCACCGAATCCGCACCGACTGGCAATCCCCGTTGCACTAGCACACACTGTACACCAGGGAAAATTTACAATTTTTACAAAAGCCATTAACCTTAAAACCTGCACCTCTTTGGAGGAATCCGGGGAAACTGGGGAAAACCCACGTGGTCACAGCTGAGAAGGCATAAACTCTGTATAAACAGCACCCATAGTCAGGATGGAACCTGGGTCTCTGCCGCTATAAGGCAGCACCTCTACTGGTGCTACACCATGTTACATCAGGACGTGTTGATCATGGTAGCTAACTAAGTTATTGGTTGCTGCACTGCCAACGAATATGACATTTAATTGCATTTTAATAGAAATTGAGTGCCACTGAAACGCTTTGGGTATTAGGAAAGAAATTATATATGCATGTTTCTTTAAATGCTACGAGTAAAAACAGTGCTCATTCGAAGCACGAACAGAATATGAGCATTGAGGTGCAAACTCCCTGCTCCACTATGATCATCAGCACTATATCAGCTGACCTCTGATGCAACGCCTCGGTGGATTTATAGCACCACATTTCAGGAAGGTGCTACTATAAATTCCACGCTATCTTAATGACTAACTATTTAAGTTCAATATTCACAGTTTACACAAATTCGGCAACTTACAAAACTAGTAAAATGGAGTCTCTTGTGCAATTGTGGAACCAATGATCCTGCTTAAGCGCAGATCTAGGCATATCTGCTGTCACTTCAGCACAAGGTGAAGGTTGCCGACTACTTATTTCAAGAGTGTTTTATGGTCATATGTCCCAGATAGAACAATGACATTCTTACTTGCAGCGGCTCAACAGAATATGTAAACATTGTAATCTGCACACAACATAAAAAAGGAGAAATAAATGCTAAGTATATATATATATATATATATATATATATATATATATATATATATATATATATATACATACAGTGGCTTGCAAACGTTTTCATACCCCTTGAACTTTTCCACATTTTGTCACGTTACAACCACAAACGTAAATGTATTTTATTGGGATTTTATGTGATAGACCAACACAAAGTGGTGCATAATTGTGAAGTGGAAGGAAAATGATACATGGTTTCCAAATTTTATTACAAATATAAAACTGAAAGGTGTGGCGTGCAAAAGTATTCAGCCCCCCGGAGTCAATACTTTGCAGAAACACCTTTCGCTGCAATTACAGCTGCAAGTCTTTTGGGGTATGTCTCTACCAGCTTTGCACATCTAGAGACTGAAATTTTTGCCCATTCTTCTTTGCCAAATATCTCAAGCTCAGACAGATTGGATGGAGAGCGTCTGTGAACAGCAATTTTCAAGTCTTGCCAGAGATTCTCAATTGGATTTAGGTC
Organism: Raja brachyura; assembly: GCA_963514005.1. The sequence continues at coordinate 15,459,580 of OY740816.1, forward strand.
TGGACTTTGACTAGGCCATTCTAACACATGAATATGCTTTGATCTAAACCATTCCATTGTAGCTCTGGCTGTATGTTTAGGGTCGTTGTCCTGATGGAAGGTGAACCTCCGCCCCAGTCTTTTGCAGACTCTAACAGGTTTTCTTCCAAGATTGCCCTGTATTTGGCTCCATCCATCTTCCCATCAACTCTGACCAGCTTCCCTGTCCCTGCTGAAGAAAAGCATCCCCACAGCATGATGCTGCCACCACCATGTTTCACAGTGGGGATGGTGTGTTCAGGGTGATGTGCAGTGTTAGTTTTCCGCCACACATAGCGTTTTGCATGTAGGCCAAAAACTTCCATTTTGGTCTCATCAGACCAGATCACCTTCCTCCACATGTTTGCTGTGTCCCCCACATGGCTTGTGGCAAATTGAAAATGGGACTTCTTATGGCTTTGTTTCAACAATGGCTTTCTTCTTGCCACTCTTCCATAAAGGCCCGATTTGTGGAGTGCACGACTAATAGTTGTCCCGTGGACAGATTCTCCCACCTGAGCTGTGGATCTCTGCAGCTCCTCCAGAGTTACCATGGGGCTCTTGGCTGCTTCTCTGATCAATGCTCTCCTTGCCCGGCCTGTCAGTTTAGGTGGACAGCCATGTCTTGGTAGGTTTGCAGTTGTGCCATACTCTTTCCATTTTTGGATGATGGATTGAACAGTGCTCCGTGAGATGTTCAAAGCTTGGGATATTTTTTTATAACCTAACCCTGCTTTAAACTTCTCCACAACTTTATCCCTGACCTGTCTGGTGTGTTCCTTGGGCTTCATGATGCTGTTTGTTCACTAATGTTCTCTAACAAACCTCTGAGGCCTTCACAGAACAGCTGTATTTATACTGAGATTAGATCACACACAAGTGGACTCTATTTACTAATTAGGTGACTTCTGAAAGCAATTGGTTGCACTGGATTTTATTTTGGGGTATCAGAGTAAAGGGGGCTGAATACTTTTGCACGCCACACTTTTCAGTTTTTTATTTGTAATAAAATTTGGAAACCATGTATCATTTTCCTTCCACTTCACAATTATGCACCACTTTGTGTTGGTCTATCACATAAAATCCCAATAAATTGTAACGTGACAAAATGTGGAAAAGTTCAAGGGGAATGAAAACATTTGCAAGCCACTGTGTGTGTGTATATATATATATATATATATATATATATATATATATATATATATATATATATATATATATATATATATATATATATATATATATATATATATATATATATATATATATATATATATATATATATATATATATATACATATATATATACACACACACACACATATATATATATACACACATACATATGCCTACACAAATGCACACGCATATTCATACACATATTCACATATGCCTACACAAAACCAAACAAACAATAATGGTGAAAAAAGACAAAACCAATGCCCCCAAGTCTATGTAGTTCGGAGCTTATTTGGAGGTTGCAGTGTTTAATTGTCTGATGGCCCAGATTAACTCCAGTAAAAGTACGGGAGTTAAGGGGGGACTTGATTGAAGGTTAAGGGGGGACTTGATTGAGGTCTTGAAAATGATGAAAGGGATAGACAGAGTTGACGTGGATAAGCTTTTCCCATTGAGGGTAGGGAAGATTCAAACAAGAGGGCATGACATGAGAATTAAGGGACAGAGGTTTAGGGGTAACATGAGGAGGAACTTCTTTACTCAGAGAGTGGTGGCTGTGTGGAATGATCTTCCAGCAGAAGTGGTGGAGGCAGGATTGGTTTTAACATTTAAAAGTAAAGTGGATAGGTATATGGACGGGAAGGGAATGGAGGGGTATGGTCTGAGTGCAGGTAGATGGGACTTGGGGAAAATAAATGGTCAGCACGGACTGGAAGGGCCGAGAAGTGCTGTAATTGTTATATGGTTATATGGTTAAAAGTAGCCGCAGATGGAAGCGCCAAAGAACAGAGCAAACAACAAACCACTTTGCTCACAGTCTGCCAGAAACCAATAGGATTGTATACCTTGTATGATTTGAATATATTTTGCACTACTGGCATAACAATCCCAACTGGGCTTCCTATCACTGGGCCATTTCCAGTACTGCAGTTCCGCAGCCGATGTTTACACATTGTGGGAGGCAGTTTGGCCTTGGATTATACAACGGAAGGGCCTGAAATCTAAGTGACTTGTTGTGCTGTTTCAAACGTTTGCAATTCAAATTTCCAGTCGAGTATTTTGCTCCGTATCTCTACTGCACACAACTAAAGCACCTTTGTACAGGTCACAAATACACAACAGTTCATGCAAATACCAACGCATTCTAATAAATGCAAGTCATTCGTGGAAAATAGAGAAAAGGGGATGGGAACGACTTCTGCACAGATAGTTCCAGAGCTCAGGCATTTCCTTCCAGGATATGAATCCCCAACAGAAATTGTCTCAACATTCAAGAATAGATTGAAATAAATGGACGGAAAGCAGTAATTGTGCTTCAGTAGTAAATGTGCCTTACTAGTTTAGTTTATTATTATCAAAAGTACAGAGGTACAGTGAAAATATTTGAATGCGTACCATCCAGTCAAAAAAGACTACGCAAGTACACCACCGATTTTCCGCAACCCTTGGTTCCAGAGTCTTGCTGGATTATCCATTTTGCCGAACCAACAGAGGTCATGTCATAATAATTCAATTCAACAATCCACATCTGACCCACTAATTATACCCCTCCCGTGTCTCAAAAAGCACCATGGCCTGCTAGAAACTTAAATCCACCTTGTCTTGTATCGAAGATAGACAAAATGCTGGAGTAACTCAGCGGGACAGGTAGCATCTCGGAATAGAAGGAATGGGTGACGTTTCGGGTCGAGACCCTTCTTCAGACTAAGAGTAAGGGGAGAGGGAAACTAGAGATGTGGAAGGGTACAGAGAGGATAAGGTATGAAAAGGACAGATTAAAGCAGACAATGATCAGGGAAATGTACAGCGGCTCGTTGGATGGGGGGGGAAGGCGACAACAAAGCCTACAAACAGGAAAATTAATCAGGAGGACAGTGAGACTAGTAGGAGAATTAGGGGGAGAGAGTAAATGCAGGGGTCACTTGAAGTTAGAGAAATCAATATTCATACCGCTGGGTTGTAAGCTGCCCAAGCGAAATATGAGGTGTTGCTCCTCCAAATTGCGTTTAGCCTCACTCTGACAGTGGAGGAGGCTCAGCTCAGAGAGGTCAGTATGGGAATGGGAGGGTTAAAATGTTTAGTAACCAGGAGATTGTGTAGGCCCAGACGGACTGATCAAAGGTGTTCAACCAAACGATTGATATCAACTTGTATCAATGTGAAATTGTGCTTATGCTTGATACCACGACTGCGGACCTTGTTCAGAAGCAATAGCTAGGGATAAATGTAAGCAAAATAAGCAACGAATCGCACAAAACCGAGGGATGACCACTAACTATTGCAGATGCAAACAACTAACTCTTTTGGGAGGAGGCACACATCCCGAAAGAGCGAGCGCCACAAGGAGCGCCATCCGTGGCCACGGTGATTCAAGTGCGCTTTCATAATTGTGTCCGGATTATTATTTTTTTTTTTAATTTTATTTTTAGTAGAGGCAATTGTACAGAGATAAAACATTCGGCATCTACAATTATACAATTATTGTACAGCTTCATTTTTATCCTTACAACCTAAACCATGGAAATGAAAAAAGAAAAGAAAACGAACACAAGAGAGAAAAAAAGAATAGAAGGTGAAAACATAGCTCGAAAAAGAACAAAAAAAAGTCCCCTAAACTACCAAGGTAGTGTGGCAGAAAGATATAGAAATAAGAAGGAAAAAAAAGGTGGAGATATATGTCCGGATTATATCCCAGGAGGTGTCGGACCATCAATTGCCAGAAAATCAGTGGTGAACCTGTACATGATTACAATCAAGAGCAGAGGGAAAATTGCTGCTCATGGCTCTGGAATTTTAATTTAATGGTCTGCAAATTCAGCCCCGAGCTGGTGAACCCGAAGGAGATGAATAAATCCAGCAAATCGCGGATGGTAAAACATAAAAATGACTCATGAAAGACAGCATAAAATTCTGAAAAGACGGATCTGCCGCCACAAATTAAGCATGCATCCAATTCCATGCTTAATATCCCAATTTCTTGAGGAAAGTTGGGACACACAATTCACTATGACTTGCCATCAACTGCTTAAATGTTCAAACATCAGGGTAATAAATGCAATGTTCTGAAAACACTAATGCAAACGCATGCCTAATAATGGTCAAATTTAAATGATGCATGCAAAGAGGTAAAACAGAAGAAATATATTAAAACATTGGCGTGCAGAGGCCCAGGAGTCACACGTCTGCACACAAGTTCAGTTATTTGTGGAAGTTAAACCCGTCTCACGGTGCGAGTTGGCCCACGAGTGACCCCGAGTTTTCACTTGTGGTGATCACGTAGCGGGAACGTCGGAACTCGCACGAGCAACTTATCGACTCGTGGCGCTAACGGCAGGCGCTCGGGAAACTTGTTAACTCGTGAAAAAAATCAAACATGTTTGATTTTTTTCCACGAGTCAAATTAACTGTTCCAAGTTAAAAATGGAAACATTTAAACTCGTTGTAATAACGTAGTGGCCCGTGCGTTTACCTTAGTGACTCGTGAGTCTACCGTGGGAACTTTCTTGTAATCTGTTCGTTCGCTCGAGTAAAGACTGAACCAAAGATAGACACAAAATGCTGGAGTAACTCAGCGGACTAGGTAGCATCTCTGGAGAGAAGGAATGGAGTCGAGACCCTTCTTCAGACTTACCCGAAACGCCACTCATTCCTTCTCTCCAGAGATGCGTCCTGTCCCGCCGAGTTACTCCAGCATTTTGTGTCTATCTTCGGCCTTTCTGCGGTGATCTGCGACTTGTCCTTTATTACTGAGGCGCCTGACCCGTGGCTTCGTATTCGTCACTGTCTCAATGAACGGCTTTAGGACGCGGTTAAAGACCTGCCGAAGGGGCAAGTCAGGGGCGGTGGGTGGGATGTGTCCACGTGTGATGCTCCATCCACCCCCCGTGAGTGTGGGTTTGGGAAGGAACTGCAGATGCTGGTTTACACCGAAGATAGACACACACAATGCTGGAGTAACTCCGAGGGACAGGCAGCATCTCTGGAGAGATGGGATGGGTGAGATTTCGGGTCGAGACCCAACTTCAGACTTCTCCAGAGATCCCGCTGAGTTTACTCCAGTAGTTGGTGTCTATCCCGGTGGCGGGGAGCCGGGCTTGGCCGACCCGCCGCCTCTACTTGCCAGTCCGGTGATCATCGCCCTCCGCCCGGGATGCAGCGGAGTTTTGCACCCGATGAGTTGTCCAGCGCTCACGGTGGACGAGGGAGGACAGCAACAGGCCAGGTGAATGAATAGCAGCACATAAATGAGTCAACCTTTAGCATTTCTTGATTTTACGTTTTAATTTACAAGCCGCTTCACGCGAGGCAAGTTTTATTTTCAGTCCGAAGAAGGGTCTCGACCCGAAACGTCACCCATTCAACGATAGACACAAAAAAGCTGGAGCAACTCAGCGGGACAGGCAGCATCTCTGGAGAGAAAGAATGGGTGATGTTTAGATCCAAATGCTGGGGAAATTCAGCAGGTCGAGACCCTTCTGTCACCCATCCCTTCGCTCCATAGATGCTGCTGCACCCGCTGAGTTTCTCCAGAATTTTGTGTACCCTCGATTTTCCTGCATCTGCAGTTCCTTCTTTAACCCTGGTGGAGTAATTCAGCGGGTCGAGATCCTTCTTCAGAAGACGTGCCCTTATCCGAAACGTCACCTATCCACGTTCTCCAGAGATGTTACCGGGCCCGCGTTGGTACTCCAGCTTGTTGGGTCTGTCTTCCGTCTAAAGCCTTGGGATCGTCGCCGACGTGAAGACGGTGCGAAGCCCCCGCGCCCGGTGCAATGGGCGGGGAGCTGGAGAGGGGAGGGAAGGGGGCCACACACATGGCCGGGGAGCAGAGGGGTGCGGGTGTGGTGTTGGTGACAGCCAGAGCCAACAATGAGAACAGAAACACGCGTGCAAAGGAGACCTACAATAGCGCATGAACTCTCTCGCGTTATGGCGGGTGATTGTCGCCTGCCCGCTGTTTCTGCCCCTAAAGCCTTGTGATCGTTGCCCTTTGTGTTGGCGTGGAGGGTGAGGGAGCTATTGTGCTGCTTGATTGCCCCCTGCTATCATAGGGACAGGGAGACAGAGCGGCTTTTGAGACTGGTGGGCAATCACTACCAAAGTGTCTGCCTGCAGTCAGCAGACCTCTCCTACACATGTCTCCCGCACTAAGACCATCCCACAGAGAATGATCCCAGCACCCAAAAGCCTTGTCTGTCACCCCCCACCCCCAACCACCCTCCACCTCAACTTACGCCTGGGCACCAAAGCAGCTCAAGAGGCAAACCCTGAGCTCCGTCTCCCAACAATCTGATGTGCAACTGATGTGAAAGAACAGCGGCTTCTCACACCCTCACACACTTACCTTCATTCATGGTTGGCTCAAGGGTAACGGGAGAGGAACTTGTTAACTCGGGAGAGGAAGTTGGAACATCGCAGCAATGACATACCCGTGGGAACTCGGTTAAACACTTGATCATAAACTTGAAATCTGTTACACAACCACGAGTCTGTTTTTTTTTCTTTCACTTGGGGTCACTCGTGGGATGAGTCGCACCGTGAGAAAGGGCCTTAACATGGCTCTAATAACTGCTAAAAAATACAGAGTGTTACTTAATAAAGCCAAGGTCGTTTAACATCAGGTCCTCTGTTGCACAGTACATACACAAGGATGGCACACCAGCAGTGTAGGACACTCAGCAGTTTCGTCAATACAAGGGGAAAATAAACGAATTGAAGAGCAAAGAATACTGCACACACTGGAAATCTGAAATAAAAACACAATATGCTAAATCTGCTGAAGATATGAAGATAGGTAGGAGAGTGTTAATGAAAAGGACATAAGTACATTGCAAGCGGATTCAGATAGGGTAAGTGAGTGGGCGATGAAATATAACGTGGAGAAACATGAAATTGTCCATTGGACAGGTAAAATAAATTAAGCTTACAGCCTAAAAGGTGAGCGTTTGAAAAGCTCTGTAATGCAGAGGGATCTGTCTGCTCATATAATGATTCCTAAAAGGCTAGTTTACAGATACACTATGTAATTAAGACAGTAACAGAATGCTTTTGTTTATTTCTAGGTGAATAAAATGCAAATGAACCCCAGTCACTCCCTCTTCTCCCCTCTGCCATCAGGCAAGAGGTACAGAAGTGCACACCAGAAATTCAGGGAGTTTCTACCAAGTTGTTACCAGACAACTGAACCATCCTATTGACAACTGGAAAGTGGTCCTGAGCTAATAGCTACCTCATCGGACACCCTTGGACTATCTTTAATCAGACTTAATCTTAAACCATATGTTATTCCCTTTATCCTGCATCTGTATACCGTGGACAGCTCGATTGTAATCATGTGTAGTCTTTCTGCTGACTGTATAGCACGCAATAAAAAACCCGTGCACTTTACCTCGGCACACGTGACAATAAACTAAACTAAATTAGGAAAGCTAAGTTCATAAGTCATAGGAGCAGAATTAAGCCAACCGGCCCAACAAGTCAATCAAGGCTGATCTATCTTTCACTTTCAACTCCATTCTTGTGCCTTCTCCCCATAACCTTTTGACACCCTTACTAATCAAGAGTCTGTCAATCTCCACTTTAAGATATGGGGCACTGGTGGGACTATATCTGGAGTACCATTCAAAATATGATTTAAGCAAAGGTGCTGAACTGAGAGCAGTTCAGAGAGGTTTACTAGAATAACAACTGGAATTGGTTTTGTTGAGTTGTGAGGAAAAGTTGGAAAGATGAGATTTCCATTCACTGGACATTAGAAAAGTGAGAAGGGAGTTACGTGAAACATAAAAATCTTGAGGTGTCTTCAAAGGGTGGATGTGGAGAGGATCTTTCTTCTTGTGGGAGAACATAATACCAGGAGTTATATTTCAAACCTTTGGTTGATTATGATAAAAGGCCATTGGCCATTGGGTGGCATAGCAGTAGAGCTACTGCCTTACAGCGCCAGAGACCCAGTTTCAATCCTGACTCTGTATGCTTAGCTGTACCTTCTCCCCGTGACCTGTGTGGGTTTTCTCCAAGATCTCCGGTTTCTTCCCACACTCCTAACACGTACACGTTTGTAGGTTAATTGGCTTGGTGTCAATATAAATTGTCCCTAGTGCGTGTCGGATAGTGTTAGTGTGCGGGGATCTCTAGTCGGGGTGGACTCGGTGGCCCGAAGGGCCTGTTTCCATGCTAAACTAATCTCCAAATTACACTCATCTAAACTAAATCAAGAATGTTAACTCTGTGCTGCCTGACCTGCAGTGTATTTTGGGGTTGATGACCTTTAATGAGAAGCAAAGTTCAAACTTTGAGAACTTTTGTTCACGCAGCAGCTATTAAATAACCAGAGGCACCTTTCCAACTCTTATTCCAACAATTCAATTGCAAGCCTACAGCTGTTACACAATTCATCGTAACTTTTCAAAGGGTTTTAGGTATAGCAAGATGGCCAAGTCCAAGTTGCATGAATGGTTGTATAAACAAACAGCTCCAGGATGCAGGTGAGTGCAAGGTTCAGCAAGAATACTTTGCCTGTTTAACAGTTATTGACTGTTTGTGGTGCATGGCTCTATCTGCCTCTCCTTTTTATTATTTTTCGTTTAGTTTAGTTTGGAGATACAGCGCGGAAACAGGCCCTGCGGCCCACAGAGTCCGCACTGACCAGTAATCACCCCGTACACTAACTAGCACTATCCTACGCACACTAGGGACATATTTTTACATTTACACCAAGCCACCAAACCTTCACCTGTACGTCTTTGGTGAGCGTGGGAGAAAATCGAAGATCTCAGAGAAACCCCACGCAGGTCACGGGTAGAAAGTACAAAGTCCGTACAGGCAGTCCGATCGAACTCGGGTTTCTGGTGCTGCAAGGCATCAACTCCACCGCTGCACCACCGTGCCATCTTCCTCCATCGCCTGCCTCTTGTCCATCAACCACAAATTCTGTCTCAACACTTCCTCTCCTCTTGATATTGGCTATCTCTCTCAAAAATCAAGAGTGTTTTACTATCATAAGTTCCTCAACAGAGCAATGAAAATCTTAGTTGCAGCAGCACAACAGTTATGTCAACATAGTACTCTGTAAAAACCCAAAATAAACAACAAAATAAAAAAAAGCTCAGTATAGATGTATAAATAAATAAACAAACAAACACACAATATTAGGGCAATGTCAAATATAATGCATCCAAGTCCATATAGTATGGACCCTGTTTGGAGCTTGCAGTGGTTAATAGCCTGATGATTGTAGGGAAGAAGCTGCTCCTGAACCTAGACGTTACAGTTTTCAGGGTCATATACCTTCTTCCTGATGGCAGGAGTGAAATGAGAGCGTGGCCAGGGTGCTGTAGGTCTCTGATGATGCTGGGTGCTTTTCTCAAGCAGTGACTCTTGTAGATCCCCTCCTCTCTCAGTTCTGACATTGTCTATCCCAGCAGAATGAGATGCCTGTCAGGGAATGTTGCCAACTGGCCCGCTCCAGACTGCAGGACTATGTGCTGAGGGACGCACTGAAGCACAGTGCAGCCAACGCCAAGGCTCTGTGGGGGAGGACCACAGTCTAGGGTCCTTCTGCTGTTGGACATTGGGGGGCAGAGTTCGGTAGGGACACCCCTCAAACAAGGGAAGGGAGATCACCCCAGGGGGCCAGAAGAGGGACAAAGGTGCTTGCTCTTAGGATAATTGCAAACACTATTAAATACGACACTAATTAATGTATAGACGCTGAAAATGACAGGTCTTTTGTACTGTTCTTATCTTTAATATCTTTTTAATTTCTCTTCCCACCTCCCACAAAAAAAAATGCTTGACCTGGAGAGTTCCTCCATCAGATTGACTCCTGCACCAGATTTCAGCATCTGCAGTCTTTTGTTGGTGCATAAAAACTGTGCGCAGTCCAAAGCTGCCTGGCTGTTTAGGGATATATTTAATTCATGAATGCAAAACATCACAGACACGTTATTTAAATAGTCCTGGTCTTCAAGCACAAATGCCACAGATTTTCGATCCTTTGGTAATTGGAATCACAACAAAGTTTCCCATCTCTCAGTATACTGGCAATGACAAGCCCTTGCAGATGCTGTTGGTCAGATTTCAGCTCCACCAGCGCATTAAACAATAGCACAATCCTGTCACCTCCCTGCTGACACAGTATTCTGATGATTCAGCCCATTTTCCCCACATGCTCTATACCAACAAAACCACATTGTAAAATTATACGCATCTCAGCTAAAAAGACTAAAACGCAACTTCACTTACATAAGAACAATAACATACCCTGCCTGTTCTCAGCTTAGTCTCAACAACTGATCAACCTACTAACCTACAGTTCCACTTCCCTTGTTCAAAGTGTATGAAGGTTTAGTTTAATTTATTGTCACGCGTACCGAGGTACAGTGGCAATTTTGTTGCGTGCTAACCAGTCAGCGGAAAGCCAATACATGATTAGAATCGAGCCGTTCACAGTGTACAGAGACATATGGAAATAATGTTCAGTGCAAGATAAATCCAGTAAAGTCCGATCGAAAATCAATCAAAGTTTATCTGCAAATCACTTTTTGAAAACCTTCGTCAGTACATATGTAATCAACTCTAAACCCCGTGGTTTTTGTTCATTAGACATTATCAGGATGTTTCACCTGATCCTCACTAATACAAGCAGCCTCTGTTTGCTGTAAATAGAAGAGTTTCTTGTGCAGCCAATGCACAGAAAGAACACAAATCGCAGACATAAAAGACAAGAGAGCTGTGTTAGGCCCATATGCTTTGTAACAGGTACAGGACTGAGATCCAGTTTCAACCCGATACAAGCAGGAGGTGGGTGTGGGAGGAGGGCACTGTGGGAAGTCAGAAGTCAGTGGAATGAAGAATGAAAGGGTCCAGAGTATGTTTGGGGGGGGGCAGAAGGTTGCCACCCTGGTGGGACAGGGGAGATGAAGAGGGAGTATCCAGTGACAGGTATTGAGGTCAAACAAAATAAAATATCAAGAGATTGTAATCAAAGGGCAGTAAGAGACAATGTCTGAGGACAGAGGGATTGGGATTGGGGTTAGAGGACAGAAAGCCAGGGGCCAAAGGAAAGATAATGCTGGGGGCATTGGCATTGGCAAGGGGCAAAGGTTTAAGGGCACACAGTAACAAGAACTGGGGTTAGGGACAAATGTTGGAAGGTAACGGTGGCTGGGGATTAAAGGGGGATAGGGACTGGGTTTAAAGGAAGAAGGGGGTTAGGGGCTGGGTTGAGGGGGGGTGGGAATCAGGGGCTGGATTAAGAGGGGAGGTCGAAGAAGGTACTGCAGATGCTGGATTACACCAAAGATAGACACAAAATGCTGGAGTAACTCAGCGGGTCGGGCAGTATCTCTGGAGAGAAGGAACAGGGGCCGTGTCGGGTTGAGACCCTTCATCAAACTGAGGGTGGGAGAGGGGGGGGGGGTAGTGGTGGTGGTCAGGACTGGGCTGATAGGGCAGGGACAGGGGCTTTGTTCAAAGGGCAAAGAGGGACAAGGTCAGGGAGCAGCTTTGTGGGCAGGGTTAATGCTGAAAGGTTGGGGGGGGGGGGGGGGATCTATTTTATCCTTTTGTCATTATCTATTTTATCATTCTGTTATTTTATGTTGCACGGTGAGCCAGATGCAACGACATTTCGTTTAGATTTGCATTTGTTGGTGTAAAAGAAGGTGCAGAGCCTTAGAATGCAACGGAATTTCATTTAGAATTGTATATATTGAAGTATTTCTGAATGACAATAAAGTCTTTGATTGATTGATTGATTTTTGAAAGACAATAAAGTCTTTGATTGATTTTTGAATGACAATAAAGTCTTTGATTGATTGATTGGAAGGGGAGGGAGGGAGGGTTCTGCAGGAGCCGAGCCCCCTCCAGCTGAGCTCAAAGTCCTCTCCTTTCCCACCCACCAGGGCTGGTGCCGTTGCCCTGCCCAGCCCCGGTGCCCATGGCACCCGCAGGCCCCGCTGCCCACCTCACTGCCCATGGCACCCGCGCCTCACGCCCATCCCCGCCGCCCATGGCACCTGCGGCCACCGCATTGCCCTCGCCGCTCCGCCCTGCCCGCTGCCCGTGCCACCTACCCGCTGCCTGCCCTCCGCCGGCCGCCGCCGCCGCCGCACTGCCCAAAGATCCGCAGCCTCTTGTCACATCACCAGGCCAACGCGCCGGAAGCACCCGCCCCCACCTAGCGCGGCCAATAGGGACACGGCAGGCGCCAATGAGCGACAGGCGACGGACCAATGGGGAACGCAGATTGCGCTATAACTGACGGCCGCATCCACCAATAGAGGTGGACGCTCTGTCCCGGGGACAGCCAATGGGGATGGAGAAGGGGCGGGATCTGGGTAAGGTTGATTGACATGTCGTGTGGGCGGTCCCTGGATCATTGTCATCCAGAGCTCAGCTTGCAGCTGAACAGCAAAGCTCAACAGCTCTGCAAACCACACCATGGGCCAAAGCTCAACACCACTGCAAACCACACCATGGGCCAAAGCTGAACGCCACTGCAAACCACACCATGGGCTAAAGCTCAACACCACTGCAAACCACACCATGGGCCAAAGCTGAACGCCACTGCAAACCACACCATGGGCCAAAGCTCAACACCACTGCAAACCACACCATGGGCCAAAGCTCAACACCACTGCAAACCACACCATGGGCCAAAGCTCAATACCACTGCAAACCACACCATGGGCCAAAGCTGAACGCCCACTGCAAACCACACCATGGGCCAAAGCTGAACGCCCACTGCAAACCACACCATGGGCCAAAGCTGAACGCCCACTGCAAACCACACCATGGGCCAAAGCTGAATGCCCACTGCAAACCACACCATGGGCCAAAGCTCAACACCACTGCAAACCACACCATGGGCCAAAGCTGAACGCCCACTGCAAACCACACCATGGGCCAAAGCTCAACACCACTGCAAACCACACCATGGACCAACGCTCAACACCACTGCAAACAAGAGCAGCCTTCAGTGTCTCAGAGTCTGCAATTAAAACACAGACCGGTGGGAATATTCTTTGGACTCAGGATAAAGGGAGACTTCTCTCCTTTCACTCCATCTATATGTCACAATGGCTCGGATATGAGCTCATTAAAGATAAGAGATAAGGGAGACAAAAGGGCTGGAGAAACTCAGTGGGTGCAGCAGCATCTATGGAGCAAAGGAAATAGGAAAAGTTTTGGGCCGAAACCTTTCTTCAGACTGATATGGGTCAAGGGATATGGGTAGAAGGCAGCAATGGGGTACTGATTGTGGATGATCAGCCATGATCACATTGAGTAGCGGTGCTGGCTCAAAGGGCCGAATGACCTACTCCTGCACCTATTGCCTATTGTCTAAAAGCTTCCCACCCCGGTCATTCCTTCATCTCCTGCTCCCATTTGGCAGAAGGTACAGAGCCTTAAAAGCATGCACTACCACACTCAAGAACAGCTTCTTCCCTTCTGTTATCAGGTTTTCTGAACGATCCTTCCATAAGCTAGGGTACTGACCGATTCACCTCTACCCCTTTGTAGATATTGAATTGTCGCGCTATAATGCTGAGAACTATATTCTGCATTCTGTATTTTTGCCTTTGTTTAGTTCAGCTTTATTTCAGAGATACAGCATGGAAACTGTCCTGTTGGACCACCGAGTCCGTGCCAATCAGCGATCAACCCCGTACACTAACACTCTCCCACATGCAAGGGATAATTTACAATTTTTATCAAGGCAATTAGCCCACAAGCCTGTATGTCTTTGGAGTGTGTGAGGAAACCAGAACTCCCTGAGAAAACACACACGGTCACAGGGAGAATGTACAAACTCAGTAGTGACAGCGCTCATAGTCAGAATTGAACTTGGGTCTCAGGTGCTGTAAGGCAGTAACTCTACCGATGCGCCACTGTGCCACCCACCTTTACTCTACCTATTGCACTTCAGCATGACTTGATTGTGTTTCTGTGCAGTATTGTCTGATCGGAGTGGCCAGTATGCAGAACTAGGCAATTCACTGTACCTTGGTACAGGTGACAATAATAAGTGAGAATGATCCTGGCATTGATCGGGTTAACATATGGAATGGGCCAGTCAAGAACCTGAGAGCACAGCCACGGAATAAAAGGATGCCCTTTGGGATGGAGATGAGGAGGTATTTCTTTAGCCAGAGACATCTGAGGAATTCATTGCCATAGACAGCTATGGAGGCCAAGTCATTGGGTACTTTTAAAGCAGATTGATATATGCATGATTAGTAACGGTGTCAATGAATACGGGGAGAAGGCAGGATAATCGTGTTGAGAGAAAAGAATAGATCTGCCATGATTTAATCTCTTTCCTCGACAGAGATGAGACTTTTTTTCGTATCATATTTCCGTCCGCACTGCGGCCTAACATCGTGGAGCTGGCGGCCTCTTGCTGGTGATCGCCCTCAGCAGCTCCAACCGCGGGAGGCTGCAGACTTAACATCGTGGAGCCCGTGGTCCCTGGTTAGGGACCGATTTCGGGAGCTCCAACCACAGGAGCTTCGATCGCCCCGACGCGGGAGCTTCGATCACCCCGACTCAAAGTCAAGTCAAGTCAAACAAACTTTATTGTCATTTAGAAATACATTGATATATGCAGTTCCAAACAAAATTACGTTGCATTTGGCTCCCTGTGCAACACAATAAATTAACCGAAGGATAGGCATGGATGAAAAGGATAAATAGACAATGGTGGCAGCCCATTACATGGCATTCAGGAGTCTGATGGTTCGTGGGAAGAAGCTGTTGCAGAACCTTGATGTTCTGCTCCTTATGCTGCGATATCTCTTTCCCGAGGGCAGCAGAGTGAACAGTCCGTGATGGAGATGTGTGGGGTCTTTTATAATACTGCTGGCCTTAGACACGCAACGTTTGGTCGCAATATCCCCGAATGAGGGGAGAGAGGTCCCGATGATTTTTTCCGCTGTCCTCACCACTCTCTGCACAGACTTCCAGTCGGAGGCTCTACAGTCCCCAAACCAGACAGAGATACAGCTGGTCAAAATACTCTCTATGGTGCCCCTGTAGAAAGTAGTGAGGATTGGATGGGGGAGATGAGCTCTTCTCATCCGGCGCAGAAAGTGCAACCGCTGCTGCGTTCTCTTAACAGTTGATGAGATGTTATTCGACCAGGTCAGACCGTTAGTGATCTGCACCCCCAGGAACTTTGTGCTACTGACCACCTCCACATCGCTGTCATTGATGTGAAGTGGTGTGGGACTGTACCGGGTTTTCCTGAAGTCGACGATAACCTCCTTTGTTTTTTCGACATTCAGGATCAGGTTGTTCGTACTGCACCAGTCCGCCAGTTGTTTCACCTCCTCCCTGTAATTCGCACATAGGTGGTTTTCTCCTCTAAATGTTCCAGGCTCAGATGGAGCACGGAGGATATAGTGTCCTCTGTGGAGCGGTTTGGCCTGTAAGCAAACTGGTATGGGACTGCGGATGGTTTGACATCCCCGACCGCGGGAGGAAAGAAGATAAGACTTTATTGCCTTCCATCACAGTGGGGAATGTGGCGGATGTTACATTTTATGTAGTTGCGTGGCTTGTTGCTTTTTTT
Source organism: Raja brachyura (assembly GCA_963514005.1). Next base: position 15,475,355 of record OY740816.1, read on the forward strand.
GGTACGACTGCATGGCAACATCAAATTCTTTATATGTTGCAAAATATACATGGCTAATAAATTAATTGCGATTACGATATATATACTGAACTTTTTTTCTCATTTATTAATTTGTTTACAAAGTGCTATGTTTACATATTCTGTTATGTCAAGAGTCAAGAGGGTTTTATTGTCATATGTCGCAGATTGAATAAGGAAATCATCACTTGGTGATGCAATTTTAGTTCTAATTGGGACATATGACAATAAAACACTTTGAGCCTTGACTAACCTCATTCTAAAGGAATTAATGTACCCGAAACAACAATATTTCATTGTATTTTTATTTGTTTTATTGAAGTGGTCTGATCCACAGTGTAAACATTTATAAAAGGTAATAGTTACATTCTTCCAAACGTCAATGGCCACTAATCACAGAGAGATTAAACTGCATTTGAAAATAAAGGTACGCAACTTTAGATGCAAGAGAGAATTTGCTTTGCTGACTGCAGATGATTCACTTCAGAGCACCTTCCATTTGCAGCCTGTGTATCTCTGATCCGTTAGAATGCAGAACAATTGATCCACTGAAAGGCAATCTTACCGCCTCAGTGTACATTCCTATCGCTAGGAATGAACATGTTTAGTTTAGAGATACAGTGAGGAAACAGGCCCCAAGGCCCACAGAGTCTGCACCAACCAGCGATCCCCGCACATTAACACTATCCTACACACACACTAGGGACAATTTACATTAATACCAAACCAATTAACCTACAAACCTGTACACATTTGGGGTGTGGGATGAGGCAGAAGATCTTGGCGATAAGCCACGCAGTTACGGGGAGAACGTACAAACTCCATACAGACAGCACCAATAGACAGGATCGAGCCCGGGTCTCAGGCGCTGAAAGGCAGCAACTCTACTAGTGCGCCACCGTGTGGCCGGTGATTGATGTCATATGATTGCAGTGGGTACAAGCATTCAACTCTAGTGAATGTTAAAAATTATTGCTGTTTTAAAGATACAGGCTCTTTGACCCACAGAGTCTGCACCGATCACCTGTACAATAGTTCTATCTGGCACACTAGGAACAATTTAAAGAAACCCAGAGAAAAACACCCAGTCACGGCGAGAACGTACAAGCTCCGTACATGCAGCACCAATGGTCAGGATTGAACCTGGGTCTCTGGCACAGTAAGGCATCAAATCTACTGCTCTGCCACATTTGCACCACCCTTCCGCAACTGAAAAGTGGAATGGGAAACAGTACCACAAGGAGGTGGATGGTGCCACAAGGAGGAGGCCAATTAAACAATACTATTATACGTGGTTGACTCTGTCTCCTTTGATAAAGTGGACAACTAGTAGGAAGTAGACACAAGGAACTGCAGATGCTGGTTTACAAAAATGGACACATAGGGTTGGAGTAACTAAGCAGGTCAGGAGGCATCTCTGCAGAACATGTGCAGGAAGGAACTGCAGATGCTGGTTTAAATCGAAGATAGACACAAACTGCTGGAGTAACTCAGTGGGACAGGCAGCATCTCTGGAGAGAAGGGATGGGTCACGTTTCAGGTCGAGACCCTTCTTCAGACTGATGCCAGGGGAGTGCGAGGTACATAGATAAGGAGTGAAAGAAGGAACTGCAGATGCTGGAGAATCGCGGGTTACACAAAAAGCTGGAAAAACTCAGCGGGTGCAGCAGCATCTAAGGAGGAAGGAGATAGGCAATGTTTCGGGTCGAGACACTTCTTCAGACTGATAGACTACATAGATAAGGAAGTGTGTAGATAAGGAAGTGTAAGGTGTGAAAACAGGACAAAGGGAATGGAGATCAAGGAAAATACAGAAATGTAGAAGGATCATTGTTAGTTGGGAGAAGGTATCAACAAAGCAAACGGATAAAATGTAGTAGGAGACAGTGAGACTGGTCGGAGAACTGGGAAGGGGAGGGGATGGAGAGAGAGGGAAAGCAAGGGTCACATGAAATCTGGAGAACATGGATAGGTGATGCTTTAGATTCCATCCAAATCAGTCTAAAGAAGGATCATGAACCAAAACGTCATCTATCCATGTTCTTCAGAGATGCTGCCTGATCCGCTGAGTTACTTTGTGTCCTTGCATCCTCATAGAAAATGTTAAATTCTCACTGTTGACAGATAGATGTGGAAACACACTGGTACAATCCTAATCTAAATTATCAATGAAAACTATACATTTAAGCACAATAAATGGAAGGAGTTGAATATTCTCAGGTTAAAAGAAGCACTCGAGCTGCAGAATTAAATTCCTAACGTGTAGTTTATTAGTGGGCATTGAACAGGCTGGAAATGTCAGCTCCCTTTGCTAAATTTAATGGACTCAGTTTCAGGCAGCAATTTTATCTTGTGGTTAGGCCATGGTTACAACATAGCTTAAAAAAGGATCAGAAAATATGTTTCCAAACAAGATTCAGGTCTTCAACTAAGTGAAGGGCTACTTAAAATGGCAAAACACAGGCCGCTCACAGATGTAATTCATTTTTTCACTACATGAATAAACCATCCAGTGCCCATCACGGTTCGTACCAGCGCAAGCTTCGTAGCTTCCAGTGCTTTGGGGTTTTCCGTCGGCCCAAAACCTAAATGATAAAATTACATGGGTTAGAATGGTTCATGACCGTAGGCTCACAGGTTATGGGAGTAGAATTAGGCCATTCGGCCCATCGGGTCCACTCCGCCATTCAACCATGGCTGATCTCTGCCTCCTAACCCCCATTGTCCTGCCTTCTCCCCATAACCCTTGACACCCGTTCTAATCAAGAAGTTGCCTATCATATGCTAACCCACTCATTTCTTCATAGCTTGAATGAAACCAGTTTGAATGTACAGCTAATTATGTACATGTGAAGAGTAAGGTGTCACAGAGGGAGGAGAGAATATTAACAATTTTCCTCTGGTTATCCATTGACTGGAACATAGAATATAAAACAGGCATAAAGGTACAGCACAGGAAGAAGGGTCTCAACCTGAAACGTCAACTATGCCTTCTCTCTAGAGATGCTGCCTGTCCCGTTGAGTTACCACAGCATTTAGTGTCTACCTTTCTCTTGCTCTCAGATCCCCAGCCGAGAACAAAGACTTAGAGCACTGCACATGGTGGCAGGTCGGGTTCAGCGGTGTGAAAGTAGCAATGTTACAAAATTTTGAGATTTAAAAAATCAAGTCTGCAATTTATCCCATCAGATAAAGCATAAAAATAAGTTTAATTTGACACCTAATTCACTTTCATATCTTCAGTATTAAAAAAGTTAGGGCCATTTTCATACACGGAAATTAGCAACTTGCTTCCCATTGCTTTTCTATTGACTTAACACAAAAGTTGTGATCGAGGACAGTCAAAAGCCCATAACTTCCTTAAAAATTAAGAGAACTTAAAGAAATTTTCAGTTATTATAGATTGAAGTATTCTGAAACAAATATGAAACCATCTTACTTAGATAACCTGAAATTAAAGCATATAATTAGTTAGTTACCCAATTGTAGCCAATTACAAAATTCAATGACTAGATCTAAACATCTATCCATTTCTTAAGAAAAAAATTAAAAAAAATTTAAAGCCTAAGTGTCCAATTAACAGTGACACAATAATTCACAATAAAACATGATTTTTAAATCTAATTGTCATCAATTTATAGGCCAAATTGAAGGAATTCAGTGTTTAATGCCTGTAAATTAATGGGCATTTTAAACAGCTTGCGAGTGGGATTTTCTGGAACACGATGTATTGGAACGTTGCGGTTGCGGTGAATTTAAACCCAATATCGACAGGAAATTTTCTGCCGGTTCGTATGGGGGCTAAATCACCGTTTCGCAACATGAAATATTGATTAAAGTCCTCTAAAAAAGCAAGTTTCTATGTAAAAATAAACAGCTTTCACTTACCTGTCCCCTACGTAAAATCCGTCCCCGTTGTCGGCATTCACGGCATTAGGATCTAATTTTTATTTTACTGCAGTGATTAAGTAGTCGGGCTATTTATTAAAAAAATGGACTTACCGGCAGTCGGAACGCATCTCCATAAATAGATTGCACTCCGACACAAGAAAGCTCCGGATGGGAAGGGGAAAACCGCATTTTAACCCCGCCCCCCCCCCCCTTAAAGGCGCCAAAGTCGCGCACACGGCCAGCGGCAGAACTGCAGCACTGCTAAAGGTAAGTTTTGTGACATACCTACTTGAAGAAGGGCCCAGCGGGCTGTTGCCTACACAGGGAAGCTCAGAAGCCCAGAGACCACAGGAGGAGGGAGGCGCTGGCAACTATGGATGCGAGGAGTGGGCCGGTGGGAGATGGACCGGGATATTGCCTCCAGCACCCGTCAGGGTTGGCTGCAGGAGGCTCCCCCGGGACACTAGGCGGTCGGGCATGGGAGGAGCAGGACCTTGGGTTGTGGGCCTGCGCACGCCTGGGGCTGACCTGGGCTTGCCTGAATCAAGGGCGTTCTAGTACATCCAGCACGTGGACTGAACTTTGGTCCTTTTCTTTTCCTTTATAAACAGCACCAAAATATGGCATCTTTCCATTTACGAGTTGTGCAAAATAATTTCACTGTGCCGTGCATAGGTGACAGTAAAGAACCATTGAACGTTTGTATTGAACCATGCACCAGGCCCAGCTGTGAGTCGGGGTGGGTTGGACAACATTGGTTGCTCAAGTGTCTTTTCAAGTCAAGACCTGAACCTTTTAGTTTAGTTCAGAGATACAGTTCAGAAACAGGCCCTTCGGCCCAACAAGTTCGCACCGACCAGCCATCCCCGCACACTTACTACTATCCTACCAAGGGCAATTTACATTTAAACCAAGCCAATTAGCTTACAACCCTGTACGCCTTTGGAGTGTGGGAGGAAACCAGAGATCCCAGTTCGGTGGCAGAGCGAGTAGAGTTGATGCCTCACAGCGCCAGAGACCCGGGTTCGATCCTGACCACGGGTGCTGCCTGTGTGGAGTTTGTACGTTCTCCCCGTGACCTGCGTGGGTTTTCTCCGGGTGCTCCAGTTTCCTCCCACACTCCAAAGCCGTGCAGGTTTGTAGGTTAATTGGTTTCAGTAAAAATTGTAAATTGGCCCTAGAGTGTGTGTAGGATAGTGTAAGTGTGCGGGGATCGCTGGTCGGCGCGGACTCGGTGGGCCGAAGGGCCTGTTTCCGCGCAGTATTTCTAAACTAAACTAAACTAAATCCCAGAGAAAACCCACACGGTCACAGGGGGAACGTACAAACTCTGTACAGACAGGACCCCATGTCAGGATCAAAACCGGGTCTCTGGCGCTGTAAGGCAGCAACTCTACCGCTGCGCCATCTTGTCACCCAAACCTAATGAACCCATCTTAAAAAAACTCACCTCCAGTCCTGATAGTTTTCAGAGCTAATTGCACAAACTAAATGTTTAGCAACAGAGGGTCGGACTGGTGCACCAATTAGCCCGTTCCACTGCAAAGAGAACTTACGCCTGTGAAGGAACGTAGTCAGTACCATCCACCCAATGCCAGGTCCCATCCACGCTGGACTCATTCAGGCCAATCCAGTGTCGTGTTGTCTTGATCTCTTGTGTCACAAACGCCTATGGCAGAAATAAATATAGGATTGTGAGAGAAGTCAGACGTATTGGTTGACCAAAACTACCGGGACCTAGCCATGCCTTTTTCATGATTTTATCAGCTGACTAAGTACTTCTTCTGTTGCAAAAATATCGAGTGTAGAATATGTCATAGTTGCTGCCTGTCAATCTGAATTTCTGCCACGCACAGTAAGAAATGCAAATCTGACAGTGCTTTTATTTCATAAACAACACCATAATTGGAGAATGTGCGTGTGTGAATATGTGTGTGCGTGTGTGTGACTGTGTGAATATGTGTGTGTGTGTGTGTGTGTGTGTGTGTGTGTGTGTATGAATGAATATGTGTGTGTGTGTGTAAATGTGTGTGTGAATGTGTATATGTGTGTGTGTGAATATGTGTGTGTGTGTATGAATATGTGTGTGTGTGTGTGTGAATATGTGTGTGTGTGTGAATGTGTGAATATGTGTGTGTGTGTGTGTGAATATGTGTGTGTGTGTGTATGAATATGTGTGTGTGTGTGTGAGAATGTGTGTGTGCCTGCGAATATGCCTGTGTGTGTGTCAATATGTGTGTGTGTGTGTGTGTGAGAGCGAGATAATATATATGTATGAGTGTGTATGTGTGACAATATGTGTGTATGTGACATTATATCTGTGTGTTTAAGATAATATTATTGTGTGTGTGTGTGTGTTAGTGTGTATGTGTGTGTACATATATATATATATAGTGTGTGTATGTGTGTATATATGATAATATGTGAATGTATGTGTGATTATAGAAGTGAGTGAGTGAATATGGAAAGATGACCTGCAGAAAGGGCTCAGAGGACTGGTATTGGGAAACTCTGAACAAAGTCTACCCCTCCCACCCCTCAAAGCTCCCTACCCTTCTCCCCCCCCCCCCCCCCCTCCTTCCTTCCTCTGTGCCCACCTGGACTACCACCTAATTTTCTTTTCCACCCACTCCCCTCTCCCCCAGCCCGCCACTTTCTTCCCTCTGGCTTTGCAACATGCAAATCTCACACCTTCCTTTCGTATCTGTGGCCTTTGTTCCAACCATTCGCCTATGCCTGAAGAAGGGTCTCACCCATTCCTTCTCTTCAGAGTTGCTGCCTGTCCCGCTGAGCCTCCCCAGCTTTTTGTGTCTATCTTTGACTTATTATCTGGCAGACTTTGCCCAGCCCCTCCCCTTTTCCAGCTTTTTTCTCCCCCCCATCCCCCTCCCCCCACCAATTAATATGAACTTGTATAATCTTGTCCCAAAACGTCACCCATCCACATTCTCCAGAGATGCTGCCTGTCCCGCTGAGTTACTCCTTCACTTTGTGTCTAAGTTTCGGCCTACCTGTTTGGCAGAGCTGTCGACCACAACCAGGTTGGCCATCTTTGCTGAGCACAGCCTCTGTGATGACACCCAATCCTCTGAGTTTGGTGAAAAGTAGAAGCACTTTTGGCCGAATAACGTCCACTGGTCGGGGCACTCGAACCGGGGGCGACCTGGAAAAGGACAACCGGTCGCCAAGCTCCTCACCACAACAGGAGCAACGTAGACAATGTCTGCCTCTGTTGCCAAGGGGACACCTCATCCATAGAGCCCAATGGACACCCTCTATCCCTCCTTCCTTCCTTCCTTGGCCAAATGGGCAGGTGTGTAGTGAGAGGAGTCTGGGGTGCAAGCATTGCCCAAGCAACGTTGAGAGTTGAATTGAGGATGATAGCAATCCAGGACTTTACAGAGAGGAAAGGAGAAATTCTTCACGTCCAGTTGCCATTTCACACTCTACACTTGATAGGAATTGTATCATCCATGGGTGTGAGACCAACCCCACCAATTTATCGTCTCGTGACCCCCTCCCCCCCATTCCGGCACGTGGGCAATGGAAGCGATAGACTTACAGAGCAATAGCTCAGTGGCAAAGCAGCTGAGGAGCGTGGCCAAAGGTGTATCAGTGACTGACCATGGAAGCAGCCCAGGGGACCGCTCCCCACAGGCTCACACAAGGTTACCTGTGTTTAGGGTCCCTGGTGAAAAGGGCCATCGACTGGTACCGTTTGGATTTGTGACGATCGCAGTGGCTTCTAGATGTTAGAGATGTGTAGGAAGCAACTGCAGATGCTGGCTTAAACCAAAGATGGACACAAAAAGCTGGAGTAACTCAGCAGGTCAGACAGCATCTCTGGAGAAAAGGAATAGATGCTGCCTGACCCGCTGAGTTACTCCAGCTTTTTGTGTCTCGCCAATTCATCCTTGACTCTTAAAGGCCTGTCCCACCAGCATGCGATTCCATGCGGTGAGCGCGACCAAACCGGCAGCGGGACCCGCGCGGAGGTGGGGTGATTCCCGTACAGGGCCCGTCCCACCAGCATGCGCCTGCATGCGGCAAGCGCAGCTAAGCCGGCAGCAGGGGCCGCGCGGAGGTCGGGTGAGTGGCGCAACGCGGCGCAAAGTGAGGCGAACTTGGAGCGAAGTCTTAAAGGTAAGTTCGCCAGGACAGAGAGGGACACACAGAGAGGGGCACAGAGGCACACACAGAGAGGGCCACGGAGCCACACACAGAGAGGGTCACGGAGGCACCTACATATAGGTTCACGGAGGCACGACGTTGAGGCGGTGCGTAATGCGTCGAGGCGACAGCGAGCCGACAAGCCGTTGCCGCGCGGAATTTTTGAACATAGTCAGTTTTTCGGAGCCCCGAGTGATGTCGGGACGAACTCCGCACAATTCCGCACGGCTCCGGCAATCGAAGTGGGACTGGCCCCGCGACGCCGGACGGCTCAAGCGACCACGTTAGGTCGCGCTCATCGCATGGAGTTGCATGCTGGTGGGACAGGCCCTTTACTCCGAGGCTTGGGATTGTTCAAAGGATTGAAGACTGCGATAAAATGTCTTGTCTTCAGCAGTCTTTTGAATGCACAGTGTTTTTTTCATTCCAAGAGTAGGGGAAACAATAACCAGATGACATAGGTTTAAGGTGAGACGGGGAAAATTTCATACGAATTGAGGGGCAACTTTCATACAAAGGGTACATGGGATGAGCTGTCAGAGGAGGTAGGAACGAACTGCAGATGCTGGTTTAAATCGAAGGTAGACTCAAAATGCTGGAGTAACTCAGCGGTAAACGCAGCATCTCTGGAGAGAAGGAATGGGTGACGTTTTGGATTGAGACTCTTCTTCAGGCAGATGATAGGGGAGTGGGTGGGACAGATATAGAATGTAGTCGGAGACAGCCACACTGGATGGGGAAGGCGATGGAGTGAGAGGAAAAGCAAGGGGCTATTTGAAGTTAGAGAAGTCAATTATCATACTGCTGGGGTGTAAGCTACCCAAGCGAAATATCCCTGCACCTATTGTCTATTGACCCGAAACGTCACCCATTCCTTCTCTCCAGAGATGCTGCCTGTCCCGCTGAGTTACTCCAGATTTTTGTGTCCATCTTTGTGTAACTCAGAACACCGGCAACTCCCAATTATCCCCATAGGTACTATAAGACACTTATTCCTTATAGGTACTATAAGACACTTGGGCAGGTACATGGATAGGAAGTGGTTTTGTGGGACATGGGCCAAATGCAGGAAAATGGGACCAGGGTAGATGGGGCATCTTGGTCGGCGTGGGCAAGTTGGGCCGAGTGGCCAGTTTCCGTGCTGTACAACTGTACGATGAGTTGCCCAACCAACTTCATTGACTGCCCGACGGGGTGCATGGGATACAAGGATGGCTCCCGTCGTTCTCAACACTCACAGTTTTCCCTCATGTCCGCGAGCTGAGAGCGCACGTCACCATGCCATTTGCGCATCTGTTCCCACAAGCTGGAAACTGAAAGTGAAACGCAGGATTACTGCTGGGCCAGGATATTCCAGTCACACCGGGTCACTTTAACCCCAGCACCCACCGCACGACAGGACAAAGGCCAGGGAAACGGGAAAACTCTTGCATATCTTTCATTCATGGTCCTGGTTTGGTCTGGTTCGGCTCCGCCACCAAGCACGACACCCGGAAGGTCCAGCGAATCGTCCAATCAGCTGAGAAGGTTGTTGCCTGCAACCTTCCCTCCATTGACGAAGTACACTGCAAGGGCCAGGAAGTGAGCGGGCAAGATCATCTCTGACCCCTCTCACCCTGGCCACAAACTCTTTGAATCACTTCTCCCTGGAAGGCGACTCCGGACTGTCAAAGCCAACACAGCCAGACATAAAAACAACTTTTTTCCACGAGTAGTAGCTCTACTCAATAACCAAAAACCTGTAGCCTCCTTTTGCTCTGGTATTTTATTTAATTTACATGCTTAATCTATAGTGTTTTATTATTAATGTTTAATGTTTTATGCGTCATTCTTAACTGTCACTGTATGTCACATTGTCACTTGCGGGCGGAGCACCAAGGCAAATTCCTTGTATGTGAATACTTGGCCAATAAACGTATTCATTCATTCATTCATTCATTCTATATCTCTCCACATCATCGTCTATATCTCTCGTTTCCTTCTCCCCTGACTTTCAGTCTGAAGAAGGGTCTTGAACCCAAAACGTCACCTATTCCTTCTCTCCAGAGATGCTGCCTGACCCGCTGAGTTACTCCAGATTTTTGTGTCTATCTTTGTGTAACTCTTCGCCCCGGCAACTGCCAATTATCCCTGCCCGATGTTGGGAATACTGAGAAGGACATGGTTTAAAAGTGGAGCCAGGCACCAGGGAGTTTCTTCAATCCCACTGGCTAGGGGGCACGGTGGCGCAGTGGGTAGAGCTGCTGCCTCACCACGCCAGAGACCCCAGTTACATCCTGCCTGTGCGGAGTGTGCACGTTCACCCGGTGACTGCCTGGGTTTCCTCCGAGTGCTCCTGCTTCCCAAATACCCGCGGGAAAAATCATCGGGACCTCTCTCCCCTCAATCGGGGATATTGTGACCAAACGTTGCGTGTCTAAGGCCAGCAGTATTATAAAAGACCCCACACATCTCCATCACGGACTGTTCACTCTGCTGCCCTCGGGCAAAAGATATTGCAGCATAAGGAGCAGAACATCAAGGTTCTGCAACAGCTTCTTCCCACGAGCCATCAGACTCCTGAATGCCATGTAATGGGCTGCCACCATTGTCTATTTATCCTTTTATCCTTTTATCCATGTTTATCCTCTGTTTATTATCGTGTTGCACAGGGAGCCAAATGCAACGGAATTTCATTTGGAACTGCATATATCGATGTATTTCTAAATGACAATAAAGTTTGTTTGACTTTGACTTGACTTTGTGGGTTCATTGGCTTCTGTAACTTGCCCGTGTCGTCGTGAGTGGACGAGAAAGTCGGATCTCGCCCCGAAACAGCAACAATCAGGATCGCTTGCAGCTGGCCATGTGCAGCGATGCTTTGTCATTGACGAGCCCTGCTCTCTCTGACATTGCCTGTACTGCACCCTCTGTCTGCTCAGACAATGGATCTCCAAGCAGGGCAGCATTAGGGGAGGCACTGCCCCCTGCTGGAACGACCAGCCTGCTGCAAGTCTCCCCAGCAGAATGACCAGAGGATGAAACACACAGGGGCATTGTTGGGAGTCTCACTTACTCCTGCTTTCTATGTTTCTCTGTCCCGCCGCCAATTGTTTGCTTTCATCCCGAATCACCGAGGTCAATTCTGTAATGGACATGAAGTATTGGTCACAGCAGTCAGGAATACCGAACGCAGTACAGAACATTCACATTATGGTAACACAGCCATCCACACACTCCCCTACACACAGGCTGATCCAACACACCACACTGAGTCTGACCCACACACTTCCCGCACAAACCCACCCACACACTGACCCACCCACACACTCCCCACGCACATTTTGACAAAGACCTACCCTGCTTCACGCTCGCAAGTTCCGACGTGATATTCTCCTTCAGCTCTTTAATTTCTCCAGACATCTGTCTGACTGAAAGGGAGACAATAACATGGAGGCCACGTCAACAGACACTTTTAAGGCAGAGATTGACAGATTCTTGGTTAGTACAGGTGTCAGGGGGTTATGGGGAGAAGGCAGGAGATGGGGTTTTAGAGGGAGAGATAGATCAGCCATGTTTTACGTTCTTGACTCGAGGGAGTGAGTATAGCTTAGTTCAGTTTATAGATACAGCACGAAAACAGGCCCTTCGGCCCACTGAGTCCGTGCAGACCAGCAATCCCTGCACCCTAACACTCTCCTACACACACTAGGGCCAATTCTAGTTTTACCACGCCAATTAACCTACGTCTTTGTAGTGTGGGCGGTAACCAAAGCTCCTGGAGAAAACCCACGCAGGGAGAATGTATAAACTCCGTACAGACAGCCCCTGTGGACAGGATCAAACCCGGGTCTCTGGCGCTCTGAGGCAGCAACTCTACCACTGCGCCACAGTTTCACCTGGAGTTATAGGGAGTGTTTGGACAAGCTAGGACTTAATCCCTTGCAATGCAGGAGACCAGGGTTAATCATATAGAGGTGTATAAAATCATGATGGGCACAGATAGTGTGAATGCACACAATCTTTGGTTGGGGAATTAGGAACATGCACACATGCCGTCTGCAACTTACACTTTAGCAGCTCCACGACAAACATCACGGTCAGCAGGACAAAGATACCCAGGAGAATGTAGCTCACTATCCCGAAGGCTCTTCCTCGCGTGGCTCCCGCCGTTCCTTTGGCAGCGTCTGGAAGGTGGGAAGGAGGTTGACTGATTCGTTGATTTACTGATTGGTTGATTCATTGACTGTGATTAGTTGGGATCAGTCCATCATCGGCTCTGACCTTCCTTCCATCGAGGGGATTTATCGCAGTTGCTGCCTCAAAAAGGCTGGCAGCATCATCAAAGACCCACACCATCCTGGCCACACACTCATCTCCCCGCTACCTTCAGGTAGAAGGTACAGGAGCCTGAAGACTGCAACAACTAGGTTCAGGAATAGCTACTTCCCCACAGCCATCCGGCTATTAAACCTGGCTCGGACAAAACTCTGAACATTAGTAACGCATCATCTGTTATTTGCACTTTATCAGTTTATTTCTTCATGTGTGTATATAGTTATATAATGGTATATGAACACACTGATCTGTTTTGTAGTCAATGCCTTCTATATTCTGTTGTGCTGAAGCAAAGCAAGAATTTCATTGTCCTATCAGGGACACATGACAATACACTCTCTTGAACTTGATTACTGACTGATTAGTTAATTCATTGACTGATTAGTTAATTAATTGACTGATTAGTTAATTAATTGACTGATGAGTTAGTTCATTGACTGATTAGTTAATTAATTGACTGATTAGTTAATTAATTGACTGATTAGTTAATTAATTGACTGATTAGTTGATTACTGACTGACTGGCTGATAAGTTGATTGATTGACTGACCAACAAGTTGGTTGACTGACGGTTGATTGATCGATTGATTGATTGATTGAGTGAGTGACTGATTAGTTGAATGATTCACTGAGTGGCTGATTGACTAACTAATTGATTGATTGACAGACTGATTAGTTGACTGACTAATTAGTTGATTGATTGACCATCTGCTCACACTAGTTCTATGTTATCCCACTTTCTCATCCACTCCCGACACACCAGCGGCAATTTACAGAGGGCCAATTAACCTACAAGGATGTGGGAGGAAACCGGAGAAATCCCACTCGGTCACAGGGAGAACATGCAAACTCCACACAGACTGCACCCGAGATCAGGATCAAACCTGGGCCTCTGGTAATGTGCGGCAGCCCTTCTTCCCGCCGCGCCACCGTGCCACCCTTCGGACCCCTCCACCTCCAGTTTGTTGCTTCACACTTCTTTGTCACTCTCAAACCATCGCGTTCCCCATCACAGATATTCCCTTCTCCCTATCCCCATCCCTCCCCACACCCTGGAGTCAGAGTGTCCTGCAGTGTGGAAAGAGGCTCTTCAGCCCAACTTGCCTATGTCGACCAACATGCCCCATCTACACTGGCCCACCTGCCTGTGTTTGGCCCATATCCCTCTAAACCAGTCCTATCCATGTACTTGTGCCGTGAGTGCAGTGATCTCAGTGTTTGCGGGGACATTGCTCCATGAGAACATCCTGGAGTCCTGTGCGAGTGTGGACGGCTATCTGACTGAGTGACAGCGGTTGGTACAACTCTGGTCACATCACGGTGAAGGAGCACGCGTGTGGCCCGGACATTGGACTGATGGCTGTGGGTCTCCGCTGATGCTGTGTGCCCTGGGGATTCTCACACGTTGCTGTGGTGGCTGTTTAAGTCAATATTTAAGCTTCATGTAGTTATGTATCTTGTTGCTTTTATTTAATGTGTGACTATGGCAAATCAAATTTCACTGTACCTCGGTACACGTGACAATAAGGGACCATTGGATACTTGTCCAAATATCCATTACATGTTACAATAGTATCTGCCTCATCTACCTCCTCCAGCAGCTCGTTCCATACACCCACCTCCCCTCAGGTTCCTATTAAATGTTTCCCCCTTCCTCACCTTAAACTTATGTCCTCTGGTTCTCAATTCCCCTACTCTGAGCAACAGCGCATTTACCCGATCTATTCCTCTGTACATAGACACAAAATGCTGGAGTAACTCAGCGGGACAGGCAGCATCTCTGGAGAGAAGGAATGGGTGACCTGTCGGGTCGAGACCCTTCTTCGGAGTTCCTCGGTACAACTTTAAACTCAAGTTGTAGTTTTCTTTTCTCTCCCAGTTCTGATGGAGAGTCTTTGATCAGAGATGTTTCTAGCTTGTATCTGAATCCAGGCCATAGTTGTGGACTTGTGGAATATTCTGATTCAAGGGGTTTTGATTTGCTGGGTCTCCTGAATGTGTCAGTCGTTGGGAATTAGCCAGCTGCAGGGATTTGCCAGCTGTTGGGAATTAGCCAGCTGTTGGGATTTGCCAACTGTTGGGACTTGCCAGCCGATCTGATGCCATCTAGCCCCCATCAGTCTACAGTTTTAGGGCTGATTCTGCCACCAACTGCAGGAACCTATAACTCAGGGGAAGAGCCATACTCAGCAGTAATGAAGAGAATGGGTTCTGACACTGTCAATAGACAATAGACAATAGACACAGGAGGAGGCCATTCGGCCCTTCGAGCCAGCACCGCCATTCAATGTGATCATGGCTGATCATCCCCAATCAGTACCCCGTTCCTGCCTTCTCCCCAGATCCCCTGACTCCGCTATCTTTAAGAGCCCCATCTAGCTCTCTCTTGAAAGCATCCAGAGAACCAGCCTCCACCGCCCTCTGAGGCAGAGAATTCCACAGACTCACAACTCTCTGTGAGAAAAAGTGTTTCCTCGTCTCCGTTCTAAATGGCTTACCCCTTATTCTTAAACTGTGGCCCCTGGTTCTGGACTCCCCCAACATCGGGAGCAGGTTTCCCGCCTCTAGCATGTCCAAACCCTCAATAATCTTATAGGGCTGTCCCAGCCAGACTTTTGAAGGATTAATCCTCTTTCTTCCTTTACACTTTAAACTGTAGAGATCCAACACGGAAACAGGCCCTTCGGCCCACCATGCCTGTGCTGGCCAGCGATCACCCCGCACACTTGCATAATCCTGCTCACTTGAACCAATATACAATATTTTACCGAAGCCAATTAACCTACAAACCTGTACGTCTGGGTGCTGTCTCTGCGGAGTTTGTCCGTTCTCCCTGTGACCTCATGGGTTTTCTCCGGGTGCTCCGGTTTCCTCCCACACTCCAAAGATGTGCAGGTTTGTAGGTTAATTGGCTTCAGTAAACATTGTAAATTGTCCCTAGTGTGAATATACTGAGTGGTTGCTAGACGGCAAACTCCGTTCAGACAGCGCCCATAGTCGGGATCGAACCCTGGTCGCTGGTGCTGTAAGGCAGCAACTCTACCGCTGCGCCACCGTGCTGCCTAGTGTGAATGGGTGATCGATGGTCGGTATGGACTCGGTGGGCCGAAGGGCCTGTTTCTGTGGTGTATCTCGAAAGTCTAAAGGAAGAATGAGGGTTAATCCTTCAAAGGTCTGGCTGGGATAGTTTCAGAACGCGCTCTCTTCACTAATGCTGTCAGAATCTGGCGGAGTCGGAGTCCCCTGAGTTATAGGTTCCTGCAGTCAATGTAAACTAAACTAACGATGCCCCCACATCACCCTCCCTTCCCCACATACTCATTGCCCCCTCCCTCCACACCCTGCACCTCCACTTCTTCCCCAGCCTCACCTGCCGCTGCTGCCTCCTGTGTCCCGTCCGGCTGGGCATCCTCTGCATGAAGGGAACAGAAGAGATCGGTAAGTGAAGGGACGTGGAGTATCTATGGGCGATTGTCCGCCATTACTGGGAGGTGTGTGAGGTCCACCCCCCCCCCCCCCCCCCCCCCCTCCCTCGGCTCTGGGACACGGTGGGTCCTGAGACTGGCATTTACCTGCTGCTCAGTCAGTGTGGGACACTGGCCCAGGTGATCCTGGCACAATGAAACAAGTGTGGAGGAAGGAACTGCAGGTGCTGGTTTACACCAAAGATAGACACAAAATGCTGGAGTAACTCAGCGGGTCAGGCGAGAAGGAATGGGTGACGTTTTGGGTCGAAACCCATCTTCAGATGAAACATGGCACAGCGGTGAGTCATCCTGTGCCAAACAATGTGTGTGTGTGTGTGTGTGTGTGTGTGTGTGTGTGTGTGTGTGTGTGTGTGTGTGTGTGTGTGTGTGTGTGTGTGTGTGTGTGTGTGTGTGTGTGTGTGTGTGTGTGTGTTTGCCTGCGTGCAAATGTTGGTATAGGTGTTTGTGTTTCCAAATGCATATGTTTGTCATTGCATGTGTGTTCATGTGCATGTGTGCATTGACGTATACATGTGTATACATCGATGTGCGCATGTGTGTCTGAACGTCTGTATGCATGTGGGTGCATACATGTGTGCAAGTGTGTGTGTGTCTGTATGTTTGAGTGGGTGCATTTGCATACATGCATGTGGGTGCATACATGCATGGAAGTACATATGTCTGTGTATGTGTGTCTTTGTGCATGTGTGCATACATGCATGTGGGTGCATACCTGCGTGCAACTGTATGTGTGAGTGTGTGCATACATGTATGTATGCGTGTACGTGTGTGCATGCATTTGTTTGTGTATTGGGCACGTGTGTGCGCGCGCACATGTGGGTGTTCCAAAGAGTATGTGCATGTCTGTGTGTTCCTGAACGTGTTTGCAAGTGTGCATTGTGTTGGTGCATCTGTGCGTTTGTGTGTGTTTCCATAAGCGAGGCCAGGCATGCACACATGAGCGGTAGGAAGTGCTGAGCCAGTTGTACACAGAGTGATACACTGACAAGTGACCACTCTCCAGGGCACCACGTTATTGTGGAGCTGGAGTCACATATCAGCCAGAAAGCAGATGTCTATGCCTTGTCTATGCACTGGCACTGGTTGCTTTAATCAATCCCAACATTTATTTTGCGATTTTAACAACTAAATTCGGCCTTTGAAATTGCACAAAAAAGTGAAGTGCTGGAGCAACTCAGCGGGTCAGTCAGCATCTGGGGAGGGAAGTAGACACTCGATGTGTTGGCGTGGGCACCCTGCCACAGACCCGACCCGAAATGTCGTCTGTCCATTTCCCTCCACAGATGCTGCCTGACGTGCTGAGTTACTCCAGCACTTTGTGTCATGGGGTCATAGAGTTATACAGCGTGGAAACAGGCCCTTCAGCCCAACTTGCCCACAACAGCCTAACCCTAACCCTCATGACCAACATGTCTCATCTACATTAGACCCACTTGCCTGCATTTGGCCCTTGTCCCTCTAAACCTGTCCTACCCAGGTACCTGTCTAAATGCTTCTTAAACGCTGAGATAGTCCCAGCCTCAACTCCCTCCTCAGAAGCTAGTTCCATACACCCACCCAACTATTTGTGTGAAAATTATACCTCTCAGATTGCGATAAGATCTTTCCCCCTTCACCTTGTATCTATGGTCGATTTTGTGTTGTCTCTACTGCCTCTCTGATACTGCACGGTTCATTCCTGTTCTCCGCTGTACATGCTGTAGGACGATTTGTTCAACGTGGTCCTACATTGCGTTACCACAGTAGCGGCAGAGCTACTGCCTTACAGCGCCAGAGACCCGGGTTCGATCCTGACTACGGGTGCTTGTCTGTATCTGCATCTTGACGTACAATCACCATCAACGGTTGTCGCGTACGTTAGGAGGGTCATGTGCAAAGTCGCAATTATATATTAAAGTGGGCCTTAGAAGTCAGCGCCTTAATATCGATTGTTTCCAGCTTTGTCTTGAAGGTGTTGACGTCGGGTGCAGTGCGAATGTCATGGTGGAGATGATTCCATTCGCGCATTGTCATTGGGTGCAGTGAATACAATAGACAATAGGTGCAGGAGTAGGCCATTCGGCCCTTCGAGCCAGCACCGCCATTCAATGTGATCATGGCTGATCATCCCCAATCAGTACCCCGTTCCTGCCTTCTCCCCATATCCCCTGACTCCGCTATTTTTAAGAGCCCTATCTAGCTCTCTCTTGAAAGCATCCACCGCCCTCTGAGGCAGAGAATTCCACAGACTCGCCACTCTCTGTGAGAAAAAGTCTTTCCTCGTCTCCGTTCTAAATGGCTTACTCCTTATTCTTAAACTGTGTGGCCCCTGGTTCTGGACTCCCCCAACATCGGGAACATGTTTCCTGCCTCTAGCATGTCCAATCCCTTAACAATCTTATATGCTTCAATGGGATCCCCTCTCATCCTTCTAAACTCCAGAGTGTACAAGCCCAGCTGCTCCATTCTCTCAGCATATGACAGTCCCACCATCCCGGGAATTAACCTTGTAAGTCTTTGAAGTCACAGCTAACTGCAGATGCTGGAATTTGTAGTTTAGAGATACAGCATGGAAACAGGCCCTTCGGCCCACTGAGTCTGCACCGACCAGCGATCCCCACGCACTTACACTACCCTACCCACACTAGGGACAATTTATATTTATACCAAGCCAATTAACCGGCAAACCTGTATGTCCTTGGAGTGTGGGAGGAAACCGAAGATCTCGGAGAAAACCCACGCAGGTTACGGGGAGAACATCTAAACTCCAGAGTGTACAAGCCCAGCCACTCCATTCTCTCAGCATATGACAGTCCCGCCATCGCGGAAATTAACCTTGTAAACCTACGCTGCACTCCCTCAATCGCAATACCTATCACTGTCTGTATGTGTAACTTCACTGTATCACTGGTTGTGCAGAGATTGGACATTCTCCCCTTGACCTGCGTGGGTTTTCTCCGATATCATCAGTTTCCTCCCACACTCCAAAGACGTGCAGGTTTGTCGGCTAATCAGGTTAGTATCAAAGTTTAAAAAAAAAATCCCTTGTGTGTGTGTGGCGTAGTGTTAATGTACGGGGATCGCTGGTCAGCACGTTCTCGGTGGGCCGAAGGGCCTGTTTCTGCTCTGTATCTCGAAACTAAACTAAACAAAATGACACACGCACCCCATGGTACATGAGTCAGTCTAATCCTGGTTGGGGATATTCTCAGCTTCATAGATTCTCATTGATTTGCATGTGGCCTCGGCTGCGTAATTATACAGCTATTCCCGGGCATGGGCAATATGTTCCAGATGGCCAGAACAGGAAGAAAGTTATGAGTAAGGAGAATCATCTGTAACATAAGTAAATCCCGAGTGAGTCACCGGTCGAGCGGGCTGCTGATTTTAAACAGCTCCTTAGTGAAGCTGAAAGAGAGACGGTGGGGGAGGGTGGGGGTGGCAGGGATGGGTGTGGTTGGGAAGGTGGGGGGAGAAGGATAGTGGGGAGGGAGGAGGTGGGGGGGGGGATTGGGGGTGAGGGAATGGGGGGAAGGGGGTGTGGAGGGGTGAGGAGGCAGTGGGGAGATGGAGGGGGAAGGCGGGGGTGGGTAGGAAGAGAGGAGAGGGGAGAGGGTGGGGAGAGACTGACAATGGACAATAGACAATAGGTGCAGGAGTAGGCCATTCGGCCCTTTGAGCCAGCACCGCCATTCAATGTGATCATGGCTGATCATCCCCAATCAGTACCCCGTTCCTGCCTTCTCCCCATATCTGCTATTTTTAAGAGCCCTGTCCAGCTCTCTCTTGAAAGCATCCAGAGAACCTGCCTTCACCGCCCTCTGAGGCAGAGAATTCCACAGACTCACAACACTCTGTGAGAAAAAGTGTTTCCTCGTCTCCGTTCTAAATGGCTTACCCCTTATTCTTAAACTGTGGCCCCTGGTTCTGGACTCGCCCAACATTGGGAACATGTTTCCTGCCTCTAGCGTGTCCAAGCCCTTAACAATCTTATGTTATGAGGACTGGGGCGGAAGAGAGCAGAGGGGGGAGTGGGGGGAGATGGGGAATGGGTGAGGAGGGAGTGGGGTGGGAGTCGGAAGAGGGTGGGGAGAGGGTGAGGAGTGAGGAGGGATGGGGGAAATGTGGGGGATGGCGGGAAGAGACACTGGCGAAGAAGTGTCAAGGGAACAAGGAAGGGGGAAGCAAAAGTGAGCTGAGTAGGGAGAGAATGAGGAGGGTTGGGGAGGGGTGAGGAGGGGGTGAGGAGGGAGTGGTGGGAAGAGGGTGATGCAGCGGGGATGGGAGAGGAGGGAGTGGGGAGGGCGTTGGGAGGGGGGGGGGTTCCGAAGAGGGGGTGAGGATGGAGTGAATGGAGCCCCTGGGTAGGTGGTGTCAAGGTAGTATGGAGGGGGTGAAGCAGGTGGGCAAGGAGTAGGGAAGGCTAAGGAATGGGGAGAGGGTCGGGAGGGAGTGGATAGTGTTGGGAAGGAGCAGGAAGGGAATGGGGAGCGGGAAACTGCTCAGGGAATGTGTCATAAGGTCTCGAGGGATAAGAGTAGAATTATGCCATTCGGCCCATCAAGTCTACTCCGCCATTCAAGAATAGCTGATCTATCTCTCCCTCCTAACCCCATTCTCCTGCCTTCTCCCCATAACCTCTGACACCCGTACTAGTGAAGAGGGAGATGGGAGGATGTGGAGAGATGTAGACATGAAAGGGCTCTTTAATGACTGAGCCGGCTTTGCAGGGAACCAGTGGTCTGCCTCTGTCCCAGGTTCCAGTGGGAGGTGCGGGAAATATTCAGCCATCTGCTCATCAGATGAAGCCAACTTTCCAATCAATGACTTCCTGAACTATACCAACCCATCGCCCACACCCCGTGCCTCTCCCTCCCTCCCTCCATCCCCGCAGTGAGCAGCGTACCTGCGTTCCGCACGTTCATCTTCATCTCCTCCTTGCCCTGCCGATCTCCAGCGCCGTCCTTCACCATGGTGTGGGGTTGAGGCCCGTCAACCTGCCTGACAGAAGGGGGCAGAGGTGAAGCAGAGTTTTATACCAACCCTAGGGCCCCCACCCCACCCACCTAGGTCCCCAGCTCTGCCCTCGGATCTCACCCCCACCCAGAGGTTCCACATCCCCGCATCCCCACCCCCCACCCAATGGCCGCACTCTACAATAGTCCAATGGCCACAATGGCGGCACAGCGGTAGAGTTGCTGCCTCACGGCGCCAGAGACCCGGGTTCCATCCTGTCCGCGTGCGCTGTCTGTACGGAGTTTGTACGGTCTCCCCGTGACCTGCGTGGGCTTTTTCCCATTGCTCCGATTTCCTCCCACACTCCAAAGACGCGCAGGTTTGCAGGTTAATTGCCTTTTGCAAAGTGAAAATTGCCCCTAGTGTGTCGGATCGTGCTAGCGTGCGGGGTGATCACGGGGTCAGAGGGCCGAAGGGCCTGTTTCCGCGCCGTATCACTGAGGTTAAGTCCAAAGGCTGATGGGTTGCTGGCAAATGTTAACCGACCTCTGTTTCAACTGCCGCTCCAATCCCTGTGCCCCAACCAAAGCCCCACCTGGTCGAGTTGACCATGTTTTTGAGCCAGAAATAAAATTGGACGCTCGTTGCTTGCATCAAAATATAATGTGGAGTACAGAGACATAGAGCTGCATAGCACGAAAACCGGCCCTTCAGCCCACCTTGCCCGTGCCAACCCAGTAGGCATTGTGAGCTATCCCATTTGCCCACGTTTGGCCCATCTGGAATTCACTTTTCAGTGCAAGGTGCTGCAATCAAACCAATGACTTAAATGGAGGCAGAGTGATGAAATACATCCAAAAAAGTAGTTTACGGCACATTACTTACTACCGTTTAGTTGATAGCCGTTGTATGAAAAGGAACTGTACCACTTTGAAAACAGTGAATAGAAACGTAGAATGATGGTGCAGGAGTGGGCCATTCGGCCCTTCGAGCCAGCACCACCATTCAATATGATCATGGCCGATCATCCAAAATCAGTACCCCGTTCCTGCTTTTTCCCCATATCCCTTGATTCCCTTAGCCCTAAGACAGGGCTTCCCAACTTTTTCCGTCCCGTTTACCCCGGGCGACTTTAACAGCACGTAACAATGTTATTTCACTTACTTATGAACAACTAATGATGAACGGATACTGGTATTCCAGAACCAAACACAGTCAGTCAAAGGGAAAAAATGTACAAATCCAGAATCAACTAATTTGGCCCCTGGGTGTAAATTTACCCCAAGTTGGGAACCCTTGCCCGAAGAGCTAAATCTGACTCTCTCTTGAAGACTTCAAGAATCAAGAACGAGGCTGTTTGCAACAAACGGCATTCATTCCCATAAATCCTAAATCAACTTTTCACTGCAAGGTGCTCCAATCAATCCCTCTTCCTCTTGTCCGGCCATCTTCTATTTCATGTCTTTCCGGTCGGTGGTTGCAGAATTGGCTACTTCAGTCAGTCACTGTGGTACTGTTTCTGTCATCAGCATTGCCCAGGATGCGCCACATGGAGGCTTCTGCTTGCATCCCATCAATCCCTCTAAACCCTTCCTATCCACCTATCTGTCCAAATGCCTCTTGAAAGTAGAAATAGGATCGGTTTCTTCACCTTCCTCTGGCAGCTTATTCCAGATAAGGACTGTCGTCTGAATGAACGTGAACTATGGTACATGGGAAGATCACTTTTAGTTTAGAGATGCAGCGCGGAAACAGGCCCTTCGGCCCACTGGGTCCGCGCCGACCAGCGATCCCCGCATATTAACTCTATGCTTAAAACACAAGAGAGAGCTAGATAAGGCTCTTAAAAAATAGCGGAGTCAGGGGATATGGGGCGAAGGCAGGAACGGGGTACTGAGTGGGGATGACCAGCCATGATCACATTGAATGGCGGTGCTGGCTCGAAGGGCCGAATGGCCTACTCCTGCACCTATTGTCTATCCTACACACACTAGGGACAGCTTGTACATTTACCAAGCCAATTAGCCTACAAACCTGTACGTCTTTGGAGTGTGGGAGGAAACCGAAGATGTCGGTGAAAACCCACGCAGGTCAAGGGGAGAACGTGCAAACTCCGTACAGGCAGCACCTGTAGTCGGGATTGAACCCGGGTATCCAGCGCTGCATTGGCTGTAAGGTAGCAACTCTACCACTGCGCCACCGTGGCCGCCCTTTCGCTCTCCAAAGGGCCTGCCACTTGGAGTTGATGTTCTCCTCAATCTTAACCACTCTATCATTATCAATGGCCTCTGTCTCTTCTTCCTTTTTGCTCACCCATTCCCCAAGAGGCAGCAAGTTCCCCCCTCTCACCATTCCCCTGCACTGCCCGTTAGATATATTACTATTAGCATATTACTCTTCCATAATGCAAGTTTCCTGAGAAGCAAACCACTGCAGATGCTGGTTAATACCAAAGATAGACACAAAATGCTCGCGTCCCAGTTGCAGTGGGACAGGAAGCATCTCTGGAGAAAATGGATGGGTGACGTTCCAGGGTTGGAACCTTTCTTTAGTATCTCCTGTTCTAGGAATGTGCATTATAAAAATGCCTAAGACAGACATGAAAAGCTGGAGTAACTCAGCGGGTCAGGCAGCATCTCGAGAGAAAAGGAATGGGTGACGTTTTGGGTTCAGACCCTTCTTCAGACTGAGAGCCTGGTAAGAGGGGAGTAGGAGATATGGACTGTACTTAGGAGAAATGAAAGAAAGATATGCAAAAAGCAACGATAGTCAATAGGCTGTGGGCCGAGGAACTTTTTTGTGCAGTTTCGTGACCCAACTCGCGGAACTACATGAAGTTTTCACATATAGTGAAAAAATATGATATAAATCGTCCCTGAAACTGATCAAGAACAAAACTTGCACATGTGGGACTCACAATAGGCCAATGTTGGGTGTGAGATAGGCGACAACGAGTGTACAGGCAAGAGGAACATAGCAGGGTGACGGTAACACTAGTGTGTGTAGTAAGGAACTGCAGATGCTGGTTCATACCGAAGAGAGGCACAAATTGCTGGAGTAACTGAGTGGGGCATCTGAGAAAAATGATGGGCGATGTTCTGAAGAAGGGTTCCGACACCCGAAACATCACCCAAACACCACCTATTCCTTCTCTCCGGAGATGCTGCCTGGTCCATTTAGATTAGTGGAGAGATACCGCGCGGAAACAGGCCCTTCGGCCCCACCGAGTCCGTGCCGACCAGCGATCACCCCGTCCACCAGGCACGTGCCGTCAGGGTAGGCAAGGTAGGCACTGCCTACCCTGACTAAAATTATGAAATGGGAATTATTAAATATAAATAGTAAAGGCATGGGAGAATTATGCCTATGTAAGAGACTGATCTCTTAGGTAGGCATAATTCCCTGTGACTTTCACCCGCAGCGCTTGTGACACGGGAAGCTCTGTGCAGCCCCCGTGCCGTCAGCGCTGCCTGAAGCTGTCAATTTTAATCAGGGCTGAAGGAAGCAGAAATCCTGCCTTTGTAGCACTGCGCATGCGCACCAGTCTACTGCGCATGCGCACCAGTCTACTGCGCATGCGCAGCGCAAGTTTATTGGCGGGGTTTTCAACCATGGTTTGTCGTGTCCCAATGATGTGGTAAGTACATTTTGTGATTTTTTTTTTTAATACTGTATTTGCCGGGGTGTGGGGGGGTGTGGGAGTCGGAGTGGGGAGAGAGCTCCTTTCACAGCGTTTGGGTGTCTGGCCCGGGGTAACGTTGCGGGGAGGGCACAAATGTTATGAATGAGGGGTCGGGGGCATCTACTTGCGACGTTCCTTGCAAGGGGGCATGAAATGACACTGCTCTGAGGCCGGGGGGGGGGGGGGAGAGAGAGAGAGAGAGAAGTAGCTCGAGCGGCCGCCGGGCCGGACAGCGGAACCAGCCGCCACCTTAGCTCCAGAACCACCCGCCCACCTCTGGCAGCTCTCCATCTAAAAACCTCTCTCCTGCCGCTCGCTGGCCTCCCTCATGTCCTTAAATTCCGACAGCGTGATTGAGGTTACTTGGCTGTGGGAATTTAAGGATTTGCAGGAAGTCGCTGACATGAGTGAAGTCGGTGAACGGCAGGTGACAGGTGTTCAGACGGAGAGCACTGCCAAAGGTGAGCGGGCCAGCAGAAGGCGCTGAAGCGGCGGCCAGTTCAGCTGTCGGGTCCCGGTGGCCGCTCCCCGAGCTGCTTCTATCCCCAGCTACAGTCTGTGGCTTCGCACTTGGAGAGCTGCGGCAGCGGTGAGGGAGTGAAGATTCCAGCACTTTGTGATAAGTACTTTCTTGCGATTTTTACCATTGTTCCTCACATGACCAGCCTACAACCTCTGTATATCGCTCAGAACCTCTAGTCCTGGCACCTTCCTCGTGAATGTTCTCTGTGTCCTTTCCAGCGCTGGCAGTATCCCCGACACCCTCCTTCTCAACGCTCGTGCCCTCCCCACAACTTTACCCCTGTCATAGACTCTCCACACGCTGTGAAAGGAGCTATCCCCACAATTGGACTAGGAAGCCTTGGGCAAATTGAAATGTCACTGTTTTTATTTATTTATTTATTTAACGGGGAGAACAATCTGCGCATGCGCGGTTTACATTTTTTTTAAAGCGGACTGAGTGCCTACCCTGAGTAATTACTCACGGCACGTGCCTGCCGTCCACCTAGCTATCCTACACACCAGGGGCGACATAATTTTCACCAAAGCTGGGACTGACAGGGTTAGTTTAGTTTACGGATACAGTATGGAAACAGGCCCTTCGGCCCCACCGAGTCCGCACTTACTAGCAATCCCCGTACACCAGCACCATCCCACACACTGGGGACAATTTAGTTTTTTACCAAAGCCAATTAACCTACAAACCTGCACATCTTTGGGATGTGGGAGGATACCGGAGCACCCGGAGAAAACCCACGCGGTCAGAGGGAGAACATGCAAAGTCCATACAGACAGCACCCGGAACCCGGGTCAGTGGCGCTGTGAGGCCGCAACTCTACCGCTGCGCCGTTCAGCTGCCTGAAATGAACATTTAATTTCCTTTCCACATAATTCCACGTTCTAATCTCCAGCAGAATGTGCGGCAGCAGCATTTCACAGGAGCGTAATCAAAGGCCGGGCATCAAGCCTTTTAAGGAGATATAGGTCCCGATCATCAGCAACTTGCTGGAAGAGTTCTGCCCAAAGTAACGCCTTGAATTAAGAAAGAGATGGCAAAGCTTTGGGAGGGTGGGCGACTGAAGATATCCAGAGGAGGATCGAGGAGAATTTGGGTGTTGCAGAGGTCGGGGGGACAGGAGAGGGGAGGCAGAAATCTCAGTGAATTAATAGATACAAAAAAGCTACAGTGAGATTGCACAATATATACATATATATATTCTTTATAGAGTGATTTATATCCTTGGGCATATATATATATAAATATATCCACAAGGATACAAATCAATGTCCAAACAAAGTAACAACGGTACAAAACAAAGAACTGCAGATGCTGGTTTATACCAAAGATAGACACATATCCCTGGAGTAACTCAGCAGGTCAGGCAGCATTTCTGGGGAAAAAGGCAGGGTGACATTTCGGGTCGGGGCCCTTCTTCAGACTGAAGGCAGTGTTAGTGCTGGATTATCAGTCTGAAGAAGGGTCCCAACCCGAAAGGTCACCCCATTCTTTTTCTCCAGGGATGCTGCCCGACCCGCTGAGTTATGCCCCCGTCCCATTTTGGAAACCCGAACGGGAACCTCTGGAGACTTTGCGCCCCACCCAAGGTTTCCGTGCGGTTCCCGGGGGGTTTTTGTCCTCCGGCAACCACCTTCAACTAGCATCGCAACCGGCTTCGACTGAAAAATTACCGATTTTTACAACGGAAACCACTTTCGACCATTAGGGAGACTGACAAAAACCTCCGGGAACCGCACGGAAACCTTGGGTGGGGCGCAAAGTCTTCAGAGGTTTCCTAAGTGGGACAGGGGGATAACCTCCAGCATTTTGTGTCTATCTTTGACACAAATCACTGCCTGGCTTCACTGTCAACCTGTGTAGATCAACAGTCACAGGAGCAAATGATCCCTCTCTCTCTCTCTCTCCGTTCATTCTCTCCTCAATCTTCTCTCCCCTTTCTCCTCCCACCTTCCTCTGCATCATCTCTCCCTTCACACACCACACCCTCCGTGCATCCATATGGAACAGAGCTGTGTCCTCAAAAACATCTTTTGCTGAGTCCTCCCTCAGTAAGGCTGATTAGTTTAGTTTAGTTTGGAGATACAGCCTTTGGCCCACCGCGTCCGCGCTGACCGACAGCCACCCATACACTAGATCTACCCTCCACTCTGGGGGCAATTCACAAAGGCCAATTAAATTACAAACCGGCATGCCTTTGGAATGTGGGAGGAAACTGCAGCACCCCGGAAAAAACCCACGCGGTCACAGGGAGAACGTGCAAACTCCGTACAGACAGCACCTGCAGTCAGGATTGAACCCGGCTCTCCGGTGCTATAAGGCTGCAACTCCACAGTGCTGCCGTTGGCTCCAAATATAGTCATAGAATCATACAGCACAGAAACTAACTGGCCCAACTTAATTATTTATTTTTATGTAAAGCACTTTGGTTTCAATGCGAGTTGATTTAAACGTGCTATATAAAAAAAAAATTACTTATTAACTCTTCAAAGTTGTCCCATCTAAGCCAATCCAATTTGGCTGTGTTTATCCTTAGAACATTTATCCGAATTCACATTCAAACCTTTTCCAACTGCCTTTGTTTTTAAACCTGTTGCATTCAAATGCACCTACAATTATATCCTGAGAGATATTATTGGCAGCCCCAATTATCCCCCTCCAGCAGCTTGCACCACCCGGCCCCTTTCCTTCCCACACCTGGCTCCACCTGACTTCCACCTATCGCTCACCTGCCTCTGTCTCCCAACATCATCCCACTCCTTGCCCTACATTTCATACGTTTGCAGGTTGTTGGAGCAGAATTAGGCCATTCGGCCCATCAAGTCTACTCCGCCATTCGATCGTGGCTGATCTATCTCTCCCTCTCAGCTCCATTCTCCTGCCTTCTTCCAAATAACCCCTGACACCCTAATCAAGTTTCGTACTATTCACAAATCTGTTCATCTCTGCCTTAAAAATATATAGTGACGGCCTCCACAGCTGTCTGTGGCAATGAATTCCACAGATTCACCACCCTCTGACTAAAGAAATTCCTCCTCATCTCCTTTCTAAAGGTACGTCCTTTTATTCTGAGTGTTGTGGCCTCGAGTTCTAGACTCTCCCACGAGTGGAAACATTCCCTCCCCATCCACTCTAAGTGAGTAAGTAAGTATGTTTATTGGCCAAGTATTCACATACAAGGAATTTGCCTTGGTGCTCCGCCCACAAGTAACAACATGATACATACAGTGACAGTTACGAATGACTCAGAAAACCCTAAGCATTAATAAGCAGGTCTTGCACTATTTTGCCAACCATCCTTCACCCACCCCATCATCTACTGACCCTTGTCTCTTCTGCACCCAGTTGGAATCCTCCACATCCTCATTGCTTTTTCCCACAGGCCATCAGACTACTCAACTCACTCAAGAAAATTCCATGCACATTACACAAACAAAGATTAACTGACTGTCAAATAACTTTAACTCAATGTCTGCAGTTTGCTATTTGCACTTTTCTATATTGTACCTTTTATTATTGCACTTTAATAACACACCTCAAAATGTTACTAGACTCTGGCACACTGTGAATTTTTAAATATAATGTTCTATTTTTAATGGTATTTTTAATGGTCATGAATAAATATTACTTGCACATTTGGAGTATGGGGAAACGCAATTTCAATCCTCTGTGTAACTACTTGTTGCATTACTTCAATTGACAATAACGTTTACTTTACTGCAATGGGGCAACCAGAAATGCACACAAAACTGGAAATGCTACCAAACCACTTGTATCATAACTGCATCAAAACCTCCTGACTCTTATACTCAATACCCCGACCAATGAAGGCAAGCATTCTTTACCGCTTGCGTTGCCACTTGTAAGGGAGCTCCAGGCTTGGATCCCAAGATCCATTTGTACATAAACTCTGTTCAGGGTCTTATCATTACCTGTATACTTTCCCTTTGCATGTAACCAGAAAATGCCATTAAATACGGTGGCAGCTTGGGAAAAGGCAGAAAGGCAACTCGGAGAGGAAACTGCGATGCTGATTTTCGAGTGCCTGTCTCTCTCGACCAAGATTGGAAGAGATACAGAGACTTGTGAGCCTGTGGAAGTATTCTCACAGAGAGTTGTGAGTCTGTGGAATTTTCTCACAGCGAGTTGTGAGTCGGTGGAATTCTCTGCCACAGAGGGCGGTGGAGGCAGGTTCTCTGGATACTTTCAAGAGGGAGCTAGACAGGGCTCTTAAAGATAGCGGAGTCAGGGGATATGGGGAGAAGGTAGGAACGGGGTACTGATTGGGGATGATCAGCCATGATCAAGGTGAATGACGGTGCTGGCTTGATGGGTCGAATGGCCTCCTCCTGCACCTATTGTCTATAGTCTAATGTCAATGCTCAAATACAGTCCAATGTGAAATCAGGGTTAAAGAGAGAATATCCCTGTGTTATTTAGAATGTTAAAGTATTGTGTAGATGAGGAATCAGGCTTAGAAATTGCATTAGTAGATTTAATGCCATTAAAATTTCGTTGTGAGTCACCGTAACCCTGTTTAGAAAGGTTCAATAAACAATGCGATCTTCTGTTGCAAGTTTCTCCGTGACGTTTCCCTGTCTGATGCCGCTCTCTGGCACATTCAATGCGCCCTGTTGTCCTGGGCTGCTGCGAGTTCTTGCAGTTGCCACAGTTGGCCCAGCAGCTGCCACCGCAGCAGGAGTTGCCCTTTGAGTGGAATTGGCCCTTTAAATAACTTCTTCTGCCTCAGCTATGCAGGGTGACAAGGAGAACGTACAAACTCCGCGTGGAGAGCGCCCATCGTCAGGAACTGCAGATGCTGGTTTACACCGAATACTGAAGAAGGGTCTCGACCTGAAACGTCACCCATTCCTTCCACCCATTCCTTCCATGCTGCCTGTCCCACTGAGTTACTCCAGCATTTTAAGCCTATCTTTCTCTGTAATTGTAGCATTCTAATGCAGTAACAATATAACGTGTGCTTTTGGGATTTTTCTTTTTGCACTACTTGTTGTACTTGCAGATGGCATCCTTGTGCTCGTCCACAATATGATTTGACTGCATTGCACACAAATAACGATGTTTCACTGCATCTCGGAACATACCACAATATTCTTCCACTGACATCCTGATGACATGGGCAAGGACCAGAGGTTCATGAGACAATCCTCTCCTTTTACTCCTTCTAAAAGGTCCCTGTGATCCAAATGCACTGACGCCAGCTTCCCAAAACCATGCTGATACACCTTCACCGCTTTGGGCAAATGCAGGTCTGAGAAGGATGAGGGTGGGGGGACCACATTGAAACTTAGCAAACAGTGAAAAGCCTAGATAGAGTGGATGTGGCGAGCATGTTTCCACTAGTGGGAAAGTCCAGGAACAGAGGCCATAGCCTAAGTATCAAAGGACGAACCTTTAGAAAGGAGATGAGGAGGAATTTGAGCCAGGGCAGATTTTGTCCCTCTTGGTCCTTGTTGTGTCTGTGGGACTGGGTCATTTAGTGGCACTCAGGACTGGCTGTTCATACATTCATAAGTTCTAGGAACAGAATTAGGCCATTCGGCCCTTCAGGTCTACTCTGCTATTCAATCATAGCTGATCTATATATCTCTCTCAACCCCATTCTCCCGTCTTCCCCCCACAAACTCCGACACCCACACTAATCAAGAATCTGTTCCGCTGAGTCACTCCAGCTTTTTGAATCTACCTCTGCCTTAAAAATACCCATTGACTTGGCCTCCACAGCCCTCTGTGGCAGTGAGTTCCACAGATTCGCCACCGTCTGACGAAAGAAATTCCTCCTCATCTCCTTCCTAAAGGAACGTCCTTTGAATCTGAGGCCGTGCCCTCTGCCCTCTGGTCCTAGACTCTCCCACTAGTGGGAATCAGTGACGATATCGGATTTTGAGCACATGCGTGAATTGTTTGCTGGTCATGACGGGGCTTGGAATAGACTCCTTGAGGGGTCCGGTATCATGCATGTGAACCACGTGACCCACCCCATCGACGCTGACCGAGTGTAATCGGAATCCTGCTGCTGGGAATGTTGTCCTGGGAGAGGACACGCCCGGCTCTGCTCAGCCACTGCATCACCTGCCGCAGCCTCACAGCCTCACAGCCGTGGGTTCGAGTCCCGGCTTGGGCAATAATTTCCCAACTAACGGGATTTCATGGGAAGAGCACCAAGTGAAACCTGGTTGATTTATGGGACAGTTAACCCCCCTGTCCCACTTAGGAGACCTAAACAGCAACCTCTGGTGACCTTGCCCACCACCCAAAAAAAAAATCAATATCGAGGTGACCTGCAACCTCCTACCACCTCCAACACATATGTTGAAAACCTTCCACGACTATGAAGAAAACCGGCTTCGACTAGAACTGCGACAAAAAAATTATCGATTTTTAAAACGGCAACCTATTTTTAGTCGTGACCGGTTTTAATCACGATGAAAAAACAGCAGCAACCTAGATGAAGCCTTGACCTCGCGGAAACCACTTTCAACCATTAGGGAGAGTGACCAAAACCTCTGGTGACCTCATGGAAACCTTGGGTGGCCGGCAAGGTCGCCAGAGGTTGCTGTTTAGGTCTCCTAAGTGGGACAGGGGCTTAAGATATATATTTTTTAGGACAAGCGTGTTGAACATCCTACCAACAACAAGAATGGTAGGGATAGCGGGATATGGGGAGGAAGCAGGGACGGGTACTGATTTTGGATGATCAGTCATAATCATATTGAATAGCTGTGCTGGCTCGAAGGGCTGAATGGCCTTCTCCTGCACCTATTTTCTATGTTTCTATGAACCATTCTACCAACAACTAGCGAGTGGTCTCGCACTACTATCTACCTCATTGGAGACCCTCAGACTATCTTTGATAAGACTTTATTGGACTATTGAAACGTTATTCACGTTATTCCCTTTATCATCTTGCTTATGGCATGCACAGCCTAAAGTTGCAGGTCAGCTTGTTCTATTTGATCTCATTGTTCGTGCATGTCGGGTTGATTGCATTAGTCAATGCAGGGTGGACCACGTCAAGGCTGCAATCTCCCTTGCCCCCAGAACTGTGCTGTGGTCACTCTGTGCGGGCCGAAGGTCATAAGGGATAGGAGTAGAATGAGGCCGTTTGGCCCATCAAGTCTACTCTGCCATTCAATCATGGCTGATCTATCTCTCCCTCCGATCTCCTGCCTTCTCCCCAGAACCACTGACACTAATCAAGAATCTACCTCCACAGCCGTCTGTGGCAAAGAATTCCACAGATTCACTGCCAATTTATGGCTGTGATTAGGAATGGTCATGACGGGGCTCCCCAAATTTAACCAACCCCCCCCCCCTCCCCCCACCCCTGAGTGCAGATGACATCCATAACAAGTGTAGGTGTTATCAAGTGTAGGTTCGTTTCTCGAACAAATGAGGGCGTTACCTGTAACGAGTGTAGGTGACGCCTGTAAAGAGCGTAGGTGCAGATAATAACTGTAATGTGTGTGGGTGATGCCTGTAATGAGTTTACACAATGCCTGTAATTAGGTCGTTGCAACCTGTTATCACTGGAAGTGATGTCTTTAACAAATGTCGATGCTGCCTGTAATGACTACAAACTATACCTGTAACTGTAACGAGTGTTGATACTGCCTGTAATGACTACAGATTATACCTGCAACGAGTGTTGATGCTGCCTGTAATGACTGTAGGAGATGCCTGTAATGAGTGTAGATGCTGCCTGTAATCACTGTAAGTGATGCCTGTAATGAGGGTTGAAGCGGCTTGTAATGACTGCAGGCGATTGTAGCCTGTAACGAGTGTAGATGCTACTTGTAATATGGCACGGGCTGGGTGTGTGTGCCAGGACGTGGAGTGTGTGCTGGCTTGGACACTGGAGTGCTGTCGACTGCATTGAACGGTCTGCGTTTCGTGTTGGCGAGCGTGCAAGCTGATGCGTGCCCCTGTGATCGTGAAAGCGTCGCTCGACCGGGGCAGATGGGGACCTCTCCATCCTGCCCCACGAAGGGTTAACAGCCGAGCGTGGCCCGCTCAGCTGTTGCAGCATCTGCGGCCGTCACTCTCCCCGAGTGGGAGGTTTACGGGGAGATGATGGGGTGGGCTCGCTCTGTTGCCAAGCGCTGATTGCTGGCGGGGAAAGCTCCACTCTGTGGGGGAAGCCAAGGCCCCTTCCAGGCCTCGTGCAGTCAAAACCACAGGCAATTAATATTGGGACGAGAGGCTCACAGTAACCGATCTCCCTCCACCCCACGGCCCAACGTTGCTGTGCTACTCAATCCAGAGCACTGCGCCTCCTGACCCAACCCTCACCCGTCAACCCCAACCCTCACCTCTGAATCCCAACCATCACCTCTGAACCCCAACCCTCACCTCTGAACCCCAACCCTCACCTCTGAACCCCAACCCTCACCTCTGAACCCCAACCATCACCTTTGAACCTCAGACCCCTGAGCTCCAACGCTCACCTTTGAACCCCAACCCTCACCTCTGAACCCCAACCCTCACCGTTGAACTCCAACCCTTACCTCAGAACCCCAACCCTCACCTCCGAACCCCAGCCTTCACCTTTGAACCCCGGCCCTCACCTTTGAACCCCGGCCCTCATGTCTGAAACCCAGCCCTCACCTATGAACCCCAACCCTCACTTTTGAACCTCAATCCTCACCTCTAACCCCAACCCTCATCTCTAAACCCCATCCCTGACCTTTGAAACTCCACCTTGACCCCCTGAACCCCAACCCTCACCCCTGAACCCTAACTGACTCAGCTGAACCCAAGCTTTGACCCTTGAACCCCAACACTCACATCTAAACCCCAACTCAAACACTCCCCCTCCTCCCCGAGCCTAAACCCTGACCCACAACCCCGACACAGGGAACCAAAGGACCCCTGGACTTCCCCTTGACCCTACCCTGGCCTTCCTGATCCTCACCCCAACCCCATCAGCCATAATCCTGAACCCCAAACCTGAAGGCAGACCCAAAAACCTGGAGTAACTCAGCGGGTCAGGCAGCATTTCTGGGGAAAAGGAATAGGTGACCCTTCTTCAGACTGAGGGTCAGGGGAGAGGGAAACAAGAGCTATAGAAGGTACATAGAACAAATGAATGCAAGATGTGCAAAGAGCAACGATGATCAGGGAAAGGCAGAGCCCACAATGGTCCATTGTTGGCTGTGGGAGTTGGTGGTAACGTGATATACAGACAGTGAAATTCAACAGGACAGTGAAACGATGTGTAGGACTAGTACGATGTGCCGGAAAGGACTGTAGATGCTGGTTTACATTGAAGATGGACACAAAATGCTGGAGTAACTCAGCTGGACAGACAACATCGCTGGAGGGAAGGAATGGGTGACTTTTCGGGTCGAGACCCTTCAGACTGATTTCTGTACGATGACTAGGGACCCCAACCCCGACCATGACCCTTAATCCTGACCACTCACACTGGCCCCCTGAACCCTAACCACGGCTTCTGAACATTCACCTCGATCATTGATCCTCTGATCAGGACCCAGCCCTGATCCCCTGAAGCCCACTCTGACCCTGACCCTGTCATATGCTGAGAGGGACTGTCATATGCTGAGAGAATGGAGCGGCTGGGCTTGTGCACTCTGGAGTTTAGAAGGATGAGAGGGAATCTTATTGAAACATATAAGATTATTAAGGGGTTGGACACACTAGAAGCAGGAAACATGTTCCCCATGTTGGGGGAGTCAAGAACCAGGGGCCACAGTTTAAGAATAAGTAGTAAGCCATTCAGAACGGAGACGAGGAAACACTTTGTCTCATAGAGAGTTGTGAGTCTGTGGAATTCTCTGCCTCAGAGGGCGGTGGAGGCCGGTTCTCTAGATACTTTCAAGAGAGAGCTAGATAGGGCTAGAAACATAGAAAAATAGGTGCAGGAGTAGGCCATTCGGTCCTTCGAGCCTGCACCGCCATTCAATGTGATCATGGCTGATCATCCAACTCAGTATCCCGTACCTGCCTTCTCTCCATACCCCCTGATCCCTTTAGCCACAAGTGCCACATCTAACGCCCTCTTAAATATAGTCAATGAACTGGCCTCAACTAGCTTCTGTGGCAGAGAATTCCAGAGACTCACCACTCTCTGTGTAAAGAATGTTTTCCTCATCTCAGTCCTAAAGGAATTCCCCCTTATCCTTAGACTGTGACCCCTTGTTCTAGACTCCCCCAACATCGGGAACAATCTTCCAGCATCTAGCTTGTCCAACCCCTTAAGAATTTTGTATGTTTCTATAAGGTCCTCCCTCAATCTTCTAAATTCCAGCGAGTACAAGCTGAACAAGGCTCTTAAAGATAGCAGAGTCAGGGGATATGGGGAGAAGGCAGGAACGGGGTACTGATTGGGGATGATCAGCCATGATCACATTGAATGACGGTGCTGGCTCGAAGGGCCGAATGGCCTGCACCTGTTGTCTATTATCTATCCCTTCACACAAAAAAGGGAGAATACAGGAGATTGGGGTTCAGAAGTAGAGATAGAACAGCCATGGATTGGATGGTGGAGTAGACTTGATGGGCTGAATGGCCTAATTCTGCTCCTATCACGAATGAAATAGAAACAATAGAGAATAGGTGCAGGAGTAGGCCATTCGGCCCTTCGAGCCAGCACCGCCACTCAAAATGCTGGAATAACTCAGCGGGCCATGCAACATCCACAACCAGTACCCCGTTCCTGCCTTCTCCCCATGTCCCTCAACTCCGCTATCCCTGGTGAAGTAATGTCCCCCCCGATCCTTGCCGCTGAACTTTTTTTTCCTGAACCTAACGCATAATCCCGACTCCCTTCCCCATGCCCATGTAACCACCGCTGGACCCAAAACGACACCCCTGCCCCTATAAGGCGAGGCTGGGATCCCGGAGCGGGGCGGTCGGTGAGACGGGCTGGGCAATGAGTCATGGACCCTTGTGTAAGAAGGAACTGCAGATGCTGGTTTAAACTGAAGAGCTGGAGTAACTCAGCGGGACAGGCAGCATCTCTGGAGAGAAGGAATGGGTGACGTTTCGGGTCGAGACTCTTCTTCAGACTTATAGTGTCAGCATTTTAAGTCTATCTTCGGTTTAAACCAGCATCTGCAGTTCCTTTCTAATCTACACACACAGTCTAATGAACGGTCTGGACCCGAAACATCACCCATTCCTTCTCTCCAGAGATGCTGCCTGTCCCGCTGAGTTACTCCAGCTTTGTGTGTCTGTCCAGTCTTACTCCGCTCTTAATATAACATCGGAATTCTTTTACAGTGACCGTTTTAAATCAGCAGCAGTTTACAAACTCCAGGCTAAACCGCCGCGGGTGAGTCCCATCCTAACTGAGATATCTAAAGTTGCAAAGAGTCTAATGCATTTGGCATCCGCGGGGTTGACAGCAATGTCTATTTGCATTGAGATCAGACTTACAGGTTTGGGGTTTGCAGTTGTGCACGCTTTCACCGGGAGCGTCTCGCCGTTAGTTTCTCTCTCAATGGAGCTCAATGGGCCGTGGAGCGGGTTGCAATCCGCCGCCGCGCCTCCCCTGGCGGTGTTGGTCCGTCCACACTCGAACCCTTGCAGCCCGGAGACCAACAAAGAGAATCGACCGAGTCGTCGAAGCCCAGTCTGACTCAGCCCTGCCTCCTGCCACTGCCACTCCCACCCAGCGCCCCCACGCCGTGCTTCCACGCTGTGGCTCCAAACTAAACTAAGCTTGTTGTCTCTCTCCATAATCTCCAAACTAAACTAAACTAAAAATCTTGTATGTCTCCAAAGTCTTACCAGTTTCCAAAGAAAGCATCCTGCAGAGTTATGTGGATGCATTAAACTTGCTTTGGCAATTTTAAGAGATGTAAATGCTACTCAGTACATTACACAGAGCAGGCCTCCGCCCCATCAATTCCATGTATACCACACAGCTTGGAGTAAGCAAGCACCCAGCATCAACAAGGACCATTTAGACCCTGGTCATTCCTCCTTCTCTCCTCTCATGTCGGGCAATAGATTTAAAAAAAACCTTGAAAGCACATACTGCTGTGGAGGCCAAGTCATTGGGTATTTTTAAGGAGGAGATTGGTGGTAAAGGGGCTGTCCCACCAGCATGCAACTCTATGCGATGAGCGCGACCTAACGTGGTCGCTTGAGCCGTCCGGCGTCGCGGGGCCGGTCCCACTTTGATCGCCGGAGCCGTGCGGAATCGCGCGGGGCTCCGAAAAACTGACCGTGTTCAAAAATTCCGCGCGGCAACGGCTTGTCGGCACGCAGTCGCCTCGACGCATTACACACCGCCCCGACATCGTGCCTCTGTGACCCACTCTGTAGGTGCCTCCGTGACCCTCTATGTGTGTGGCTCCGTGGCCCTCTGTGTGTGTGCCTCTGTGCCCCTCTCTGTCCTGGCAAACTTACCTTTAAGACTTCGCTCCAAGTTCGCCTCACTTTGCGCAGCGTTGCGCCACTCACCCGACCGCGCGGCCCTCGCTGCCGGTTTGGTCGCGCTTGCTGCATGCAGGCGCATGCTGGTGGGAACGGCCCTGTACAGGGATCACCTGACCTCCGCGCGGCCCCCGCTTCTAGTTTTATCGCGTTCATCGCATGGAGTCGGACGCTGGTAGGACAGGCCCTTAAGGGCATCAAAGGTTATAGAAGAGGGCAGGAGAATGGGATTGAGAGGGAAAGACTGATCAGCCAAAATTGAATGGTGGAGTAGACTTGATGGGCCAAATGGCCTAACTCAGCTCGCATGACATGAACCACCGGGTTCAGGAACAGCTTCTTCCCTGCTGTTATCAGACTCTTGAATGGACCTCTCTTAAGCTAGGACACTCCAGCTTTTTGCGTCTAACACAGCGGGACAGGCAGCATTTCTGGAGAGAAGGAATGGGTGACTTTTCGGGTTGAGACCCTTCTTCAGACTCTAAGGATGTATTCGCCATCTCTTCATCAACCTTCTTGCAGCTCACCCACTTTATTTTATCTGTCTTTTCTCTGAAGCTGTGACACCTCGTTCTCCACTACCTTGATATACTAATGTATGAATGACTTTTCTGGACAATGTTGTACACTTGACAATATTAAACCAAAAACAGGAAGTGCTGGAGTAACTCAGCGGGGCAGGCAACATCTCTGGAGAAAAGGAATAGGTGACTTTTCAGGTCGAGACCCTTCTTCAGACTGATAGTCAGGGGAAACAGGAGCGCGAGATATAGTCGGTACTTAAGAGAAATGAATGGAAGATATGCAGTGAGACCACACCTGGAGTATTGTGTGCAGTTTTGGTCCCCTAATTTGAGGAAGGACATTCTTGCTATTGAGGGAGTGCAGTGTAGGTTTACAAGGTTAACTCCCTGGATGGTGGGACTGTCACATGCTGAGAGAATGGAGCGGCTGGGCATGTACACTCTGGAGTTTAGAAGGATGAGAGGATATCTCATTGAAACATACAAGATTGTTCAGGGTTTGGACACGCTACAGGCAGGAAACATGTTCCCGATGTCGGGGGAGTCCAGAACCAGGGGCCACAGTTTAAGAATAAGGAGTAAGCCGTTTAGAACGAAGACGGGGAAACACTTTTTCTCACAGAGAGTGGTGAGTCTGTGGAATTCTCTGCCTCAGAGGGCGGTGGAGGCCGGTTCTCTGGGTACTTTCAAGAGAGAGCTAGATAGGGCTTTTAAAAATAACGGAGTCAGGGGATATGGGGAGAAGGCTGATTGTGGATGATCAGCCATGATCACATTGAATGGCGTTGCTGGCTCGAAGGGCCAAATGGCCCACTCATGCACCTATTGTCTATTGTCTATTGTCTAATCAAGGAGATGTGGAGCCCACAATGGTCCATTGTTGGCTGTGGGGAAGGTGAGAATGAGTTATACAGACCGAGGAACTCCACAGGACGACAGTGAAACTAGTACGACGACTAGGGTGGGAGAGGGACGGAGAGAGAGGGGATGCAAGGGTTACTTGAAGTTAGAGAAATCAGTGTTCATGTCGCTGGGGTGTGAGCTGCCCAAGCAAAATATGAGGTGCTGTTCCTCCAATATGTACTGGGCCTCATTCTGAGAGTGGAGGAGGCCCGGGACAGAAAGGTCAGTGTGGGAATGGGAAGGGGAGTTGAAGCGTTTGGCAAGTGCGGAGATCCCATCCTGGCAGCTGGAATGCAGGAAAGGGTTAACGTCTGCGTTCTGCCGAGTCCGGGCAACACAAAGGATTTATACATCCCATCGATGCCAGATGTTTCTGATCAAACTACGGCTGCTTGCAGGAAGCAAACTCGCAGACCAGATGGCGTCCAGTACCAGGGGCCTCAGAGCGAGGCAGAAGCAACTGCCCCGTGGAATGTGCCTGAGAGAGGGGGCAGGGGGAGGAGAGTAGGTAGTGGGATCATCATTATGGGGACCAGTAACCAGCTGACCAGGTCAATGGGTTAGAACAGGCTTAGTTTTTTGTTTAGTTTAGCGATACAGCGCGGAAACAGGCCCTTCGGCCCACCGAGTCTGCACCAGCCAATGATCCCCGCACACTAACACTATCCTGCACACACTAGGGACAATTTACATTTACACCAAGGCAGTTAACCTACAAACCTGCACGTCTTTGGAGTGTGGGAGGAAACCGAAGATCTTGGAGAAAACCCACGCAGGTCACAGGGAGAACGCACAGACTCCGTACAGACAGCACCCGTGGTCAGGATCGAACCCGCGTCTCTGGCGCTGTGAGGCAGCAACTCTACCGCTGCACCACCGTGCCGCACGGCTACGGTTATCCACCCATCACCCAGAGGAATCCCAGACCATGCGCTCACCGGCATCTCGAACTGCCACACACACTTACCACTATTCACGTTATTCCCTTTACCATGTATCTGCTCATTGTGAATGGCTCGATTGTAAGAATGGAAGAATAATGTAATAATTTAAGAATAAGGAGTAAGCCATTTAGAACGGAGACGAGGAAACACTTTTCTTCACAGAGAGTGGTGAGTCTGTGGAATTCTCTGCCTCAGAGGGCGGTGGAGGCAGGTTCTCTGGATGCTTTCAAGAGAGAGCTAGATAGAACTCTTAAAAATAACGGAGTCAGGGGATATGGGGAGAAGGCAGGAACGGGGTACTGATTGTGGATGATCAGCCATGACCACTTTGAATGGCAGTGCTGGCTCGCAGGGCCGAATGGCCTACTCCTATTGTCTATTGTAAGCATGTATTGTCTTTCCGCTGGCTGGATAGCACACAACAAAATATTTTCAATGTACCTCGGTACACGTGACAATAAACTAAACTGAACTGAAATGAGAACTGAAAGGGCCTGTTCCTGTGCTCCACAGGTCCATGTTTTTTGTAGAACCACAGACTATACTGTTTGTACAGACCAATGCTCTGTGTTCATGATAGCCAGCACAGTTGCGTCTACATGGCACAGCTGGTAGGGCTGCGTCCTCACAGCACCAGAGACCCGGGTTCGATCCTGACTTCGGGCACTGCTTGTGTGGAGTTTGCACATTATCCAGCTTGGCTGTTTAAGAAGGAACTGCAGTTGCTAGAAAATCGAAGGTAGACAAAAATGCTGGGGAAACTCAGCGGGTGAGGCAGCATCTATGGAGTGAAGGAAGTAGGCAACGTTTTGGGTCGAAACCCTTCTTCAGAAACGTTGCCTATTTCCTTCACTCCATAGGTGCTGCCTCACCCGCTGAGTTTCTCCAGCATTTTTGTCTACCAACCAGTGTGACTACCTGGGTTTCTTCCGGGATAGCAAACAACTAGTGTGAACGGGGGATCGATGGCCAGCATGGAATCGGTGGGCCGAAGGGACTGTTTCCATGCTGTAGCTCTAAACTAAACTCCCCATACTCTTCCCTCTACCTGTGCACTAGTTCTTGGGATCTCAGGAATGAGTAGGTTAACATACGATGAGCGTTTGACGGCACTGGGTCTGTACTCGCTGGAGTTTAGAAGGATGAGGGGGGACCTTATTGAAACTCATGGAATAGTGAAAGGTTTAGACAGAGTGCATGTGGAGAGGATGTTTCCACTAGTGGGCGAGTCCAGGACCAGAGGTCATAGCCTCAGAATTAAAAGACGTTCCTTTCAGAAGGAGATGAGGAGGAATTTCTTTAATAAGAAGGTGGTGAATCTGTGGAATTCATTGCCATGGAAGGGTGTGGAGGCCAAGTCAATGGATATTTTTAAGGCAGAGATAGATAGATTGTTGATTAGTACGGGTGTCAGGGTTGATGGGGAGAGGGGGGTTGGGAGGGAGAGATAGATCAGCCATGATGCAATGGTGGAGCAGACTTGATGGACCAAGTGGCTTAATTCTGCCCCTATCACTTGTGACCTTATGACTGTGCTAAGTCTGTCCACCCAGCTCCGCAGCCAATGCTGCTGGGATATTGATAGCAATGCAACCAGCTGTCTGGATGGTACACCTGCGGAGGTTGGTCAGCTGTGGGTTTGCAACTCCACCCATTCATCACCCACCATAGGGAGAACATATGCTGGTGAAGACACAACCATGAGCACTATGATGATCTATAAGTGAGTAAGTAAGTTTATTAGCCAAGTATTCACATACAAGGAGTTTGCCTTGGTGCTCCGCCCACAAGTAACAAGCTGGTATATGCTCCTGGCCTTGGAGTTACAATCTCTCATCTAGTGTGGGAGAGACCCAGGCTTATAGACGTTGAAACGCGGCAAACTGCAGATGCTGGTTTATACCAATGACAGGCACAAAGTGCGTAGTTTGCTTTAGTTTATAGATACAGCGCGGATAACAGGCCCTTCGGCCCACCGAGTCCACGCAGACCAGCAGTCCCGGCACACTAACACTATCCTACACACACACACGGGATGATTTATATCACCTGTGCATCGTTGGTGTGTGGGAGGAAACCGAAGATCTCGGTAGAAAACCCACGGGTTGCATGTACAAACCCCGTACAGACAGTCAGGATCGAACCCGGGTCCCTGGGGCTGTGAGGCAGCAACTCTACCGCTGCACCACCATGCCACAGTGCTGGAATAACTCAGCGGGTCAGGCAGCATCTCTGGATAGAACGGATGGGTAACTTTACTGGTCAGGACCCTTTTTCAGACCGATGTTTCCGCTCGGACACCTTTCTTCAGACTGAAGAAGGGTCCCGACATGAAACGTCACCCAGCCTTTTTCTCCTGCAATCTCCTGCACCGACTTCGGGAGAATGCGAAGGTTGTGTTCAAAGATCCGCTCTCTGATC
The DNA here is from genome assembly GCA_963514005.1 of Raja brachyura. The sequence continues at coordinate 15,517,590 of OY740816.1, forward strand.
TTTGGTTGTGTTTGGGAAGAGCTGTCGGAGTAGCCTGGGTGAGTAATTGGGATGGTGCCCACTGCAGGCACTGGGCGTCAGCAATGGAAGGTGGAGGGTGAGGTGCCAACTTAGTGTGGGTAGCCCTCGATGACGTCGCACCCCTCCCACTCTGTAAATGGCTCGATTGTAATCATGTGTAGTCATTCCATGGACTGGTTGGCACGCAACAAAAGCATTTCACTGTACCTCGGAACTGGTGACATTAAACAACACTAAACATGCAGGGGCATCAGAATCAGAAACAGAATCAGAATCACACTTTATTCGCCAAGTATGTTTTGCAACATACGAGGAATTTCACTGGCCAGGTCAGTCATACAATTAAAAGCAACAGATCACTCAAAAACACATTTTAACATGAACATCCACCACAGTGACTCCTCCACATTCCTCACTGTGATGGAAGGCAAAATAAAGTTCAAGTCTTTCCTTTTGTTCTTCCTCGATCGGGGGCCTCAAGCCCTCCGTTGACAGGACGACCTTGACTCCCGCAGCCGGTGGCGTTTGGGCCATCTGCGTCGAGGCGATCAGCTCCTGCATCGGGGATTTGTCAGCTCCCCCCGCGCCGGGCGATCATTGGGGCTGGACGAACCTCCTTTGGAGTTGGACCTTCCCGACTAGCCTCTCCAGAGACTGCGAGCCCTTGATGTAGGTATGTTACAAAACTTACCTTTAGCGGTGCTGGAGTTCTGCCGCTGGCTGTGTGCGCGACTTTGGCGCCTTTAAGGGGGGGTGGGCGGGGTTGAAATGCGGGTTTCTCTATGCAATCCGGATCTTTATTTTCTCAGAGTGCGATCTATTTTTGGAGATTCGTTCCGACTGCCGATAAGTCCGTTTTTTTAAATAAATCGTCCGAATATTTAATTGCTGCAGTACAATAAAAATTAGCTCCCAATGCCGTGAATGCCGACAACGGGGCAGATTTTACGTAGGGGACAGGTAAGTGAAAGCTGTTTATTTTTTCATATAAACTTGCTTTTTTAGGGGACTTTAATCAATATTTCATGTTGCGAAACGGTGATTTAGCCCCCATATGAACTGTCAGAATTCTTCCTGCTGATATGGGGTTTAAATTCACCCGCAACCGCAACGTTCCAATCCAGCGCGTTCCATAAAATCCCACTCGCAAGCTGTTTAAAATGCCCATTAATTTACAGGCATTAAACACTGAATTCCTTCAATTTGGCCTATAAATTAATGACAATTAGATTTAAAAATCATGTTTTATTGTGAATTGTTGTGTGACTGTTAATTGGACACTTAGGCTTTAAATTTTTTTAAATTTTTTCTTAAGAAATGGATAGATGTTTAGATCTAGTAATTGAATTTTGTAATTGGCTACAATTGGGTAACTAACAAATTATATGCTTTCATTTCAGATCATCCCAGTAAGATTGTTTCATATTTGTTTCAGAATACTTCAATCTATAATAACTGAAAATTTCTTTCAGTTCTCTTAAATTTTAAGGAAGTTATAGGCTTTTGACTGTGCTTGATCACAACTTTTCTGACAAGTCAATGGAAAAGCAATAGGAAGCAAGTTGCTAATTTCGGAGTATGAAAATGGCCCTAACTTTTTAATGCTGAAGATATGAAAGTGAATTAGGTGTCAAATTCAACCTATTTTTATGCTTTATCTGATGGGATAAATTGCAGATTTGATTTTTTAAATCTCAAAATTTTGTAACATTGCTACTTGATGGTAATTCCACGGTGGTCGAGGTGGGAGCAATCCCAGGCAAGGGATCCTCTCCGATGTTAAGTCCGTGCCCCGCGGTGGGGCTTACGACAGTCCGAGGCGGCTCCCAGCTCCAGCGATGGTAGGCCGCAAAGCCCGGAGAATGTGATCCGAAAACCAAACACATCTGCTGGAAGCTCAGACCTCGAAAGAAAAAAAAAAGTTTCCCGACCCCCCCCCCCCCCCACCCCACCCCACCCCACACCACACAAAACAAACCGTTAAATACATTAAAACAAACTCTTAAGAGAAGCTAAAAATAACAAAAGATGTAAAAACGAACAGACTACCGGCAGGGCTGGCCATCTCCCCGGCGCCCCCGGTGGTCAATCACGGAGGGAATATAGGGTGCACTGACATGCCACCTGTCTACTAGCCATGCCCATAAATAGTCTCGTCACTATCCACCAGCTGTTAATTGATCAAATTGAATTGAATTGAATTGAATGGAATGAATGGAATACATTTTATTAGCCAAGTATGTATACATACAAGGAATTTGCCTTGATGCTTCGCTCGAAAGTAACACCCGATATACAGTAGACAATTAAAAATAAAACATTATAATTTACACATGTGAAGAAGCAAAAGGAGGCTACAGACTTCTGGCCGTTGAGTAGATTCTGTTGCATTTGCAAGTGTGAGAACGTGGCCCATGTTCCCCCCCCACCCCGGCTCTGTAGCTCGTGACACTTTACACAGTCAGGGTCATGATACTACATCTAAGTAAATGTTCACCCTACACACAGCCATTCCCTTATCAATGGAGGACCATTCGTGTAGTGAAGAGGCTTCGATTACACTGTGTGACCTGTGGCCTATATCTCCCAGGTCTGTGATGTGCTGCACTGCGGGATTGACACACACTATCTGGTTTGTGACTGTCGGCACCAGGAACAGGCTGCATATCTCTCACCATCACATGTTCTTACAGCGTACGACCCTTTCTGGCTCCTTCCTATCTTAGAGTTCGTGGGGGGGTGGGGGGGAATTAGCATTGTCCTCTCTGTCTCTGTCTCTACCCCTGCTTGTTTCCTTCTCTGCCGTCCCTCGCTTACTAACTTTCCCATGGTGTAGGAGGATCTGAAACTGGAGGGAAACTTTTCACAGAGTGCATACTGCAATGAGTTGTCATTCGAATTGGTAGAGAGTGGTCCTGCGCTACCATCTACCTCGAAGACCCTCGGACTATCTTTCATCAGACGTAACTGGACTTTTACGCGACATCATTTACTCATCACGGTGCGCATTACGAGCGCATGGAGCGCGGTGACGCAGGCCGCGTGCGGCGCCCCAGGATTTTGGGATGTACAAAATCGTCACTGGCCATCTGCGTGACGCGCAAATGACGCCCAAGTGGGACAGGCCCTGCAGGCAAATGGGACTAGCTCAAATAGATATCTTGGCCAGCGCGGACAATTTGTTCCATCAAGCCTATGTGCTGTAAAAACTCCATGTCTCTGTGATTTTAACAGCTCGTTTACAGAGGATTCATCGGGCAGGGCATGTTAGAGCCGAACAAAACATTGTTAAGAATGCGCCTGAAATATTGCATGCAGTTCAGGTCACCATAGCATTGAACAGAACGCCCCAGGAGATCCGTCTTTCCAGTGGCTATCAAACTATACAACTCCTCCCCCTTCTGTGGTGGGGTAGACTGACCTCCCCCCCCCTCCCCCCCCCCTTTCTGGGATTTCCAGGACCGCTGGGCACCATGGGGGGTGGAATGCATCCTTGACAAGGACTGTAAGATTGTTCTATAATCATTTATCGTTTGTTGTGTATTATTCGAGGTAAAGGAACCGCTTGGAGATAGTGATCATAATACGATTCGTTTTAATCTGAAATTTGAGAAGGAGAACGATAAATCAGAAGTGGCAGTGATGCAGTTGAACAAAGGGGACTATGAAGGCATGAGAGGGAAGCTGGCCAAAGTAGACTGGAAAGGGATCCTAGCAGGAATGATGGTGGAACAGCAATGGCAGGGATTTCTGGGCATAATCCGGAAGATGCAGGATCATTTTATTTCAAAAAGGGAGAAAGATTCTAAGGGGAGTAGGAGGCAACCGTGGCTGACAAGAGAAGTTAGGGATAGAATAAAACTAAAAGAAAAGATGTATAACACAGCAAAGAGTAGCCGAAAGCCAGAGGATTGGGAAACTTTCATAGGACAACAGAAGGAAACAAAACGGTCAATACGGGCTGAAAAGATGAAGTATGAGGGGAAGCTGGCCAGGAATATAAAGAAGGACAGTAAAAGCTTCTTTAGATATTTTAAGGGAAAACGAGTAGCAAAGTCAAATGTGGGTCCCTTGAAGGCAGACGCAGGTGAAATAATTATGGGCAACAAGGAAATGGCAGAAGAGTTGCATAGGTACTTTGGATCTGTCTTCACTAAGGAGGACACAAACAATCTCCCAGATGTACTGGAGGACAGAAGATCTAAAGGGGTAGAGGAACTGAAAGAAATTTTCATTAGGCGAGAAATAGTATTGGGTAGGCTAATGGGACTGAAGGATGATAAATCCCCTGGGCCTGATAGTCTGCATCCCAGGGTCCTCAGGGAGGCGGCTCTAGAAATAGTGGACAATTGGTGATCATTTTCCAATGTTCAATTGATTCAGGATCAGTTCCTGTGGATTGGAGGATAGCTAATGTTATCCCACTTTTCAAGAAAGGAACGAGAGAGAAAACGGGGAATTACAGACCAGTTAGCCTGACTTCGGTGGTGGGAAAGATGCTGGAGTCAATTATTAAAGAGGTAATAATGGAGCATTTGGATAGCAGTAAAAGGATTAGTCCAAGTCAACATGGATTTATGAAAGGGACATCATGTTTGACTAATCTTCTGGAATTTTTTAAGGATGTGACAAGTAAAATGGATGAAGGGGTTCCAGTGGATGTAGTGTATCTAGACTTTCAGAAAGCCTTTGATAAGGTCCCACACGGGAGACTGGTGACTAAAATTAGAGCACATGGTATTGGGGGTAGGGTGTTGACATGGATAGAAAATTGGTTGGCAGACCGGAAGCAAAGAGTAGGAGTGAATGGGTCCTTTTCATAATGGCAGACAGTGGCGAGTGGAGTGTCACAAGGCTCGGTGCTGGGGCCGCAACTGTTTACCATATATATTAATAATTTGGAAGAGGGAATTAGGAGCAACACTAGCAAGTTGGTGGATGACACTAAGCTGGGTGGCAATGTGAACTGTGAAGAGGATATTAGGAGGTTGCAGGGGGACCTGGACAGGTTGAGTGATCGGGCAGATGCGTAGCAGATGCAGTATAATATAGATAAATGTGAGGTTATCCACTTTGGTGGCAAAAACAAGGGGGCAGATTATTATCTCAATGGGGTTAGGTTAGGTAAGGGGGAGGTACAGCGAGACCTGGGTGTCCTTGTACACCAGTCACTGAAAGTTGGCGTGCAGGTACAGCAGGCAGTGAAGAAAGCTAATGGAATGTTAGCCTTCATAACAAGAGGATTTCAGTACAGGAGTAAAGAGGTTCTTCTGCAGTTGTATAGGGCTCTGGTGAGACCACATCTGGGGTGTTGTGTACAGTTTTGGTCTCCTAATTTGAGGAAGGACATCCTTGTGATTGAGGCAGTGCAGCATAGGTTCACGAGATTGATCCCTGGGATGGCGGGACTGTCATATGAGGAAAGATGGAAAAGACTAGGCTTGTATTCACTGGAGTTTAGAAGGATGAGGGGGGATCTTATAGAAACATATAAAATTATAAAAGGACTGGACAAGCTAGATGCAGGAAAAATGTTCCCAATGTTGGGTGAGTCCAGAACCAGGGGCCACTGTCTTAGAATAAAGGGGAGGTCATTTAAGACTGAGGTGAGAAAAAACATTTTTACCCAGAGAGTTGTGAATTTGTGGAATTCTCTGCCACAGAGGGCAGTGGAGGCCAAATCACTGGATGGATTTAAGAGAGAGTTGGATAGAGCTCTAGGGGCTAGTGGAGTCGAGGGATATGGGGAGAAGGCAGGCACGGGTTATTGATAGCGGACGATCAGCCATGATCACAATGAATGGCGGTGCTTGCTCGAAGGGCCTAATGGCCTCCTCCTGCACCTATTTTCTATGTTTCTATGTTGCTATATTATGGTGGTGGGTTGTTTTTCACTGTACATATAATTTTAATATTTGAATAAATATTTTTGATTTAAAAAAAAATCTCATTCCCCCCATTTACCGGGAGAAATAAAGAGGCAAAGTGGTACGATTAATCTGCATCTTATGTTTAATTTACAGATACAGTGTGGAAACAGGCCCTTCGGCCCACCGAATCTGTGCTGATCACCCATACACTAGCTCCATCCAACACACTAGGGACAATTCACAGAAGCCAGTTCAACGACAAACCTGCCACACGTCTTTGGAGTGTGGGAGGAAACCGGAGCATCCAGGGAAAACCCACGAGGTCACGGGGAAAACGTGCAAACTCCGTACAGACAGCACCTGTGGTCAGGATCTGGCGCTGTAAGGCTGCAACTCGACCGCTACACTACTGTGCTGCATTAACACCTTTCATTTGTTTAGCCACCAGCACAATTGTATGAGCTAAGGAGATTTTCCTGCACATTTTCAAACAACCTCGCACATCAGTCCACGTAAGGAGATTTTTGAGTTGTTTTTGTAACTCAGTCCCCTGCAGTTATAAGCCTGCAAGCCTACCCCTGATGAAGTGACACCTTCATTTTAAAACTCTCAGTCTTATCTCCCTCCATGCCTTTCCTCTCCCTTTATCTTTAATATGCTCCAGCTGTAGTGAACTGAAAACTGTTCCCGTATAAGCAGGCAGGGATCTTGGAGATGAGTTACCATTTTCATTGATCTGGGCAAGAACTGTGTTTGTGGACACACATACACACACTCAGACTGGAAGGTCATTAAACCTCTTGAAGCAGGAAGCTGAGTTTCCCCTTCTTATCGATTATTTAGATATGACATCTTGGCAATTAAAAAAAAGGAAGTTGTTCCTGAAGTCAAGTAAGACCGAAGAGAATTAAGGGGAAAAAAAGTCTGTTTGTTTGAAAATCAATAGGTCAAAAAAGCTGGCCAGAGTAACAGATTCTCACATCCAGACATAAGAGGAATATTGTGCGATACTTTGCTTCAAACAACTCACCTTAGTTAGAAAAGAGACACAAAGTGCTGGAGTAACTCAGCGGCACGGTGGCACAGTGGGTAGAGTCGCTGCCTTACAGCGCCAGAGACCCAGGTTTGATCCTGACTATGGGTGCTGTCTGTACGGAGTTTGAACGAGACCAAGCGGAGGCTGGGCGATCGTTTCGCCGAACACCTCCGCTCGGTCCGCAATAATCAACCCGACCTCCCGGTGGCTCAGCACTTTAACTCCCCCTCCCATTCCGTATCCGACCTCTCGGTCCTGGGCCTCCTCCACGGCCAGAGTGAGCAACACCGCAAGTTGGAGGAACAGCACCTCATATTCCGCTTGGGGAGTCTGCATCCTCTGGGCTTAAACATTGAATTTTCTCAATTCTGTTAACCCTGGCTGCCTCCTCCCCTTCCCACCTCTCCCTCAGCCCTCGGGCCCCGGCATTCCTTCTCTCTCTATCTCTCCCCCACCCAAGTCGCACTAGCTTCTCGTTTTCACAGTACAAACAGCCTGTTTCCTTTATCATCGATACTTTTTTGCATATCTTTCATTCATTGTTCTTTATCTCTCCACATCACCGTCTATATCTCTCGTTTCCCTGATCCCTGACCAGTCTGAAGAAGGGTCTCGACCGAAACATCGCCTATCTCCTTCGCTCCTTAGATGCTGCTGCACCCGCTGAGTTTCTCCAGCTTTTTGTGTACTCCCCGTGACCTGCATGGGTTCTCTCCGGGTGCTCCGGTTTCCTCCCACAGTCCAGAGACTAACAAGTTTGTAGGTTAAATGGCTTGGTAGAAATGTGAATCGTCCCTAGCGTGTGTAGGATAGTGTTAGTGTGCGTGGGATCGCTGGTCGACGCGGACTCGGTGGGACAAATGGCCTGTTTCTGCGCAGTATCTCTAAATTAAATTAAACTAATTCCTCCTGAGCCCCTGCAGGATGGCTGCACACACAAAGCCCCCTCATGGTCTGAACCAAGCACTGAACCTGTGGCGAGGATTAGCCACAGTTCACCACTTCTACACTGAGCAACTGTTCAAACTATCAACGGGTCGGGCAACCTCTGGGAAAAGGGAATGGACGGGTGTCATTTTGAGTCAGGACCTCTTCACCAGACTCAGACTGAAGAAGGGTCGCGACCCGAAACGTCGCCTATCTATTCCCTCTCCTTCTGTCAACTGACCGGCTGAGTTCCTCCAGCACCTTGGGTCCTGCTCAAGTCAAGATTCCAGCATCTGCCATTAATTGTGTGTCTCCGATCGAGCTATCAAGATGCTTGAGGGCAGAGTCACATTGACTGGTCAGATACTGTAGGGAGGATCTGCAGATATTGGGTTTCCACCGAAGACAGACACAAAATGCTGGAGTAACTCAGCGGGACCGGCAGCATCTCCAGGGAGAAGGAATGGGTGACGTTTCGGGTCGAGACCCTTCTTCAGACTCGCCCTGTCCCACCTCATGTAATCACGCTGTCATGGTCATGACTGCACTCCTTATCTAACGCTTCCTAAAGGATGAAGCGTTAATAAACCCCACTGACCCCGTTGTTAATGTAGCACACGGACAGAACTCCAATTCAGATAAGGTTTATTGACATCTATCCCTGGGTTTGCAGTGAGTGAATATGACTCAGGGATGGGTCTCGATCACACAGGGCCTGTGGCTCCTCATACAATCTTGTTGTCCAGGTCGCACATCATACATTAGATTTAGGGTTACACAAAAAGCTGGAGAAACTCAGCGGGTGCAGCAGCATCTAAGGAGCGAAGGAGATAGGCGACGTTTCGGGTCTGAAGAAGGGTCTCGACCCGAAACGTCGCCTATCTCCTTCGCTCCTTAGATGCTGCTGCACCCGCTGAGTTTCTCCAGCTTTTTGTGTAACCCTCGATTCTCCAGCATCTGCAGTTCCTTCTTTAATACATTAGATTTACATGGTCATAGTTTCATTGCTGAGGGAAGTCTTCATAGATTAAATGTTTTCCCTGGTTTCCACTTGAAGTCGACAATTCGGGGAGGGTATAAAGATTTCCCACTGCAACAAGTAAGACTTTGATTGTAGACAGACACAAAGTGCTGGAGTAACTCAGCGGGCAAGGCAACATCTTTGGAGAAAAAGGATGGGTAACGTTTCAGGTCGGGGATCTTCCTCGGAGTTCCTCAAGAGTTTGATTGCTCTGGTCCCGGTGCACATGATAATTAAACACCAATAAATCTTGAAAAAAATAATATTTAAAGTGCCGGAGTAACTCAGCGGGTCAGGCAGCATTTCTGGAGAACATGGATAGGTGATGTTTTGGGTCGGGACCCTTCTTCAGATCCGAAGTCTTACCTATCCATGTTCGCTTCTGCTGCCAGTTTGCACTCCTTTCTGTAGTAGACTTGCTCGGTCGTTCACTGTGAAAACAAAACAAATACATTTAAATAGTTAGGCTCAACTCTGGTGAAGTTGGATGAAACGTGCATTTACACTCATAAATAGAGTCATAGATTCATGCAGCATGGAACTAGGCCCTTCAGCCAAACTTGCCCATGTCGACCAACATGCCCCATCTACACCAGTCCCACCTGCCTGCGTTTGGCCCATATCCTTCTAAGCCCGTCCTATCCATGTACCTGGCTAAACATTGTGATAGTACCTGCCTCAACAACCTACTCTGGCAGCTCGTTCCATACACCTAACACCTTTTGTGTAAAAAAAGTTACCCCTCAGGTTCCTATTAAAACTTTCTCCCCTCACCTTAAAGGTATGTCCATTGGTTCTTGATTCCTCTCACTATGGGCAAAAGACTGTGCGTTTACCCGATCTATTCCTCTCATGATTTTTTTACACCTCTGTAAGATCACCCCTCATCCTCCTGCGCTCCAAAGGATAAAGTCGTAGCCTGCTCAACCTCTCCCTACAGCTCAGGCCCTCGAGTCCTGGCAGCATCCTCGTAAATCTTCTCCCGCACACTTCCAGCTTGACAACATCCTTCCTATTACACGGTGCCCAAAATTGAACACAATACTCCAAATGTAGCCTTACCACTGACTTATGTGACTGCAACATGAGCTCCCAACACCCCTAGTCGATGTGGTAGGCCATGATTCCATCCATGAATTAAACTCATGCGGCCTTCAGTTGTCACATCATTGGAAGCATCTCTTCAAGAGCAAATGTACACAGGATTATATAGGGCACTACGACAGGCCATTCTGCCCATCAGGTTCATGGCAGTGGTTGTTGCTGTGCATCAGTCATTGCACATTCGATAGACAAAAAATGCTGGAGTAACTCAGCGGGTCTCGAGAACATGAATAGATGATGTTTTAGGTCGGGACTCTTCCCCAGACTAATGGAGGTAGCGGGGGATAAAACTGGAAGAGAGGTGGGGGCAGGAAAAACCCAGGCAAGTGACAATGGAAACAGGGGGGGGGGGGGGGTGGGGTGGTTTGATGGGTAGGTGGTTGGACAGGTCAGAGATTGAAAGACAAAAGAATGTGAGATAATGAAATAAGAGGAGAGGAAGGGATAGAGGTGGAAGGGGGTTGGGATAGGGGAAAGGGGGGTGGGATAGTGGGAGAAATGGGTGCGCATCCAGGTGGGGCACTGGGAAGAGAGGGGGGGGGAGGTAAAAGATGGGGGAGGGTGGCTGTTGGTTGGATGGTTATCTAAAATGATCAACTCCCCCTCGCATTCCCACGCTGACCTTTCTGTCCTGGGCCTCCTCCATTGTCAGAGTGAGGCCCAGCGCAAATTGGAGGAGCAGCACCTCATATTTCACTTTGGCAGGTTACACCCCAGTGGTAGGAATATTGACTTCCCTAACTTCAAGTAGCCCTTGCTTTTCCTCTCTCTCCATCCCCACCCCCTTCCCCAGTCCTCCGACCATTTTATTCTCTCCGACTCCATTTTATCTCTGTACCGCCCACTCCCCTGACATCAGTCTGAAGAAGGGCCTCAACTCGAAACGTCACCCATTCCTTCTCTCCAGAGATGCTGCCTGTCCCGCTGAGTTACTCTGGCATTTTGTATCTATCTGCGGTTTATGTTCAGCATTCGGTTTCCAAGTGGTTGCAATGGGAGACATGATGGTACTCACAGTCATTCTTCAGTTGTCCCAGTTCCAGTCTCCAGTCGCTCTGCGACATTCGTATCTCACGGAACCGCTTGGCAACTGAAAGAGAAGCCAAGTGTTAGAAGGTTCCAACGTTCCCTGGGGCTTGCGGCCTTACAGATTTTCACCGGATTGATCCCGTCAGACGGCAATGACCATTTTCCCAATCGCCTGCTAGGGTGAGCCGAGGGCGTGCTTTTAAACCAGGCAATGGACACAGAGAATACCGTGTCACAGTGGCGCAGTGGTAGAGTTGCTGCTTTAAGGGCCTGTCCCACTTACGCGATTTTTTTCGGCGACTGCCGGCACCCGTCATAGTCGCAGCTGGTTGCCAAAAATGTTCGGCAACCGGCAGCGACTACAACGGATGCCAGCAGTCGCTGACAAAATCGCATAAAAGTGGGACAGGCCCTTACAGCACTTGCAGCTGTAGAGACCCGAGTTCAATCCCGTCCACGGGCGCTGTCTGTACGGAGTTTGAACCTTCTCCCCGTGACCTGCGTGGGTTTTCCCCAAGATCCTCGGATTCCTCCCACGCCCCAAAGACGCGCAGGTTTGTAGGTTAATTGGCTTCTGTAAGTTGTCCCCTCGTGTATCGGATAGAACTAGTGTGCGGGGATCGCTGGGCGGCACAGAGTCGGTGGGCTGAAGGGGCTGTTTCCGCGCTGTATCTCGAAAAGGAAAAGTAGAGCTAAACGTGGAGAGGAGGTGGAGGGGGACAGTGATGGCGGTGAACACTTGACAAACAGCCGGGGGGGGGGGGGTCTTACATTCCCTGCCCACAAAGTTGTCCGTGGGAGGAAACCCCCAAAATTTGACGATGGCCGGGTGAGGAGAGGGACGATGGTTTGCAGGATGACTGGGTGCAGGCGACGGCTGCAATGGCCGGCTACAGTTGGGACTTGCACATGGAAACAGTGAGCTGTTTCTATGCATTATGTACTTACCCGGGGGATTATATTTCCCCCGGTAAGAAGGTTAAGGGGGGACTTGATTGAGGTCTTTAAAATGATGAAAGGGATAGACAGAGTTGGCGTGGATAAGCTTTTCCCATTGAGGGTAGGGAAGATTCGAACAAGAGGGCATGACATGAGAATTAAGGGACAGAAGTTTAGGGGTAACATGAGGGGGAACTTCTTTACTCAGAGAGTGGTGGCTGTGTGGAATGATCTTCCTGCAGAAGTGGTGGAGGCAGGATCGATTTTAATATTTAAAAGTAAAGTGGATAGGTATATGGACGGGGAGGGAATGGAGGGGTATGGTCTGAGTGCTGGTAGACGGAACTAGGGGAAAATAAATGGTCGGCACGGACTGGAAGGGCTGTTTCCGTGCTGTAATTGTTATATGGTTATATGGTTATTTAGTGTATGTATGGCAATCATCTCACTAATCTGTATGCAAAAAATGAATGTACGTGATAATATAGGAAGCATTAATTGAACCATTGGAGTGTCTGGCTGCTGTGAACATCACCCATCCTGGTCAACCTATTGGTAGCCTGCAAATCCTCATGCAGAAATGAAACCATTCTCTCTATCTCTCTCTCTTTCTCTGTCTCTCTCTACTGCTTTGGAATCTAAGCAACTCCTGAAATATGTCCGATTTGCACCTCAGAGTGAAGGCAGTAATAAGTCCATAGGTTCATAAGTGATTGCAGTAGAATTAGGCCATTTGGCCCATCAAGTCTACTCCGCCATTCAATCATGGCTGATCTATCTCTCCCCCCTAACCGCATTCTCCTGCCTTCTCCCCATAACCCCTGACACCCGTACGCATCAATAATCTATCAATCTCCGCTTAAAAAATATCCATTGACTTGGCCTTCACAGCCTTCTGCGGCAGTGAATTCCACAGATTCACGACCTTCCGACGAACAAAATTCCTCCTCATCTTCTTCCTAAAGGTATGTCCTTTTATTCTGAGGCAACACCCTCTGGTCCCAGGCTAGTGGAATCATCCTCTCCGCACCCACTCTATATCACACCATGTTCCAAGCAAGGTCCTTCACTAATGCTCCCACAAGCAAATTAACCAGGTTTCCCTCAGGCACCCATTGATGTGCATGGCTGCTGCCAGCAGTGTATCCTGATGGTGTGGATCGCAAGGTGGCTCACTGGCCCTGCTACTGGTGTGAAGTGTCTGTCCCAGTGTTTGTAAATCACCACCTACTATCGTAATTCATCTGGGCAAGCTCCGTCTTGAAGTCTTCCTGGGACGCCTTAAGTTCAGTGAACATCTGTGTGACTGAAACCAAAGAAAGCATCAGTTTCATTTCTCTTGAGATGCATACATAGAAACATAGAAAATAGGTGCAGGATTAGGCCATTCAGTTCTTCGAGCCAGCACCGCCATTCAATATAATCATGGCTGATCATCTAAAATCATCACAAATGTCCTCGTTCTTCAGAGAACGGGGATTCCCCTCCCCCACTATAGATGGGGCTCGCACCAGGGTCTCCTCCATACCCCGCAACACTGCCCTCTCTCCCCATTCCCCCACTCACAACAAGGGCAGAGTCCCCCTAGTCCTCACCTTTCACCCCACCAGCCGGCACATACAACAGATAGTCCTCCGCCAGTTTCGCCACCTCCAACGTGACCCCTCCACTCGCCACATCTTCCCATCTCACTCCCTGTCTGCCTTCCGCAAAGACCGCAAAGACCGCACCTCCCTTGTCAATTCTTCCCTTCCCTCCCGCTCCACCCCTTCCCCGGGCGCATTCCCTTGCAACCGCAAGAGATGCTACACTTGTCCCTTCGCCTTCCCCCATCCACTCCTTTCAGGGACCCAAGCAGTCCTTCCAAGTTTGACAGAGGTTCACCTGCACCTCCTCCAACCTCATCTGCTGCATCCGTTGCTCCAGATGCCAGCTGATCTACATCGGTGAGACCAAGCGGAGGCTGGGCGATCGTTTCGCCGAACACCTCCGCTTGGTCCACAATAACCAACCCGACCTCCCGGTGGCTCAGCACTTCAACTCCCCCTCCCATTCCGTATCCGACCTCTCTGTCCTGGGCCTCCTCCACAGCCAGAGTGAGCAACACCGCAAGTTGGAGGAACAGCACCTCATATTCCGCTTGGGGCGTGTGCATCCTCTGGGCTTAAACATTGAATTTTCTCAATTCTGTTAACCCTTCCCACCTCTCCCTCAGCCCTCAGGCCCTGGCATTCCTTCTCTATCTCTCCCCCACCCAAGTCGCACTAGCTTCTCATTTTCACACTACAAACAGCTTACAATGGCCTGTTTCCTTTATCATCGATACTTTTTTGCACATCTTTCATTCATTGTTCTTTATCTCTCCACATCACCGTCTATATCTCTCGTTTCCCTGATCCCTGACCAGTCTGAAGAAGGGTCTCGACCCGAAACGTCGCCTATCTCCTTCGCTGCTGCACCCGCTGAGTTTCTCCAGCTTTTTGTGTAACCCTCGATTCTCCAGCATCTGCAGTTCCTTCTTTAACAAGTAAAACCAGTACCCCGTTCTTGCTTTTTTCCCCATATCCCTTGATTCCAGTAGCCATATGAGCTAAACCTAAACTCTCTCTTGAAAACCTACAGTGAATTGGCCTCCACTGCCTTCTGTGGCAGAGAATTCCACAGATTCACAACTCTCTGGGTCAAAAAAGTTGCTCATCTCAGTCCTTAATGGCCTACTGCTTGACCTGTGACCCCTGGTTCAGGACTCCTCCCAACATGGGGACCATTTTTCCTACATCTGTCCCATCCAATCCCTTAAGAATTGCATATGTTTCTATAAGATCCCACTCTCATCCTTCTAAATTCCAGTGAATACAAGCCCAGTCGATCCACTCTTTCATCAGGAACATATATTACTAGTTAGTGAGGGTCATAGAATCGTACAGGGTGGAAACAGGCCATTTGTCCCAAACCTGCCCACATCGATCCACGTGCCCCATCAATACTAGTCCCAGCTGCCTGCGTTTGGCCCATATCCCTCTAATCCTGTCCGATCCATGTACCTGTCTTAATGTTTCTTAAACGTTGCGATAGAACCTGCCTCAACTGCCTCCTCCAGCAGCTCGTTCCATACACCCACCACCCTTTATGTCAAAAAGTTACCCTCAGGAGGGGCAGCACAGTGGCGCAGCGGCAGAGTTGCTGCCTTACAGCACTAGAGAACCGGGTCTGATCCTGACTATGGATACCGTCTGTACGTAGCTTGTACATCCCCCCCCTGTGACCCACGTGGGTTTTCTCCGGGTGATCCGGTTTCCTCCTACACTCCAAAGACATACAGGTTTGCGGGTTAATTGGCTTTGCTAAAATTGTAAATTGCCCCTAGTGTGTGTAGGATGTTAGTGTGCGGGGGGTCGCTGGTTGGCACGGAATCTGTGGGCCAAATTGGCTGTTTCCGCACTGTATCCCTAAACTAAACTAAAGAACCTTTTCAAAGACCCCTGTGTGTCTCCCCCTCCCCTCCTGACAAAGATACATATGTGAAACTGTGGGCAGTCACTGCAGAGGTCCTTCAGGAAGGACGCAGTTTAAGACCACCCAACAGTAATTGTTTGGAATCTCTGCAAAATCCCATGAACGTTTTGCACCACAGTTGTAAATTGATGTCGAGCTAACATCAGCTAATGCAGAAAGCATGTCTTATGTTGGAAATGTTGACTGGAATGTTTTGTATTATCTGCATTGTCCCAGCTCCCACAAACCAAACGTTCAGCCCACACTTCACTTGAGACTGTACTTTAGACTTCAGAGATACAACGTGGAAACAGGCCCTTCGGCCCACCAAGTCCACATCAACCAGTGATCACCCCATACACTAACGCTATCCTGCACACACAAGGGTGGTCGCGGTAGCACAGTGGTACAGTTGCTGCCTCACAGCGAATGCAGCGCCGGAGACCTGGGTTTGATCCCGACTACGGGTGCTGTCTGTATGGAGTTTGTACGTTCTCCCAGTGTCCTGCGTGGTTTTTCACCCTAGTGGGGTGTAGGATAGTGTTAATGTGCGGGGATCGCTGGTCGTGAGCAAACCCGGTGTTTCCACACTGCATCTCGAAACTAAACAAAACGGAACTAAAAGAGGCAATTTACAATGTACAGAAGCTGATTAACCTACAAACCTTTATATCTTTGGAGTGTGAGAGGAAACCGGAGTACAGGGAGAAAGCACACAGGGTTACGGGGAGAATGTACTCCATGCAGAGAACACCCATGGTCAGGATTGAACTTGGGTCACTGGCGCTGTAAGGCAGTAACTCTACCGCTGCACCACCGTGCCGCCCTGACAGAGTTATTGAGGGATGTCTTCTTCTTCTTGCGTACGGCGTGCACAGCCTAAAGTTGTAGGGCAACTTTGGTTCTATTTGATCTTATTAGATTGTTCACGACAGGTCGATTGCATTAGTTGAAACAGGGCGGACCACGTGAAGGTTGCAATGCACACCATTGAGGGATGTGAGTTCTGAAGAAGAGTCCCGACCCGAAACTTTGCCTCTCCATCTCCTCCAGAGATGCTGCCTGACCTGTTGAGTTACTCCAGCACTTTGTGTCCTTGTGTGAATTTCCGGGCAGCAACCACACATGTAATGGCAGTAATTCAGTGCTGGGATTGGTGCTGGTTTGATGGTGGGCCAGCTCTGGGTTAGAGCTTGGACTGGCCTTCCACCCAGATGGTTGGTTGGAAGGTCTGGGACCGTGCCTGTGATAATGACTTCCTTATCACATTATCAGCCCACACCAATGGCAACATCTGCCGCCGGAGAATCGTGGGGTGTAAATGACTCGGAGCGGGGCCTATCATCGCCCGGCGCGGCTTAAACGACCGCGGGACTTACCATCGCCCGCCCGGGGCTTTAGCATCGGGAGCCCCAGTCGCCTCGACGCTGCAGTTGGACTGCTGGACCGCGGGAGAAGGACAAAGGGAAGAGATAAGACTTTTGCCTTCCATCACAGTGAGGAGGTGTTGGAGACTCACTGTGATGGATGTTTGTGTAAATTGTGTTAAGTGTGTGTCTTCTTTTTTTTTGTAATGTCATGACTGTAGGAATGAAATTTTGTTCAAACCTTGTCTGTTTGAATGACAATAAAAGGGCATTCTATTCTATTGTATATCAGTATGCTAAACTCTACACGCTTATTCCTTGCAGTTACACAGTTGTTACAACAGTCTCTGGTGTGGCTGGTGACGGCCTCTGCCAGCACTGGGCGACGCATTTGCAATTTTTATGAATTAAATATTTTGAAATATTAAAAAACTGAAAGATAAGGAAACAGGCCATGAACTGACCGATGAAACAGACATCTTTCCTTGACGCTGGTTAAGGAGAAGTATTTTCTTAGCTTAGTTTAGTCTGAAAAAGGTATCGACCCGAAACGTCGCCTATTCCTTTGCTGTCTGAATTGCTGAGTTGCTCCAGATTTTTGTGTCTATTTTAGTTCAGTTTAGTTTAGAGATACTGAGTGGAAACATGTCCTTTGGCCCACTGAGTCCGTGCTGACCAGCGATCCCCGTATACTACACACTATCCTATACTATCCTACACACAAAGTGCCAAGGTTTCAAGGTCAGTTTACCAAACTCAATTAATCTACAAACCTGTACATCTTTGGAGTGTGGGAGGAAACTGGAGCGCCTGGAGAAAGCCCACACAGTCACGAGGAGAATGCAAAAACCCGGAGTCAGGATTGAACCTGGGCCACTGGTGCTATGAAGCAGCAACTTTACCGATGTGCCCCAATGCAGCCAAGCAGTCTTTTCATTGTGCAGAGATATCTTTGAAAGTAATGGATGGAACTGTTTCTCCCGTTCCCCGGAAAGCAAAGTACTTATGATGTTAAGGCAGGAATCTCGCATTGCCAAATGGCTCAAGAATCATGACCTTATGTGGATTATGTGTGCGTTTGAAGCAGGAAATGCAATTAAGAACAGGTAGTTGACACAATACTATCGGGAATTTCTATTTTAGTTATGCTGCAGCTAAATAAGACTTGGGTTAGTCTGCATTAGGACTATTGTGTGCAGTTCTGGTCGTCCCATTACAGGAAGGATGTGGAGGTTTTGAAGAGGGTGTTGGAAACGTTTACAACGATGCTGTCTGGATTGGAGCGCATTTATAAGGAGAGGTTGTTTAGTTTAGTTTATTGTCACGAGTGTCGAGGTGCAGTGAAAAGCTTTTGCTGCGTGCTAACCAGTCAGCGGAAAGACAATACATGATTACAATCGAGCCATTCACAGTGTACGGATACATGATCAAGAGAATAACACGAATAGCGTTTAGTGCAAGACAAAGCCAGTGAAATCCAATCAAAGATAGACCGAGGGTCTCCAGTGAGGGAGATAGTAGATCAGGACCGCTCTCTAGTTATGGTAGGATGGTTCAGTTGCATGATAACAGCTGGGAAGAATCTTGTTAAAGAAGGAACTGCAGATGCTGGAGAATCGAGGGTTACACAAAAAGCTGGAGAAACTCAGCGGGTGCAGCAGCATCTAAGGAGCGAAGGAGATAGGCGATGTTTCGGGTCGAGACCCTTCTTCAGACAATTCTTGAGTCTGAAGAAGGGTCTCGGCCCGAAACGTCGCCTATCTCCTTCGCTCCTTAGATGCTGCTGCACCCGCTGAGTTTCTCCAGCTTTTTGTGTAACCCTGGGAAGAATCTTGGATGGACAAATTTGTTTTGTCTTTGTAGCATCTCTTTGTATGCCGAGGTATGCAAATCAAAGCATGTGATTGTGACATTTTAGTTATGCTGCAGTAGATGAGGTTGCATCTCCTCCAACCTCATCTACTGCAACCGTTGCTCCAGATGCCAGCTGATCTACATCGGTGAGACCAAGCGGAGGCTTGGCGATCGTTTCGCCGAACACCTCCGCTCGGTCCGCAATAACCAACCCGACCTCCCGGTGGCTCAGCACTTCAACTCCCCTTCTCATTCCGTATCCGACCTCTCGGTCCTGGGCCTCCTCCACGGCCAGAGTGAGCAACACCGCAAGTTGGAGGAACAGCACCTCATATTCCGCTTGGGGAGTCTGCATCCTCTGGGCTTAAACATTGAATTTTCTCAATTCTGTTAACCCAGGCTGCCTCCTCCCCTTCCCACCTCTCCCTCTGCCCTCGGGCCCTGGCATTCCTTCTCTCTCTATCTCCCCCCCCCCCCCACCCAAGTCGCACTAGCTTCTCATTTTCACACTACAAACAGCTTACAATGGCCTGTTTCCTTTATCATCGATACTTTTTTGCATATCTTTCATTCATTGTTCTTTATCTCTCCACATCACCGTCTATATCTCTCGTTTCCCTGATCCCTGACCAGTCTGAAGAAGGGTCTCGACCCGAAACGTCGCCTATCTCCTTCGCTCCTTAGATGCTGCTGCACCCGCTGAGTTTCTCCAGCCTTTTGTGTACCCTTGTGATTGTGACTGGTCACATGTGACAATTAAAATATCTAGTCTAATCTAATCAAAATGGTCCCATCACCACTCACCGTTTGCCTTCATCTGCGACATCTCCACCTTCAGCTCCGTCTGCATGTTTCTTATCTCTCTGAGCGTCCATGCAACTGAAAGAAAACTAGGTTCTCAGCCCATCCTCCAAACAGCCCTACACCTCTCCCCCCCCCACTAACATCCCCCCCCCCCCACGCACAAATTCATGTTATAGGAACAGAATTAGGACATTCGGCCCATCAAGTCTGCTCCGCCATTCAATCATGGCTGATGTATCTCTCCCTCTCAACCCCATTCTCCTGCCTTCTCCCCATAACCCCTGACACCCGTACCAGTCAAGATGCATTGACTTGGCTTCCACAGCCGTCTGTGGCAATAAATTCCACAGATTCACCACCTTAAATTCTTCCTCATCTCCTTCCTAAAGGTACGTCCTTTTATTCTAAGGCTGTGCTCTCTGGTCCTGGATTCTTCCACTAGTGGAAACATCCTCTCCTGTACAGAGTTTGTACGTTCTCCCTGTGACCGCGTGGGCTTTCTCCGGGTACTCCGGTTTCCTCCCACCTTCCGAAGCCATGCAGGTTTGTAGGTTAAATGGACTCTGCAAATTGTGTAGGATAGAACTAGTGTACAGATGATCGCTGGTCGGCATGGACTCGATGTGTTGAACGGCCTGTTCCCAGGCTGTATCTCTGAATTAAACTAAACTAAATATTTTCCTTGCAGGGCAAGAGGAAGTATGGTATCCACCCCCACCTCAGCCCGCCCCTAGAGTGTTAAGGGCCTGTGCTACCAGCATCCGACTCCATGTGGTGAGTGCGACCAAACTGGAAGCGGGGGCCGCGCGGAGGTTGGGTGATCCCCTGTACAGGGCCGTTCCCACCAGCATGCGCCTGCATGCGGCAAGCGCAACCAAACCGGCAGCAGGGGGCGCGCAGAGGTCGGGTGAGTGGCGCAACGCGGCGCAAAGTGAGGCGAACTTGGAGCGAAGTCCGCAAGGTAAGTTCTCAAGGACAGAGAGGGACACACCGAGAGGGGCACGAAGACACACAGTTAGGGGCACGGAGACACACAGAGAGAGGGTCACGGAGGCACATATAGAGAGGGACACGGAGGCACCTACAGAGAGGGTCACGGAGGCAAGACGTCGAGGTGTTGCATAATGCGTTGAGGTGACTGCGGGCCGACAAGCCATTGCCGTTCGGAATTTTTGAACACGGACAGTTTTTCAGAGCCCCGCGCAATGTCGGGACCAGCTCCGCACAATTCCGTACGGCTCCGGCGATCAAAGTGGGACCGGCCCCACGAGGCCGGACGGCTCAAGCGACCACGTTAGGTCGCGCTCACCGCATGGAGTCGCATGCTGGTGGGACAGGCCCTTAAGGTTATGGAGACCATCTGCCGAAGACACAAACGTTCTGGGGAACGAGGTATGAGATGCTATGGAGGAAGTTGGCATCATCTAATCGTCGTGGTCCATTTAGTTTTCTTGGAGATACAGTGCGGATACAGGCACCATGGCCCACTAAGTCCGCATTGACCAGCGATCCCCTTACGCTAGCATTATCCTACAAACACGGGACAATATGCAATCTTTACCAAAGCCAATTAAGCTTTTCACTGTACCACAGTACACGTGGCAATATACTAAACTGAAACCTGCACGTCTTTGGACAGTGGCAGGAAACCCAACGATCACAGGGAGAACGTACAAACTCCGTACAGACAGCACCCGTAGTCAGGATCGATCCTGGGTCTCTGCTGCTGTGATGGGCCTGTCCCACTTAGACGATTACAGGAGACTATGCGGTCACCACATGGTCGCTGGTGGTCGCCGGGATGTCACCTGTATGGTCATGAGTAGTCTCCTCAATCACCCAAAGAGTTGTAGCGTCTTTCTGGTCGGCAAAAATTTTCAACACTTTCAAAATTTTCAAAATTTTTGCCGACAGTGGCGACCTTGGGTTTGATGCCAAATGAGCGTAGCTTGATGTCGTTGCTGTCGTAGGTTGTCACCAGGTTAATGTAGGCAGCCGCCAGGATAGGGTCGGTTGTCGACAGGTGACGTAGGTTGTCACCGGTGCTGACTTTGAATTTCAATGTCGTATTCGCCGGCAGTTGCCGAACAAAATCGCCCAAGTGGGTCAGACCCATTAGTCCAGTCACCGGTTTTTGGCGATCTGCCACGACTATGGCAGTCGCCGAAAAATGTGCCCAAGTGGGACAGGCCCATAAGGCTGCAACACTACCCATTGCGTCATCGCGCCACCCTACTCTTGTAGTCCACGTTTGTTTCTGTCCGACTGTTCTAGATTGGCCAAACATCCAGATTATTAGTTAGCACGTACCATTAATCCTCTGGGAAACTTGGTCCCGCTGATCATCCTGGGCACTTCTTGCAGCCCAAGCCCGGCCGTTAGCTGGAAATAGGAACACATCAGATCAGACCACCTCCACACTGAATTCTCCACTCCCTCTAACAATGCACCACGCTGTATTGGAAGAGCTAATATCTTCAGTAAGATAGAGCTCTAGGGGCTAGCGGAATCAAGGGATATGGGGAGAAGGCAGGCACGGGTTACTGACTGTGGATGATCAGCCATGATCACAATGAATGGCGGTGCTGGCTCGAAGGGCCAAATGGCCTCCTCCTGCACCTATTGTCTATGTTTCATGAAATTTCAGTGAGACCAGATCAATTCTCTTTGGTTCCTTTCACAAGATCTCTCATAGTCATGGAGTCATCCAGCGTGCAAACACCAATGGCCCAATATTCCCAAACTGGCCAACGTTCTCCCCGTGCCCTGTGTGGGTTTTCTCCGAGATCTTCGGTTTCCTCCCACGCTCCAAAGGCATACAGGTTTCTAGGTTCATTTTAACGGTATCAATGTAAATTGTCCCTAGTGTGTGTTCGATAGTTGTTGGACAGTGCGCTGGTCTGTTAGTGTGTGGGGATCGCTGGTCGGCACCGACTCGGTAGGTCAAATGGCCTGTTTCCGCGCTGCGGCTCCAGACTAAACTAAACTAAATATGCCCCATCTGAACTAGTCCCACCTGTCTGCATTTGGCCCATATCCCTCTAAACCTGTCCGATGCATGTACCTGTCTAAATGTTTCTTAAATGTTACGATTATTATCCTTCTAATATAGAAACATAGAAACATAGAAATTAGGTGCAGGAGTAGGCCATTCGGCCCTTCGAGCCTGCACCGCCATTCAATATGATCATGGCTGATCATCCAACTTAGTATCCCGTACCTGCCTTCTCTCCATACCCTCTGATCCCCTTAGCCACAAGGGCCACATCTAACTCCCTCTTAAATATAGCCAATGAACTGGCCTCAACTACCCTCTGTGGCAGAGAGTTCCAGAGACCCACCACTCTCTGTGTGAAAAAAGTCCTTCTCATCTCGGTCCTAAAGGATTTCCCCCTTATCCTTAAGCTGTGACCCCTTGTCCTGGATCTCCCCAACATCGGGAACAATCTTCCTGCATCTAGCCTGTCCACCCCCTTAAGAATTTTGTAAGTTTCTATAAGATTCCCTCTCAATCTCCTAAATTCTAGAGAGTATAAACCGAGTCTATGCAGTTTTTGTTCATAAGACAGTCCTGACATCCCAGGAATCAGTCTGGTGAACCTTCGCTGCACTCCCTCTATGGCAATATAATTGCTGAGGTGACCCGTTATCTTGTCAAAAACATTTCATTGTACCGTTGACCCTGTGTTAACTTACATATGACAAATAACAACTGAACTGAATTGTTCTTAAACATTGCCATTGCTCTTCCCACTGATGCTCCCACCCCCTTCTTTGACACACCCAGACAGATCAGAGGAAAAAGCTCCCCGTTTACAATCCGAGTGGCTTCACACACCCCCGTCTTCATGGAGCACCTATTTCTACCTCGGAGATATCATTAAACTCCACATTGTCCCTGCTTCACCTGCTGCTGAACTCCGCGAGCCAGGCAGGGAACTAGAAGACGATGCTTTGGGTCGGGATCGTGGTGGGCAGGTGGCTATGGTCATGGTCTTAGTCTAGAAGGGAATTTACCTTCATTCCTACAATTCATAGTGATCGGCTGCAGGCCGGTAATGAATAAAGTCTCAGCATCTCTGGAGCACAGAGATGCTGCCCGACCCGCTGAGTTACTCCAGCACTTTGTGTCTATCTTCAGTATAAACCAGCATCTGCAGTTCCTTTCTAGACATTGAACCTTTGAACTGTGCAAACAAAGACATATCTTACATAAGTAGAACCATGAGAGGGTTGAATCACTGAATCAACAAAATACGGTGTCAGAATAAAAGGACATACCTTTAGAAAGGAGATGAGGAGGAATTTCTTTAGTCAGAGGGTGGTGAATCTGTGGAATACACAGTTGGCTGTGGAGGCCAGGTCAATGGATATTTTTCAGGCAGAGATAGATAGATTCTTGATTAGTACGGCTATCAGGTGTTATGGGGAGAAGGCAGGAGAAGGGGGTTGAGAGGGATGGATAGATCAGCCATGATTGAATGGCGGAGAAGATGTGATGGGCCGAATGTCGTGATTCTGCTCCTCTCATTTACGAACTCATGAATGCAACACATACAGGACGCTTGCACAGAAAGTGACTGCAACTCACTCGCATTCTCCGTGTGTGCCTGCTCCATGTTTCTGGGAGATGGTGAGTCTCCTACTTCTCTCAGCATCTGTGTAACTGCAAGGAAGAAACGTGTCAGTTTAACATACTTCTTGATGAGTACAGGTGTCAGAGGTTATGGGGAGAAGGCAGGAGAATGGGGTTAAGAGGGAGAGATAGACCAGCCATGATTGAAAGGTGAAATAGACATGATGGGCTGAATGGCCTAGTTCTACTCCTATTACTTATGACCTATGACTTGTTCTACCTCAACTACCTCCTATGGCAGACACAAAGTAACCCAGCGGGACAGGCAGAAACTCTGGAGAGAAAGAAAGGGTGATGTTTTGGGTCGAGACCCTTCTTCAGATTTTATAAATCTCTGTCAGGTCACCCCTCAGCCTCTAACACTGGTGAAAAAATCCCAGCCTATCCAGCTTTTCCAAACAACTCAAATCCTCTAGACATGGAAGCACCTTGTAAATCTTTTTTGGACTCTTTCCAATTTAATGACATCCTTCCTGTAGGAGGCTAACCAGAATTGTACACAATGCTCCAAATGTGGCCTCACTGATGTCTTGTACAGCTTTAAAGAACGTCTCAACACCTGCACTCAATACCCTGCCCGATAAAGGGAAGCCAAATGCCTTCTTTACCACCCTACCCATCTGTGTGGGCCACTTTGATGGGACGATGAATTTCAGACAATCTCATCGACAAGACTTTAACAAAGATTTTAACTGAACTCTTTCACAGGAGTTTTACACACTAAACATTCTCAACAGTTGAGGTAATTCTATCTCATTTGTGTGCGTCTCCCTGTGTGATTATGTAGAAATCTCTGGACCAATATATTTTGGATGGTTTACTGTAACATGTTGAAAGTTTTCCAAACTGCAGCCAGGGGACCATTTCAAATGACTCACTTTCTCTGGAATTTAATACTAGTGTGCTCTTTTAGATTTGTGGGCACAATTATACAGAGGAATATGTACTGGCTGTTCACTCTCACCCGTCTAAAGCTGGCCTCCATTACTACTCTGGGACCCATCTTGATGTGATATTCTGTGGACCTAAGGAACTGCAGATGCTGGTTTACAAAAAAAGACACAAAGTGTTGGAGTAAATCAGCAGGCCAGGCAGCATTACTGGAATTAATGTATGAATACTTTATGTGCCAAGTCGCAGTGAAATTTTTTGCTTGCATACCCAAGGTATGCAAATAATCGCTACATAAAGGGCACTGACTAAAGGGCCTGTCCCACTTCACTGTCTTTCGCGCGCCAATTACGCGATCTGCTAGCGTGTGGGTAGCGCATGGGTAGTACAGTGACAGGAGCACGGAGTGGCGTGGAGGAGTGTGGACTTTGTCCCGAACAAAATCCCCGCGTGCCATCGGCCTGTCGCGTAACTGACGGCCAAAGTGGGACAGGCCCAAGACACCGGCGCGGCGCAACGTCTCACCTGCAACAGCAGCAGAAGCAGGCAAACGATCGCCGAGCTGGGCCTGGGGCTCACGGCCGTTGCAGTTCGGATCCGCCCCCACTTCTACTCCCAGAGCGGGGCCAAGAAAATTGGAGACGGACACAAAATGCAGGAGTAACTCAGCGGGACCGGCAGCATCTCTGGAGAGAAGGAATGGGTGACGTTTCGGGTCAAGACCCTTCTTTCAGGCTGAAGAAGTCTCGACCCGAAAGATCACCCATTCCTTCTCTCCAGAGATGCTGCCGGTCCCGCTGAGTTACTCCTGCGTTTTGTGTCCATCTTCAAATGACGTCACGCGCTCCAGACGGCCGTGCGGGCGCATGATGACGCGCGCAACTCTTGCGGGACCTTCGTGCGACCGACACTACCGGCCTGTCGCAAAAGTGATGGCTCAAGTGGGACAGGCCCTTAAGTTACAAAGCATCCCGTGCCAGGTCCTCCTTTGTCCCCCCCCCCCCCCTCCCCCCTCCCCACACCGGGTCCACATCTTGTAATGATATTAAACAGCGCCATTTTGAAAATATTTTGAGAGCTGTTGTCATGGCTTACAATTCTCCTTCATCTGTGAGAGCTGCATCCTCAGCCCGGTTTGGGAGTGGTTTAGTTCACTGATGATCTGCGAAACTAAAATTAATAACCAACGTCATCGAGGCAAGAACAGTTTATCTGGTCGATAACTCTGCTTTAGCTTTCGTTTCAGTTCTAATTTTCGAGATACAGCGCGGAAACGGGCCTAGTGAGTGCGTGCCGACCAGCAATCCCAGCATTCTTACGCTATCCGACACACACTAGGGACAATTTACAATTTTACGGAAGCCAATTAACCTACAAACCTGGGGTTACACAAAAAGCTGGAGAAACTCAGCGGGTGCAGCAGCATCTGAGGAGCGAAGGAGATAGGCGACATTTCGGGTCGAGACCCTTCTTCAGACTGTATGTATTTGGAATGTGGAGGAAACCGTAGCTCCCAGAGAAAACCTACGGTCACGGGGAGAATGCACAAACTTCATACAGACGCAACCCATAGTTAGGATCGAACCCAGGTTTCCAGCACTGTGAGGCTGCAACGCTACCACTTTGCAGCCCTGCTTGAGGGATTTTGCTGTATATAAATTTCCTTCTACCTCCAGGCCTTAGGATGGCATGGTGATGCAATGGTAGAGTTTCTGCCCTAAGCTTAATTGGTTTCGGTAAAAATTGTAAATTGTCCTGAGATGCAGGATAGTGTTAGTGTATGGGTTGATTGCTGGTTGGCACAAACTCGGCGGGCCGAAGGGCCTGCTTCCATGTTGTATCTCTAAACTAAACTAGGGGGCTAGGATGGTACTGGCAGCAATGAGATAACAGGGAAGGGTAACACACAACACAGTAGTGGAATCAAGAATCACAGGACTTTGGTTTAAGAAGAGAGGGGAATGATTTAATAGGAACCCGAGGGGCAACTGTTCATACAGAGGGTGGTGGGTGTATGGAACGAGCTGTCAGAGGAGGTGGTTGAGGCAGATATTATGTATGAGAGTATTTAAAAGAGATTTTTCGATAAGTGCATGGATAGGGAATGTTTGGAGAGATATGGGCCCAACAGGGGCCGGTGGGACTAGTGTAGCCTGGGCATGTTGGTCAGCATAAAGAAGGTGGGCCAAAGGGCCTGTTTCCATGTCGTTGGACACCAACTCACCATTTATCGGATCCAGACAGCATTCCGACTTGGGCTCAGACTGTGAACTCATCTCCCTGACCATTTCAGTGACTGAAACACAAAATGAAGTTATTAGCGCTTATTCCGACGGAAATGTTCCCATCATTACCATAAATCAACTATAAGCACGAGTTAATATTTGCAACCTGACGATTCCTTAACTTCGATGCGGGTGGACCATTGACTGGTCTATTGATATTTTATCACCACATGTGACATGTCCCAGTGGAATTCTTTGTTTTGCGTTCCATACATAAGGTATGCAAAGAGTCACCATGGAAAGGGCACCGACATATGTTACACAGTGTTCAATGTAGTCCCCAGTGGTCCCTCTTTGTTCCCGCTGTCCCCCCACCCCTTCCCCCAAGTCAAGTACCTCTTCATTCTCGGCAGCAGAATTAGGCCATTCGGCCCATTGAGTCTACTCTGCCATTCGATCATGGCTGATCTACCTTTCCCTCGCAACCCCATTCTCCGGCCTTCTCCCCATAACCCTTGATCGCATGGTAGTGGGAGCAGGAGCTGGGTACAGTAACAGGTATGTTTGTGCCCAAGATCTTCTGTCCCGAGGCAGCAGTGACGACAGGGGTATGGGACGGCATGGCAGCGTATACATTCAGCATCTGCAGGGCACTTTTTAAACGGCACTTTCTCTGTAACTGTGTTACTATTACGCTGTGTGACGCTATATTGTTGGTGGCAATATAGCACTTTGTGGGCTGCACGGTGACGCAGTGTAGAGATACTGCCTTAAAGCGCCAGAGACATGGGTTTCATCTCGCTACGGGTGGTGTCCATTCTGTCCTGCGTCAGTTTTCTCGGAGACCTCCAGTTTCCTCCCACACTCCAAAGACGTACAGGTTTGTAGGTTTGTAGGTACAGGTTATTTGGCTTGGTATAAATTTAAATTGCCCCTAGTGTGTGTAGGATAGTGTTAGTGTGCGGGGGTCGCTGCTTGGTGCGGACTCGATGGGCTGAAGGGCCTGTTTCCGCGCTGCATTGTAGCGAGGTACAGTGAAAAGCTTTTTGTTGCGTCTTATCCAGTCAGCAGAAAGACAGTATCTCTAAACTAACTAAACTAAACTACAGAATTACAATCGAGCTGTACACAGTGTACAGATGCAGGGTAAAGGGAAAAATGTTTAGTGCAAGGTAAAGTCCTCTAAATGCCGATGTTGGAGTAGAGGATTAAAAGAGTGGAGCGATTGTGATGAGTGATTGCAGGTCTGTTTCTGGGTCCAGCACGTAGAGAGTCGCCTCGCTTGGGTGGCAAGTCGGCATGAGGGTCTGGCCCATGTCAGAGCTCCTGGCTGCTGGCAGTCAAACTGCCTGACTAGGCGGTGCTGTGGGAGTTTCCATACTCTGAGGCCCCCTGTAGCCTAGGTAATGTATACTCACACTATTCGCAACACAAGAATCCCTGGTAGGGCCCCAGAGCTGCTGTGTGTTCCCATTACGGAAGTTTCAAAACTTCCCAATCATTCCTTAAATCAGGATCTGCCTCATGAGGAGCTGTGGAGTTGGTTTAGTTTAGTTCAGTTTGGTTCCGTTTGGTTCCGTTTGGTTCCGTTTGGTTCCGTTTGGTTCCGCTTGGTTCAGCTTGGTTCAGCTTGGTTCAGCTTGGTTCAGCTTGGTTCAGCTTGGTTCAGCTTGGTTCAGCTTGGTTCAGCTTGGTTCAGCTTGGTTCAGTTTGGTTTGGCTCGGCTCAGCTCGGCTTGGTTTGGTTTAGATGGGAGGCATGGTGGCGCACTGATAGAGGTGCTGCCTCACAGCGCTGGGGATCCGGGTTCAATCCTGACTACGGGTGCTGTCTGTGTGGAGTTTGTACGTTCTCCCTGTAACTGCGTGGGTTTTCTCCGGGTGCTCCGGTTTCCTACCACACTCCAATTAACTTTGTAGGTTAATTGGCTTTGGTAAAAATTATAAAATGTTCCTAGTGTGTGCAAACACTTGGTGAACACTGAATGCTGGAGAAGAGTTTTGCAAGGGATGCAAGGAAATCTCTGCTTCCCTGGATGGAGGGAAGGGAAGAGATGAATAGACATGGAGAGAGCCATAAGATGGGGCATGCTTGGTCGGGGTGGAAGCGCGCACTCAGGAATTGCGAAGGGGATGGTCCCTTATGAATGGACCCTGGCTTATGGAAGGACCATGCAGAAGCCTGCTAACTGAGGGAAGAAGCTGTTCCTGAGTCTGGTGGTGCACGCTTTCAAGCTTCTGTACCTACTGCTCGACGGGAGCAGGGAGAAGAAGGAATGACTGAAGTGCTTCCCCGAGGCAATGTACTGGATTGCAATTGGGCTGCCCATGGTGTACAAGGCAATGTGACATGTAGATGGAGTCAATGATGGGGGGGCCTCCCTTTCTCCCGAGTCTGAGGAAGGGTCCTGACCTGCAACGTCACCACTTCTTTCTCTCCAGAGATGCTGCCAGACCCGCTGAGTTACTCCAGCACTGTGTGTCCTTTGGAGCTAGTGGAGATGGGTGTCAGGCTGTGGTGCTGAGCTTTGGATGAGCTGAGGTTTACAGACTGCGTGAGGAGAGAGAGCGAGTTACTCCAGCTCTTTGTGTCGATCTTTCCTTTATCCTGGATCTGTACACTGTGGACAGCCCAATTGCAATCCTGTACAGTTTCCTGAGCAACAGTGAATGCAGTTGATTAAGTTGTTCAACTCTCCAGAAGTTATAACTAACTTGTTTTCCCTCTCCCCCAGCTCGGACAAAGATCCTCTGACTTGCAGCGTTCTGCTTCGACAGATGTTGCTTGAGCTACTAAGTGCTCTCTGTTCCTTTCAAGTGCCTGCTCTCTTCTCTCCTTGCACAGCATATTGTCTTTCAGCAACTCTATGCCTGTGGGACTAACATTCCTAGCCCTGACCTTGCTCCGCTCTCCCCGTTTACTAAGGGAGCAGGAAATCACACAGACCTACTCGGTGAGGGATCAATGCACAGGCAACGGTACAACTCATCCACAACCACTCTGCACTGTCCCAGTTTCAAAATTTAGTTTAGTTTCGAGATACAACGCGGAAACAGGCCCTTTGGTCCACCGAGTCCGTGCCGGCCAGTGATCCCCGCACACAAACACCACACAACACACGCCAGGGACAATTTTTACATTTATACCAAGCCAGTTAATTCGACAAACCTGTACGTCTTTGGAGTGCGGGAGGAAATCGAAGATCTCGGAGAAAACTCACGCAGGTCACGGGGAGAATGTACGACTCTGTACAGGCAGCACCCGTAGTCAGGATCGAACTCGGGTCTCTGGCACTGTGCCACCATCGTGGATAACTTTGCAGCATTGACAACTTGTGTTATTGCCCAGGCCAGGGATTCACATAGCCTGCGAATGCAGTGCTAGTGATCAGAAGCCCTTCACTCGCAGCATGGGTGGTCGGCTGCGAACAGCCTTGTGACATCCTTCCACAAAGCACATCCTTGTAGCTCAGTGGAGGGGTCACATCGAACAAACATACTCCTGTTGTAAAGGTTACGGGTCACTGGGTCAAAGGAGGGCCAGGATTAAGTGAAAGATAAAAATCACTGGGATCCAAACGCATATTGGATTGATTCGGGTCATTGAAAAACAAGCCCGTCCACCCAATGTATCCACACCGACCAGCAGACACCTACTTACACCTTGACATCCTCTGAGCGAGGGCTATATGTATGTAGTGATGTTTGTATTTAATCTATGAACCTCTGTTGTTTGTTATACTATTCTTACATAGAAGCATAGAAACATAGAAATTAGGTGCAGGAGTAGGCCATTCGGCCCTTCGAGCCTGCACCGCCATTCAATCTAATCATGGCTGATCATCCAACTCAGTATCCCGTACCTGCCTTCTCTCCATACCCTCGGATCCCCTTAGCCACAAGGGCCACATCTAACTCCCTCTTAAATATAGCCAATGAACTGGCCTCAACGACCCTCTGTGGCAGAGAGTTCCAGAGACCCACCACTCTCTGTGTGAAAAAAGTCCTTCTCATCTCGGCCCTATCTGGTATTCTTATACCAATGTAAAGCACTTTGGCCAACGAGAGTTGTTTTTTTAATGTGCTATATAAATAAAAGTGACTAGATTTGACTAGATTATTCCCACCCTGGCCCATTATATTCTTCCATAATTTTCACCAACTCCTCAGAGATTTTACCTACACACCTACTCACCAGTGGCAATCTAAAGCAACTGATTAATCTTCTGATCCGAGTGCCTTTGGGATGTGGGAGAAAGCTGGAGCACCCAGGCGGGCACGGGGAGAACGGGCAAACTCCACATAGACAGCAATGGAGGTCAACGACTGAGCAAGGGTCACTGGAGGTGTGAGGCAGTGGATCTACCAGCTGCGCCAGGGTACTGCTCATAACATATGGTCAGAATGAATCAGAGCTGGGTGAGTAAGAGTCGATGGAGCCAGTGGGAAGTTTCTTTAGACGTGAAATGCAACGGCTGATGGCGGGAGCTCCAAAGCACTGGAGTAAGTTTGTGAAGTATATTTCATGCATCGCTAAGAAAAAGGCATGAAGAGGAATCGAATGTAGGAGCAAACGGGTCCTTCTGCAGTTGTACAGAGCCCTAGTGAGACCACACCTGGAGTATTGTGTGCAGTTTTGGTCCCCTAATTTGAGGAAGGACATTATTGCTATTGAGGGAGTGCAGCGTAGGTTTACAAGGCTAATTCCCGGGTTGGCGGGTCTGTCATAAGCCGAGAGAATGGAGCAGCTGGGCTTGTACACTCTGGAGTTTAGAAGGATGAGAGGGAATCTCATTTGAAACATATAAGATTGTTAAGGGCTTGGACACACTAGAGGCAGGAAACATGTTCCCGATATTGGGGGAGTCCAGAACCAGGGGCCACAGTTTAAGAATAAGGAGTAAGCCATTTAGAACAGAGACGAGGAAACAACTTCTCATACAGAGAGTGGTGGGTTTGTGGAATTCTCTGCCTCAGAGGGCGGTGGAGGCCGGTTCTCCGGATGCTTACAAGAGAGAGCTAGATGGGGCTCTTAAAAATAGCGGAGTCAGGGGATATGGGGAGAAGGCAGGAACGGGGTACTGATTGTGGATGATCAGCCATGATCACATTGAATGGCGGTGCTAGCTCGAAGGGCCAAATGGCCTACTCCTGCACCTATTGTCTATTGTCTATAAGTCCTGGAGTAACTGAGCGGGTCAGGGAGCATCCCTGGAGAATATGGATGGGTGACGTTTTAGGTCTGGACCATTCCTCAGACTCATGACAGATGTGGAGCTGCTGTTATAAGCTGCTATAGTTCTCACAGGCCCATTAACATCCCTTTAATTCCTTCTATGTTGCAAAACATACTTGGTTAATAAAGTATTATTAATTCTTTACCTACATCAGGTGAAAGCTAAAAGAGCAAATTTACGTTTAGTTTAGTCTAGAGATACAGTATGCCAACAGGTCCTTCGGCCCATCGAGTCTAGGCCCACCTCAATCACCCATACGCTAGTTCTATCCTACACATTAGAGATAATTAACAATTTCTACCAAAGCCAATTAACCTACAAACCAGTAATTGGGAGGAAACCGGAGCAGCAGCAGAAACCCCACGTGGTCACAGGAAGAATGTACTCACTCCATACAGACAGTACCCATGGTCAGGATCGAACCCAGGTCTCTGGTGCGGTAAGGCAGCAACTCTACCACTGCCCCTTACAGAGTGTTGCCCAATTACGGGGAGGAAACCGGAGCATCAGGGTGAAACTCTGCTGCTCACAGGGAGAGTGTGAAAAAAGACAAGAACGGAAGTCAGGATCGAACTTGGACCGCTGGAGCAGAGTGGTCTCTCCTTTCACTGTCCACAGCCCACAACTGAGCTGAGTCAGCCATACTTTAATCTAAACAAGCGAATGTTACTGGGTTCCTGCAATAGACCCCATTCATGGAGAACCGACCATTTACAGTGGCTTGCAAAAGTATTCATACCCCTTGAACCTTTCCACATTTTGTCACATTACAACCACAAACGTAAATGCATTTTATTGAGATTTTATGTGATAGACTAACACAAAGTGGCGCATAATTGTGAAGTGGAAGGAAAATGATACATGGTTTCCAAATTTTTTTACAAATAAAAAACTGAAAAGTGTGGCGTGCAAAAGTATTCAGCCCCCTTTACTCTGATACCCCTAAATAAAATCCAGTGCAATCAATTGCCTTCAGAAGTCACCTAATTAGTAAATAGAGTCCGCTTGTGTGTAATCTAATCTCAGTATAAATACAGCTGTTCTGTGAAGGCCTCAGAGGTTTGTTAGAGAACATTAGTGACCAAACAGCATCATGAAGCCCAAGGAACACACCAGACAGGTCGGGGATAAAGTTGTGGAGAAGTTTAAAGCAGGGTTAGGTTATAAAAAAATATCCCAAGCTTTGAACATCTCACGGAGCACTGTTCAATCCATCATCCAAAAATGGAAAGAGTATGGCACAACTGCAAACCTACCAAGACATGGCCGTCCATCTAAACCGACAGGCCGGGCAAGGAGAGCATTGATCAGAGAAGCAGCCAAGAGGCCCATGGCAACTCTGGAGGAGCTGCAGGGATCCACAGCTCAGGTGGGAGAATCTGTCCACAGGACAACTAATAGTCATGCACTCCACAAATCGGGCCTTTATGGAAGAGTGGCAAGAAGAAAGCCATTGTTGAAACAAAGCCATAAGAAGCCCCGTTTGCAGTTTGTCACAAGCCATGTGGGGGACACAGCAAACATGTGGAGGAAGGTGATCTGGTCTGGTGAGACCAAAATGGAAGTTTTTGGCCTACATGCAAAACGCTATGTGTGGCGGAAAACTAACACAGCACATCACCCTGACGCACCATCCCCACTGTGAAACATGGTGGTGGCAGCATCATGCTGTGGGGATGCTTTTCTTCAGCAGGGATAGGGAAGCTGGTCAGAGTTGATGGGAAGATGGATAGAGCCAAATACAGGGCAATCTTGGAAGAAAACCTGTTAGAGCCTGCAAAAGACTTGAGACTGGGGCGGAGGTTCACCTTCCAGCAGGACAACGGCCCTAAACAGGCAGCTAGAGCTACAATGGAATGTTTAGATCAAAGCATATTCATGTGTTAGAATGGCTCAGTCAAAGTCCAGACCTAAATCCAATTGAGAATCTCTGGCAAGACTTGAAAATTGCTGTTCACAGACGCTCTCCATCCAATCTGACTGAGCTTGAGCTATTTTGCAAAGAAGAATGGGCAAAAATTTCAGTCTCTAGATGTGCAAAGCTGGTAGAGACATACCCCAAAAGACTTGCAGCTGTAATTGCAGCGAAAGGTGGTTCTACAAAGTATTGACTCAGGGGGGCTGAATACTTTTGCAGGCCACACTTTTCAGTTTTTTATTTGTAATAAGATTTGGAAACCATGTATCATTTTCCTTCCACTACACAATTATGCACCACTTTGTGTTGGTCTATCACATAAAATCCCAATAAAATACATTTATGTTTGTGGCTGTAACGTGGCACAATGTGGAAAAGTTCAAGGGGTATGAATACTTTTGCAAGCCACTGTATTTACTAATCCAACGACTAGAATATCAAGAAATCAAATGTTATCAGCTAAATTTAATTTATCTAGAGGTTGTAGACAAGGATGTCCATTATCCCCGTTATTATTCGCACTCGCAATAGAGCCATTAGCAGAAAGTGTTAGGTCCCATCCTGAAATATATGGGTATAATATTAAAGATACTGAGAATAAAATGTCCTTATATGCAGGTGATGTATTAATCTACATTACAAAACCTGAATTTAGTATCCCAAACCTATTACATTTAATAAGTCAATTTGGCTCGTTTTCAGGATACAGAATTAATTGGAATAAAAGTGAAATCATTCCAATAATGGAAAGTAATCCACATATATTACAACAATTTCCCTTCAAAATAGTAAATGAAAAATTTAAATATCTTGGAATTTATGTAACAAAGAGATATACTTTTTTATTTAAACTTAACTTCCTGCCTTTATTGAACAAATTACATAAGAATATTTTATATTGGAAAACACTACCTATCTCAATGTTTGGTAGAATTAATGCAATAAAAATGATTTTTCTCCCGCAATTATTGTACCTCTTTCAATCAATCCCGATATCTCTCCCAAAAACCTTTTTTAAAAAGGTTGACTCTATAGTCACCAATTTTATCTGGGATTATAAGAATCACAGAATAAATAAAAAGCACTTATGTATGTAAATCAAAAATAAATGGAGGTTTAGCACTACCGAGTTTTATGCTCTATTTCTGGGCAGTTAACATTAAAAATATGAATTTTTGGTTGGTAGAACTGGACCAACAACCAGATTGGTTAAAAATGGAAAAGGAAGACTGTTTACCCTTTGAAATTGGGTCGATCTTATTTGCTATTACTAAATTAAGGAAAAAAACCTATAGTGAAAATCCCATAATATATAGTAGAATACGCATTTGGAAACGATTAAAAAAGACACTAAAATTGGATAATTTACCACTATCTCTTCCCATTGTAAACAACCCTACATTTAAACCCTCAACGGTGGATAAAGGTTTTTTACAATGGAAAAATCATGGAATTATAAAGATGGGTCATCTTTATAGGAAAGGTACATTCCTCTCATTTCAGGAGTACAACAAATTTATGGACTTCACTCAAATGACTACTTCAGATACCTACAACTTAGAGACTACGCTAAATCAAATACACAGGACTATAGAAATAGAAAGACAGAAATTCTTGATGAATGTTTGAACAAACACCCTAACACAGAAAAATTAATATCTTATATTTATAATATCCTATTAGATAACGATGCACCCATGACGGAAATATATAGGCAATCATGGGAAAATGAACTAGGCCAACCAATAAGGCAAGATATTTGGGACGAAAGCTTATAACATACACATCACTGTTCGTTAAATGCTAGACATTCTTTAATACAATTTAAAGTATAACATAGGTTGCACTATTCAAAAACAAAATTAAATAGAATTTTCCCAAGTGTATCTCCTATTTGTGAAAAATGTCAGCACTTAGAGGCTAACCTAACGCACACATTTGCAAGTTGTATAAAAATTAATAATTTTTGGATGGAAATTAAGATAATTTCGGAAGTTGTCAACATCCAATTGGACTCCGATTCAAAACTAATAATATTAGGAATATTAGAACAAAATCAAATATTTACAACAAGCCAAGGAAACTTTATCAACTGCAGCTTAATAATTGGAAAAAAAATAATATTACAATTTTGGAAAGGCCGTATAACCCCCACAATTAAAATGTGGATTATGGAAATGTTGGAGACCCTACATTTGGAAAGATTAAGATTTGTCTTAATGGCCAAACAAGAACTATTTGCTAGAACATGGTCTTCATTCATTGACTATTTGAAGGGGCAAACTGGTTCGGCACGAGAACCTGACTGAACCTGAATCAAGGATTAGATGACGACATATCTCCAATGATGTATAATTAGCTGATTATTCCATTCTCTTTTAATGTTTTGGTTTATTTCCTCTCCCTCTATTATTTTCTATCTATATAAAAAAAATATATAGTACAATTATTATACAATTGATAATATACAATATTAATAATGTATTACAACAAACAAATTATTTTTTATTATGTATTTACTTCTAATTAAAATTTTTTTTAAAAGGAACTGACCAGGAATGTAACATTGGAGTTCAGGATTTTCCACTGAGTACATTGAATAAAGGCAACCTTTGCACTCCGTGAGTTCCCATCCATCCATCGGCTTCACGAGCAAGGGCGGATATTTCACAGAGTTACTCCCACATAATCCCTTTGGAGTCTCACAGTTTTGGCAGGAGTTCTGAGATCAGTTGTTAATCTCAATGGCAGCTTGGGAACACACTATGGAAATTCCAGCCATTGACTGTTATTGCAATAGCCTCAAGAGAGAAATGATTTTACAATCTGCTGCTGGTTATATTGTAAAGTAATTTGACTCAGCACCTGATATTGGCGAATAAAATCGCCCCAAGGCTGAGTTTTGTTCTCATATGGCTCATTTAAATCATGCACAGTACAGCTCACCCACCTCCG
This sequence comes from Raja brachyura, assembly GCA_963514005.1. Next base: position 15,554,918 of record OY740816.1, read on the forward strand.
TGACACACTGGTCAACCTGAGGAGCACCTTCAGCAACCTTCACCACCCCCCATCAGTCTGAAGAAGGGTTTCGGCCCCATCTGCTTCGCTCCATAGATGCTGCTGCACCCGCTGAGATTCTCCAGCATTTTGTGTACCTTCAGCAGCAGACTGGTTCCACCATGATGCAGCACAGAACGCCACAGGAAATCATTTTCCCCTGTGTCTATCAAAGTGTACAACTCCTCCTCTCTCTTGAAAGCTTTGGTATTGTATCGTATCGTAAAGCTGGAAGGGTCGAGACAGGCATTGTCTCAGTACTGCATGGATGACCGATGGTTGACATGGACTTGATGGGCCGAGGGGCCTGTGTCCAAGTGTATCATTCAATCAATTAATCAACCACCTCCCTTACCTCACCCAATGTATTACTAAACTAATTTGTGTGATCCATTATCCCATTCCAACCATCTTAATCCCAGTCATTACCTGTTTGAGTTGATTAAAATATTCTTTAGACCTTTAATATACAGCAAATAAGTGGTAAGCCATTTAGAACGGATATGAGGAAACACTTTTTCACACAGAGAGTTGTGAGTCTGTGGAATTCTCTGCCTCAGAGCGTGGTGGAGGCCTGTTCTCTGGATACTTTCAAGAGAGAGCTAGACAGGGCTCTTAAAGATAGCGGAGTCAGGGGATATGGGGAGAAGGCAGGAACGGGGTACTGATTGGGGATGATCAGCCATGATCACATTGAATGGCGGTGCTGGCTCGAAGGGCCGAATGGCCTACTCCTGCTCCTATTGTCTATTGTTTAAACAGGCAACAGGCATGCCGGCCAACAATCACCCCGTACACTAACACTATCCGACACACACTAGGGACAATTTAAAATTCTTACAGAAACCAATTAACCTACAAACCCGCACATCTTTGCAGTGTGGGAGGAAACCAGAGCAACCGGAGAAAACCCACGCGGGCACAGGGTGAACATACAAACTATGTACAGACAGCACACGTAGTCAGGATTGAACCAGGGCCTCTGACACCATCACCACGCCACGGATTCTCTCAGCCTTGGCCGCAGAATCCCAAGCCAGGGGAAGATTCTCGGGGGCGAGCAGAGAGACGTGAAGCCCGTCAAATTGGCATTTGATACTCACTGTTCTGCAGCTGGGAGAGTTCACCCTTCAGCTCAGCGAGTGAACCTTTCATCCCCTCCGACATTCCTGTCACTGACGAAAGAAGCGTGTTAGTGTCGGCATCTGTGATCATCTGCACAGAATGCAAAATTCAAGATTCAATTTGATTGTCACATGTACCAATGAAGGTACAGTGAAATTAGAGTTACCATACAGCTGTACTGAGAATAAAGCAAAAAAATAAATAAAAGAAAATACACACAGCACGTAAAATAAAGTTTAACATAAACATCCACCACAGTGGGATCAACATTCCTCACTTGATGGAAGGCAATAAAGTTCAGTTTGTTCACCCGTGGTCGGGGCCTTTGAATGGGGCTGTTGACGACGGTCAGTTGTTCAATCCCTCTTGTAAGGATGATCGAAACTCCGGCTTTACGATGGATCGGAACACCTCGCGGCATGGAATTCTCATGTGGGCCGCTTTTTACTAGAGACCGCTGCTTCACGCCCTGTGATCAGAGCTCCGTGCTCTGAGGCCCCGTGGTCAGAGCTCCAACACTGGCGATCCTCGGCAAAAGATTCCAGGCTCCGCTATGGTAAGTCCGCGCCGCACCCGTGGCTTGAAGCTCCGGGACGATCTCCAGGAAAGGCCGTGTTGTAGGCCGCAAAGGGGTGGTGGGGGGACGGAGATGCGACACGAAGAAAAATCGCATCTCCGTCGAGGTAAGTGACTGAAAAAGGTTTCCCCCGAGCTAAGTTAATACCCATAGCGGACATGTTGAAATAGCTTACACCATTCTACGATAAACACAGAGCCACTATCTCTGTAATCATTCGGTAGGCTTCAATGGTTGAGATTGATTCACCTGAGATGTCAGTGGGCTGTTTCTATCCATTCGGTACTTTATCGGGAATTGTATTTAGGTATGGCACCACTTTACCGACAATCCTGTACGTCTTTAGAGTCTAGGAGGAATCCGGAGCATCCGGAGGAAACCCAGGCGGTTATGGGGAGAACGTACAAACTCCACACACCCATAGTCAGGATTGAACCCGGGTCTCTGGCGCTGTAAGGCAGCGACTCTACCGCTGCACCACTGTGCCGTCCTTCGGCCCACAGAGACCGCGCCGACCAGCGATCCCCGCACACTAACACTATCCGACACATACCGGGGACAATTTACAATGATACCCAGCCAATGAATGTACAAACGTGTACCTCTTTGAAGCGTGGGGGGAAACCAGAGATTCCTGAAAACAAAACCACACAGGTCAAGGGGAGAATGTGCAAACTGCATTTAGACACTCCCTATAGTCAGGATCGAACCCGGGTCTCTGGCGATGTAAGGCAGCATCTCTCCTGCTGTTCCACAGTGCCCAACACTTGCAGTGACTATGGGGCTATTCTGCAGCATAGTTTCACGAGTCAACTCATCACACAGACATTGGGCTAGACTTTAGCTGCGTTTTATTCCTTTGTTCAATTCCCCAGTCCCTCCTTCAGAATTTATATTCAACCTCTGCTGTTTGCCATTCCACTTGGCCTAGTTCAGACCACAATGCCAGCAGCTGTGACCCTTGTACCTTGTACTTGTATCTTCTGAAGAGTCCACTAGGGACTATACTGGAAGTTGGACAATTTTATACTGGATAATTTTTACATTTATCAAGCCAATTAACCTACAATATATATATTGTGTGTGTGTGTGTGCATAGATATATGCGTGTGTGTATATACATATATATACAATACATATATATACATATATATATATATATGAGAATGTGAAAAATATACATCTTCTAGATGAGCTGGGACGCATCCTCAGTGATGTGACCTGGAGTCATCAGGTGTTTCGGGTCTCACAACATCAGACAACCTCGCCCAGGCGACCCAGCCGGGGTTGATCAGGCTCCGACTTGCGTCCCGGCAGCAACTGCCCACGGATCAGCCATCTTAGTAACCACTCTGCAGGGGTTGGGAGACTCTAGTGCATGGAGGGGCCGGGCTCCTCCTGCGTCTCACCAGGTTCAAGGCCTGTGTGTGCGCTGCACCTCTTTCTCCTTCTCCGAGCATTTCATTCTCGCCTGATGGATGTTTAGGCCACGGTGGTTCATTAGGCCTCTCCGTAGCTTTGTTGGGTGTCTTTCTCACGAAAGACACAGACTGGGGTGCTAACCCAGCCTTTCCCGGGTGCCGTCTTTCCGTGCCGTCAACTGTCTCTCCAGTAGTCACCAAACTATTCTTGGTTGTCACCCAGTCTATTCCTAGGTGCCACTGGCTGAGCCAGACTTCAATGTGAAAAATATACATCTTCTATGTATTGTATATTATATTGTGACCCTTGATATATGCACTCCACTTTTTTTTTCTTCTTTTGTTTTTCTTTCCCACTTACATTCCCTCTTTCTTCTCTTCTTGTGTACCTTGTTGTGTGTTGTGACGGTTGGCAAACCAATTTCCCTCCGGGGATGACTAATTTTTTTATTGTATCGTCTCGTATCCTATACACCTGGGGCTGGTGTAGCGTGGTCCATTTAACACCCGTGTGGACCTCCTCACCCTTGAACACTCAATGGATCCAAGCCAGGATCTGTACCACATTGTGTGGGAAAGAACTGCAGATGCTGGTTTACACCCAACATAGACACAAAATGCAGGAGCAACTCAACGGGACGGGCAGCATCGCTGGCGAAAACGGCATGGGTGACATTTCGGGTTGAGTCTGAAGAAGGGCCTCGACCCGAAACATCACCCATTCCTTCTCTCCAGAGATGCCGCCTGTCCCGCTGAGTTACTCCAGCATTTTGTGTCTGTTTTCTATTTGTACCACATTGCTGTGCTAATCTGCTGCGTAAGGGTTGTTATTCACTGTTGTTCTGCTGTGAATTTATTGTAATGGTTTGAACCTTGCCCAGTTGTTTACACAGCACCGAGCAGTTTATATGTAGCCATTGGACCAGTCCAGCTCTCTTTGTCTTTTGATCTAATTATTCACGGATGATTGTTCAACATTCACTTAACTTCACAGTTGGTGCCTTGGCAGCCTGCAATGACCCCAGGTCCCCATCAATGGCACCGTTATACAGCAGTCCGCAAGCTGCACTGAGCCACAACATTGCTGCCTCACAGAGTGGAGGCAATTGCAGAATTCCCCCTTTATTCAGGCTTGTTGATCACACAATCAGCACGGTGGTGCAGCGGTAGAGTTGCTGCCTTACAGCGCCAGAGCCCCAGGTTCGATCCTAATTACGGGTGCTGTCTGTACAAAGTTTGTACGTTCTCCCCATGACCTGTGTGGGTTCTCTCCAGGTGCTCCAGTTTCCTCCCACACCTCGAAGACAAACAGGTTTGTAGGCTAATTGGCTTGGTTAAATTGTAAATTGTCCCTGGTAAGTGTAGGAAAGACTTAGTGTGCAGTGATTGCTGGTCGGTGCGGGATATGTGGGCCGGAGGGCCTGTTTCCGCACTGTATCATTAAATTAAACTAAAACTAATCTTGGTGCCTGAGAATGATTCATCTGTAGTTGGGTCCCCACACTGCATATCTCTAGAAAAATGTACCCGGCCTTTATTGGGAGAAGTTGTTATAAATTGCTATAGAGCAGACAGCTGGTGGGTGGTACATCCCACCAAGTACACAACTCATTGGTTTGCACATTTTGGTCAATGTATACAATGCATTTGTGTCGGAAGGAACTGCAGATGCTGGTTTCCACTGAAGATAGGCACAAAATGCTGGAGTAACTCAGTGGGTCAGGCAGCATATATGGAGAAAAGGAATGGGTGACGTTTTGGGTTGAGACCCGAATGGGTGACGTTTCGGTTGTGAAGAAGGGTTTCACCCGAAACGTCACTTAATACAATGTATTTGTTGACTCGATTTGTAGGAAAGAACTGCTGTTGCTGGTTTAAACCGAAAGTAGACACAAAATGCTGGAGTGACTCAGTGGGACATCAAACAGATAACGGGCCAAGAGGCCTGTTTTCTTTATCATCGTTACTTTTTTGCATATCTTTCATTCATTGTTCTATATCTCTCTCTACATCACCGCCTATACCTCTCATTTCTCTTTCCCCTGACTAGTCTAAAGAATGGTCTCGACCCGAAGTCACCCATTCCTTCTCTCCAGAGATGCTGCCTGTCCCGCTGAGTTACTCCAGCATTTTGTGTCTATCTTCCTATTTGTTGAATGTAGTTTCTCTTTGTTCCGTGAACTTTCTCTTCGGTCTGAGCTCCTGCGGGCAATGAGCCAATTGCTTCGGCTTTTAAAAGTAGAAATTACTCTGCAAGGCTGGAGTCTTGCCACAGTCTAAAGCCTCCTGTGGTGTGAACGAAAGTACCATTCCAGGATGTCGGAATCTGGAGCGATACACAGAGGATTGGGAACTGCCAGAATCCCTGAACGTTGCCCACACTCACCATTACTCCCCAAGCGGGAAACTTCCATTTTGATCGCAGTGTTGGAGTTCCTTAATTCTTTGAACATCCGTGTAACTGAAATGGAAGCAGACGTTTTACATTGAATTGTGAGGGGTGATCTTGCGGAGGTGTACAAAATCATGGGAGGAATTGATCGGGTAAACGCACAGGGTCTCTTGCCCAGAGTAGGGGAATCGGGAACCAGAGGACATGGGTTTAAAGTGGGGGGGTGGGGGTGAGGATACGGGGGGGAAAGATTTAATAAGAACCTGAGGGGTGGTGGGTGTATGGAATGGGTGGTGGGTGTATGGAACGAGCTGCTGGAGGAGGTATCTCCTCCGGCTGCTCATTTCATATACCTACCACCCACTGTGTGAAACAGTTATTGCTCAGGATCCATTTAAATCTTTCCCCTCTCCCCTTGAACCTCTGTCTCTTGGTTCTTGATTCCCCTATGCTGGGTAAAACATTCTGTGCATTACCCTACCTATTTCAATAGACAATAGACAATAGACAATAAGTGCTGGAGTAGGCCATTCGGCCCTTCGAGCCAGCTCCGCCGTTCAATGTGATCATGGCTGATCATCCACAATTAGTACCCCGTTCCTGCCTTCTCTCCATATCCCTTCACTACACTATCCTTAAGAGCTCTATCTAACTCTCTCTTGAAGGCAACCAGAGAAACAGCCTCCACTGCCCTCTGAGGCAGAGAATTCCACACTCACACAACCCTCTGTGTGAAAACGTTTTTACTCATCTCCGTTCTAAATGGCTTACCCCTTATTCTTAATTTCCTATAGCTTAGGCTCGCAAGTCCTGGCAAAAATCTTATCTGTGCTCCTTCCAGCTTAACAACATCCTTCTGACGGCAGTGTGAGCAACACTGAACATAATACTTAAATGTGGTCTCACCAATGTCTTGTACAACTGCAACATAACATCCCAACTTCGATGTTTAAGAAAGAACTGCAGATGCTGGAAAAATCGATGGAAGACAAAAAATGCTGGAGAAACTCAGCGGGTGAGGCAGCATCTATGGAGAGAAGGAATAGGTGACATCGCCAATTCCTTCTCTCCATAGATGCTGCCTCACCTGTTGAGTTTGTCCAGCATTTCTTGTCTATCCCAACTTTGATACTCAATGCCCTGACTGATGAAACCAATGTACCGAAGGCCCTGTCTACCTGTGACTTCACACTCAAGGAACTATGTTCCTGCGCTCTTAGATCACTTTGCACTACAACACTTCCCAGAGCAGGTTCATTCATTGTGAAGATCCCGCCATCGTTTGACTTCCCAAATTCAACACTTCCCACTTATCTGCATTAAACTCCATTAACCACTGCTCAGCCCACTTGTCCAACTGATCAAGATCCTGCTGCATTTTTTGATAACCATCTTCACTATCTACAATGCCACGCACTTCAGTGTAATCTGAAAAGTTACTAATCATGTTTTCCACATTCTCAATCTCTCTTTCTCTCAACTCTGTATTTTCCTTTCAAAGATATCTTGGGACTAGTCTCCTCCACTCCCTGTCTTAATGAGATCCATAATCTAACTACTGTCAGGCTGGCATTCATTGCCACATTCTTTCTTTACTTCTCACCAATAATAAGTGTGTTGCATGTGTTCGAGTGGGAGTGTGAATTACTTAAACATCACCAGTAGTAGAATGGAAACATTTCTTTAAACATTCTGATCTGCTTCATTGAGTCACTCAAGGGATCTTTGAAAATAAACCCCTCTATACTTATCTCACTCCTTACCATTCATGGTACATGTTCTACCCATATTAGCTCCCCTCCACTGCAACACCTCACATAATGAAAGCCAAGTCATTGGGTATTTTTAAGGCAGAGAGTTTTAATAATAAATAGACAATAGACAATAGGAGCAGGATTAGGCCATTCAGCCCTTCGAGCCAGCACCGCCATTCACTGCCATGATCGTGGCTGATCATCCACAATCAGTACTTCGTTCCTACCTTTTCCCCATATCCCCTTACTCTGCTACCTTTAAGAGCCCTATCTAACTCTCTTTTGAAAGCATCCAGAGAACCGGCCTCCACTGTCTTCTGAGGCAGATTCATGACTGTCTGGGTAAAAAAGTATTTCCTCGTCTCCGTTCTAAATGGCTTACCCATTATTCTTAAACTGTGGCCCCTGGTTCTGACCTCCCCCAACATCGGGAACATGTTTCCTGCCTGTAGCGTGTCCAATCCCTTAATAATCTTGTATGTTTCAACAAGATCCACTCTCATCCTTCTAAATTCCAGTGTATATGAGCGCAGTCGCTCATTTTTTCCCAACATATGACAGTCCTGCCATCCCGGAAATTAACCTCGTGAACCTAAGCTGCACTCCCTCAACAGCAAGAATGCCCTTCCTCAGATTTGGAGACCAAATCTGCACACAATAGTCCAGGTGTGGTCTCACTAGGGCCTTGTGCAACTGCAGAAGGACCTCTTTGCTCCTATACTCAACTCCTCGTTATGATGGCCAACATGCCAAACATCATACATTGGCATATACATCTTCTGTCAACTTGCTTTTCAACAACAATTTCTGTTGAATATTTATAATTGAAATCATTATACCCTTAAACCCCTTCAAGGTTTAGCACCTCTTGCACATGCTAGCTGGTGTTTATTCCGGCATTCCCGTTTTCCACAACGTCCCTGTCATGGTTGCACTCAAAATTCTTGCACGGGTGTCAAGGATAATGGGAAGATTGCTGGGGAATGGGGTTGAGAGGGAGAGATAGATTGAATGGCGGAGTAGACGCGATGGGCCGAATGGCCTAATTCTGCTCCTATGTCTTACGACGTACTTATTATTCCATGTAGCTAGCCCTGACAGAATCCCGACATCTAATGAGGTGCAGGCACTGTGAGGAATGTAACAGCGTTTGTGAGCCAAGTTGTTGTGGATTGTGAGACCCTGGGGTCCCACACAGAATGGACTCATATTTCATGAAACAAGAGACCATGAATTTGAATGCAATTTCCTCTTTAATATTTTAGTGCAGGGTCAGAAGTCTGGGTAAACGTTGAGTGTGATAGAGTCATTATGGACACTTCTCACACCCTCTAAATACTGATGTTAGTTTAGTTTAGTTTAGAGATAGTGCTGAAATAGGCCCTTCGGCCCACTGGGTCCGCGCCTACCAGCGATCCCTGCACACTAACACTTACAGTAAACTAGGGACAATTTTTACATTTACCAAGCCAATTTACCGACATTCTCTTTGGAGTGTGGGAGGAAACCGAAGATCTCGGAGAAAACCCATGCAGGTCATGGGGAGAACGTACAGACTCCATACAGACAGCACCCCGAGTCCGGATCGAAGCCGGGTCTCTGGCGCTGCAAGCGCTGTAAGGCAGCAACTCTGCTGCTGCGCCACCGTGCCACCTATTGTAGGGTGAAGTAGGGTTGTATGTGTTGTAGGGTGGAGAATAGTGAGGGCTAATGACTGGTAAATAGCGATGTGGATTGTGCTAATGTGGGGACAGGGAACTGCAGACAAAGCCTTAAAGTCGAGACATGCAATGCAGCAGTGTCGACACCCAAGTTTCACAAAGTTCATTAATTAAGTTACAGTGTACACCCATCATTGTAACAGAGGTTGGATCTACTGTTAACAAAGCTAGACTTGTGGATGATCATCTCTTTCAGATTGTCACCAAATTAAATCTTTCTGGGTTCCAATCTGTGCAAGACCTCGTTTTATTGTTAGTCAAGTTTCTATAATTAAGATCTTGTTTTACTTTTAATCAAAGTTTCGCTGCCAGAGCTTGTTTTATTGTCAGTCAAGTTTCTATAATTAAGACCTTGTTTTTTCTTTTAATCAAAGTTTATCTGCCAGAGCTTGTTTTATTGTCAAGTTTCCGTAATTCAGTCTGAAGAAGGGTCTTGATTCGAAAAGTTGCCCATTTCCTTCGCTCCATTGATGCTGCCTCACCCGCTGAGTTTCTCCAGCATTTTTGTCTACCTTCTGTAATTAAGACCTCATTTTACCGTCAAATGTCGGAGTGATTTTGTCATCTGAGAATATTAAAACTGCACCAAAGTCACACTTGGGAGATCAGCTTTGACTGGTTCCCTGGTGCTCACTAGTTTTAATAAATCGCCCGTTACTTTGAACACCAACTCCGCGTGGCCTTTCCATTTTGCTCTTACAATGTTCCCTGGAACCTTCCCCCTGATCTCTTCCACTGCTGCAGCAGCTTGCTGAGCGCCAACAATGACTGCCTCGGGTTAAGACCAGGCTCTGCTGGAGTTTGGGGGCACAGAGACCTCCGCGACTGTTGACACTCACTGTTCTTCAACTGGGCGAGGTCAGCCCGGGACCCAGAAAGTGAGCTCCTCATCTCTTCCGAGAAACCGGTCACTGAAAGCCAAGCAGAGAATAAATCATGAAAGCACTGGCATTCGAGGCGCAAATTAGGGAAATAACTAATCTGGTGTTTGAGTGTTCTTTGCTGTTTACAACACTGGTTGCCATAGAAAAGGTTCTGCGGTGCTGTGAGGATGGGTCAGAAATTGTGGGGGAGGGTGAGAAGCTACAGTGCGTGGAATGGGCTGTAAAGAACGTAGGGTCCTTTCAGGAGGAAAGAGGATGCTAAGGGTGAACTGAATGAGACCGAATAGAAGTCAATGGAGGGAGTGGATACAGGGAAAATTCACAGCATCTGTAGGTGGTGGGCAGATAGACCTAAGGCCAATGCCATGGTCTTATCTCCAAAGGCACCAGAAATCCAATGACCTTGTAGGGGTGATCAAGCTCAGTCAATGCATCGAAATGCGGGAGTAACTCACTGTATCTGCGGGGCAGGCGGTATCTCTGGAGAGAAGGAATGGGTAACGTTTCGGGTCGCCTTTGATTGATTGCAAGATATTGCATGGAAACAGACCCCTCGTCTCACAGAATCCACACAGAATATTGATCACCCGCTCGCACTTGTTCTACATTATCCCACTTTCTCAAGCACTCCCCACACACTAGGTGCAATGTAAAGAATTAACCAACAAACCCACGTGTCTTTGGGTTGTGGAGGGGAAACCGGAGCACCCGGATCAAACACGTAAGGTCAGAAGGAGATGAAGCAAACTCGTAACAAATAGCACCCGAGGTCAGGATTGAACTCGGGACTGGCACTGTGAGTCAATAGATCTACCAGCTGCATCAATGTGCTACGCTATCCTTAAATGTCATGGAGGACAAACTTCATCTCCAAATTTAGACATGTTTAAATCACCATGCCCACAGAATGAAGAAGGAGTCCGACCCGAAATATCCTTTATCTCCAGAAATGCTGACTTACACAATGAGTTCCTCCAGCACTTTGTGCCTATCTTTGGTATAAACCAGCAACTGCAGTTCTTTGCTGCACGCATATCTTGAGTATCGCCATTACAGTGCCTGGCAACAGGAAGGTATCTTCGATGCTTTGACTCATCTGTGGAGAGTTTGGTTCTGAGGTCACCCTCACTTCCTCCTCCTTGCGGTCACCAAAAAGGAAGCTTCACCACAGCTGTGTTTCTGCTGTTGCTATCCATGCACCAAGCCACTGTCAGAATTATTGTCATATGCAGTCATCCACAACAAACTAGAGTCTGAAGAAGGGTCTCGACCCAAAACGTCACCTATCCCCTCAATCGGGGATATTGCGACCAAACGCTGCGTGTCTAAGGCCAGCAGTATTATAAAAGACCCCACACATCTCCATCACGGACTGTTCACTCTGCTGCCCTCGGGAAAAAGATATTGCAGCATAAGGAGCAGAACATCAAGGTTCTGCAACAGCTTCTTCCCACGAGCCATCAGACTCCTGAATGCCATGTAATGGGCTGCCACCATTGTCTATTTATCCTTTTTCATCCATGCCTATCCTTCGGTTAATTTATTGTGTTGCACAGGGAGCCAAATGCAACGTAATTTTGTTTGGAACTGCATATATCAATGTATTTCTAAATGACAATAAAGTTTGACTTTTGACTTTTGACTTATTCCATTTCATAATTTCATAGGAACAGAATTAGGCCATTCAGCCCATCAAGTCTACTCCACCATTCAACCATGGCTGATCTATGTTTCCCTCATGACCCCATTCTCCTGCCTTCTCCCCATAATCCCTGACACTTGTACTAATCAAGAATCTATCTATCTATGCCTTAAAAAATATCCATTGACGCCCTCCACAGCCTTCTGTGGCAATGAATTCCACAGATTTACCATCCTCTGACTAATTAAATTCCTCCTCCTCGCCTTCCCAAATGAACGTCCATCAATTTAAGGCTAAGACCTCTGGTCCTAGACTCTTCCTCTAGTGGAAACATCATCTCCACATCCACTACGTCCAGGTCTTTTACTATTCGGTAAGTTTCAATGAGGTGCCCCCTCGTCTTCCTAAACTACAGCCAGTAGATGCCCAGTGCCGTCAAACGCTCATCATATGTTCATCCACTCATTCCTGGGATCATTCTCGTAAACCTCCTCTGGACCCTCTCCAGCGCCATAACATCCTTCCTCAGATATGGGGCTCTTTTCCCCAGACACTGAGTCACACCAGCATTTTGTGTCTAAACGAGTGTAAAACTCCAATAATGCATTCTGGAAATCCTGATGGTTCAGCACCTGCCTCACCAGCTTCTGTTCTCTGTACTCCCGTCCAACTCAACGAGCTCCAGTTTCCCACCTCCTTCCACTAACCAAGGCCTTGGTTCCTTCACTCTTTTAAACTCACCTGGATTGGTAGCTCTGCTTCCTTTAACATAACCTGGTTCGGTTTCCCGTACTTGGGTGACACGGTGGCGTAGCGGTAGACCGACTGCCTTACAGCGTCAGAGACCCGGGTTCAATCCTGACTACGGGTGCTTGTCTGTACGTTCTCCCCGTGACCTGCGTGGGTTTTCTCCGAGACCGTCAGTTTCCTCCCACTCCCCAAAGACGTACATGTTTGTAGGTGAATTGGCTTGGTATAAATGTCAATTGATTTTTGTATGTGTAGGATAGTGTTAGTGTGCTGGTCGGTGTGGACTCGGTTGGCTGAAGGGCCTGTTTCCGCGTTGTATCTACAAACTACACTAAACTAAACTACTGCCTTTAAAGTTATTGGGTGTACTGGAAACATTATTAGTTTACTGTGTATCATTTAAAGAATTTGTTGGAGCGTTAATAGAATACTGCCTGTGAAAATGGATTCTGAGAAGCAGACAGCATGGAAACAAGCCGTCAGCCCAACTCGTCGACACAGATAAAGATGCCTTACTACATTAATTTCACTGCATTTGGCCCATGTCCTGCTAAATCTTTCATCCATGCACATGCCCAAATATCTTTTAAATGTTGCAATTATACCCGAGTCCGCAATCTCCTTTGACAGCTTATTCCGAATGCCCACTTTTTTTTAGTTCAGAGATACAGCGCGGAAACAGGCCCTTCAGCCCACTGAGTCCGCACCGACCAGCGATCCCCGCATATTAACACTATCCGACACCCACTTGGGACAATTTTTTACATTTACCCAGCCAATTAATCTACAAACCGGTACATCTTTGGGGTGTGGGAGGAAACCGAAGATCTCGGAGAAAACCCACGCAGGTCACGGGGAGAACGTGCAAACTCCATACAGACAGCACACGCTATCCTCTGTGAGAAGAACTTCCTCCTCAGATCCCTTTTAAACATTTCCTCTCTCAGCTTAAACGTACGCCCTCTGGTTTAGGACAGACTATGACTATCTTTCATAGCAATGCCCCTCATAATTTTATAAATCACTGTAAGATCACCCTCATTCTCCTTCACTCCAGTGAAAACAGTCACGGCCTATTATTCAGTCTCTCTTTATAACTCAAGCCTTCTAATCTCGGCAACATTCCTGTGGATCTTTGCACCCTGGGTCTCAGGGCCTGTTTCCACGCTATGTCCTTAAACTAAACTACACTAAGCTACAATACACTAAGCTAAACTGCGCTACACTAAGCTAAACCACAGCAAGCTAAACCATAGCAAGCTAAAGTACACTAAATTACACTACACTAAGCTAAGCTACACTAAACTACACTAGTTCACTAGTAGTTTAGTGTAGTTTAGTGTAGTTTAGTGTAGTCTAGCTTAAACTAATCTAAACTAAACTAAACCTAAACTAAACTAAACCTAAACTAAACTAAGCTAAACTAAACTAACAAGGGGCGACACAGTGCCACACAGCAGTACAATTGCTGCCTTACAGCGGCAGAGACCCGAGTTTAATCTAAGCTAATCTAAACTAAACTAGTCAATAAAGTCAAAGTCAAAAGAGTTTATTGTCATGTGCCCCTGACAGGACAATGAACTTCTTTCTTTGCTTAGCACAACAGAACATAGCAGGCATTGGCTACAAAACAGATCAGTGTGTCCATATACCATTATATACGTAAATACACACATGAATGAATACATTGATAAAGTGCAACTAAACTAAACCAACAAAGGATGGCACCATGGCAGAGCGGTAGAGTTGTTGCCTTACAGCGTCAGAGTCGAGGGTTCGAACTGAATAAAACTATACTAAACTAAAATAAACTAAACTTACAAAGGGCTAAATTAACAAAGGGCAGCACAGGGGCATAGCGGTAGAGTTGCTGCCTTACAGCGCAAGAGACCAGGTTTAGTTCAAATTAAACTAAACTAAACTAAATTAAACTAACCAAAAGATACAAACATTATTCCAACACTTTGTTCAGATCAAAAGTCCTGTTTGTAAAGGGCCTGTTCCACCAGCATGCAACTCTATCCGATTAGCGCGAACTAACGTGGTCGCTTGAGCCGTCCGGCGTCGCGGGGCCGGTCCCACTTTGATCGCCGGAGCCGTGCGGAGTTCGTCCCGAGTTCGTACCGACACCGCGTGGGGCTCCGAAAAACTGACTACGTCCAAAAATTCCGCATGGCAACGGCTTGTCGGCTCGCAGTCGCCTCGACGCATTACACAACCGCCCCTACATCGTGCCTCCGTGAACCTATCTGTAGGTGCCTCCGTGACCCTTTATGTGTGTGGCTCCATGGCCCTCTGTGTGTGTGTGCCTCTGTGCCCCTCTCTGTGTACCCCTCTCTGTCCTGGCGAACTTACCTTAGACTTTGCTCCAAGTTCGCCTCACTTTGCGCCGCGTTAAGCCACTCACCCGACCTCCGCGCGGCCCCTACTGCCGGTTTGGTTGCGCTTGCCGCATGCAGGCGCATGCTGGTGGGAACTGCCCTGTACAGGGGATCACCCGACCTCCGCGCGGCCCCCGCTTCTAGTTTGATCGCGTTCATCGCATACAGTTGCATGCTGGTAGGACAGGCCCTTTACTGTGGGAACTCCCTGACTTAGATTCAATTAGAGTTCAGCAGTGACTGGGTCGATGAGGAAGGCACTGGCTAGTGATGGGCTTATTCAGCGCATAACAAGTGGTCAGTAGCAACACCTCTGCAATTTCCACTTTGATCTGAGGCCATAGACATTGCGTGGGCGTGCGCAAAGTTGAAAAAGAGTGGGAGAACCCATGCAGTCATAAATAGCTGGCATGGACAGTGGACACGAACGGCCGTTAACTGAGGAAGGTGAAGTTGAAACACAGGAAGGAATGCGTTGGCGCATGAGTTGGTGTCATGAGGAGCCCGCCAGACAGAGCGGGGATTGTTCGAGCAAGGGCAGAATTGTCCACGGCAGAAATTGGAAAGGCACCAGGGGCTTCCGAAAAACACAAAGAGCTGCTTGAGTTGAGGATACAAAGGAGTATTTGACGGGCTTGTAGTGCTTACTGTTGCTGTTCATCTGCGAAAGTTCCATGTTGAAACCAGCCTGCGAGTGCCTCATCTCATTGAAGATCTGAGAAACTGAAAGAGAAGCAAAGCTTTCAATGGGATTGCGGGAAGAGAACATATTTACAATAGTAATTTGTGATCAGAGTTACCAATGGGTTACCATCAGTGATCCTACTGTCAGTGATTGGGTCCAGTAAGTGTTTGGGTTAGTGTAGGAAGGAACTGCAGATGCGAGTTTACACCGAAGATAGACATAAAAAGCTGGAGATGATGATGAAGGGTCTCCACCCGAAATGTCTCCTATTCCTTTTATTTCCAGTGACGCTGCCTGACCCGCAGAGTTACTCCAGCTTTTTGTGTCTATCTTAGGTGTATGGGTCAGTAGTTCTCTGGGTTCAATAGATTCTTGGTTCTTGGTTACTTGGTCCTCCAAAATATTCCAACTGGAATTTAAACTGGAGGTGGTGAAGGGAGGGGTTTAGCCAGAGATGGTTATTGAGAAGAAAGTGCTACTTTAAATTTAGTTGCATCTGGCTGGGCAACCGTGGCTTGGTGGAGATTATTCCGTGCTTTAATAGTGCGTGGAAAGAACTAATTGCTGTACACATCTGTCTTTGAGGCTGGGACCACAAATTGGATCGAATGCCCTCGTCTGCTCCTAATTGGTTTGGGGTTGGTGTGGGTCTTGTGATCTATGTCTAGCTGACCATTTAACATCTTGTAAAAACAGGTCAAACGGTGAGCTTCACGTCTGTCTTGGAGAGGGCTCCACCCCAGAGAATTCATCAGAGCATCAGATGTTTGGGGTCAGCAGGTGTTTGGGGTCAGTGGGAGACGATGGCTGGGAGTAATAATTCAAGCCAAGCCGGGTCCAGCCTTCTGCCCCGACTCGTTGCTCTGATCTCCATCCCCCTGCCTCCACTGTGCCATGTACAGTGAGCTGACTGAGCTGAGCGATCCTAGGACACACCATCGGACCCTGGGCGAGCAGATCTCAGGCACTGTCCCAACAGGACCTTGCACCCAAATGAGTTTTACCAATGTTGAAAGTTGTGGCCAATAATTGAAAAAAAAATAGTCTTAGTGATAAGACTATTGTCAAACGAATAGAAATGTTAAACTGAGTAAGAAGCACCGGCGGGCGGGTTGGTGCTTCTCTCCACTGAACCTCAGCTCACTCCATGAGACGACACGAGGTCCTCCAACTCCTGCCCAATCCCTTTCCGAACATCTTTCAGAACACCCCTTGGTGGCCCAGCGGTAGAGTTGCTGCCTTACAGCGCTTGCAGCAACGGAGACCCAGGTTCGATCCCGACTACGGGTGCTGTCTGTATGGAGTTTGCACGTCCTCCCCGTGAACTGCCTGGGTTTTCTCCGAGATCTTCGGTTTCCTCCCACACTGCAAAGACGTACGGGTTTGTGGGTAACTTGGCACGGTGTATGTGTAAATTGGCCCTAGTGTGTGTAGGATAGTGTTAACGTGCGGGGATCGCAGGTTGGCGTGGACTCAGTGGGCTGAGGGGCCCGTTTACATGCTGTATCTCTAAAACTAAATCTACGACTAAAAATCTCACGCTTGTGAAGAGACAGAGGACCTCTCCTGGGCATCAGCTGCAACAGAAGAAAACATCTTTAATTGTACTTCTTTGGACTTTATCTTGCAATAATTCTGTTTATCATATATCTACACACTGTAGACTGCTTGATTGTAACCATGTGTACATGACTGGATAGCATGCAACAAAAATATTTTCGCTACTTTGGTACACGTGACAATAAACTCAACTAAACCAAACACCTAGTACTCCACCCAGTTTCCCCACAGCCATGCATCACCCTCACCTTGTCCTCTTCCACATCCCACTCTCAATTTGATTCCAATGCCTCAACCCGAAACGTTACCTATCCATGTTCTCCGTTATTCCACCACTTTGCTACATCCTCTCATCTGCTGCCCATTCACCCCTTTATGCACCACCTTTCAACATACAATGGGACTTCAATGTCAGGCAATGCATTTCTTTACTTGTCAATGCCCCTCCCTTCCTTCCCTCTACCCACACTCAACATTCACCAACAACCAGTGGACCTTCATGTTTAGTTTAGTGATACAGCATGGAAACAGGCCCTTCGGCCCACCGGGTGCTCACCGACCAGCGAGCTCCATACAATGGCACTATCCTACACATTGGGGACAATTTATAATCTTTACAGAAACCTGTATGTCTTTGGAGAGTGGGAGGGAACCAGAGTACCCGGGGAAAACACACCCGTCATGGGAAGAATTTACAAACTCCGTATTGGTAGCACCCGTTGTCAGGATCAAACCCGCATACCCGGGCGCTGTAAGGCAGCAACTCTACCACTGCGCCACCTTGCTGCCCTTCTTGTCCTGTTTTTGCCTTGGATCTGGAGGGAACCCTCTATTGTAATGGAGGGAACCCCGCAAAGACAATAATGTCTATTGTCTATTGTCACCGAAATGAGGGTGGAGATAGATCACTGGGCAGGGGTCACAGTCCACACTGAACTGTGTCTGTGAACTTCACACAGAGCGAGGGGCTACAAAGCCACGAGGATAAGATCACCGAATCTCTTACTGGGGCTCAACACTCACAGTGGCTCTTCATTTGAGACTGGTCCATTCTGAGCTCAATCTGAGAGGTCCGTATGTCACGAAGGTGCTGTGGAACTAAGAGAAAAGTAGAAAATTAAGGCCTTTATTCCCATCGCGCATCCCTCACCAACTGCATTTCATGCCCCATTATTTCACGGTTTCGCACCCTTTCACGCAGCAGGTGTTATAGCGAGCAGAGATGCTGCCTCACACACTGAGTTACACCAACACTTTGTTTCTATCACAGCTCCAGAGACCTGGGTTCATCCTTGATCCCAGATGCTGTCTGTGTGGAGTTTGCATGATCCCTGTGTGCGTGGGTTTGCCCAGGGTGTTCTGATTTCCGGGTTGATTTCCGGTTGGCAGGTCAATTGATGCCAGTAGCTTGCATCTCAGACACTGTGAGATCATATCATTGATGCCATCAGATTGTGCCACTGATCTGCTGATATAATGTCCCGATGCTATCAGATCATATCTGTGATCCAACGCCCTCATATTGTAGCTCTGACCCAATATTAAGTTATTGTTGACAACCTACTTTGAATCTTCATTTGTGAAATTTCTCTCTTTAGTTCTTTGTGCGACATCTCTACTTTGCTGAAGTTCTCTACAACTGAAATAAAGAAAAAAAATCTGTGCACTTTGTGTAATAATTCAGTGTGAAATTAGCACTGTTCTGAAATCGACCATGGAGCTTTCGACCGGGGTCTCATTAATGTCCTGCATGACTTCTCTGCTTTTATATTCGGCCCCTTGATTGACAAAGACCCAAATTATACATAGATTTATTAACCACGTTCTCAACCTGCCCACTCAATGAGTCATTGAGTCTCGCAGCGTGGAAACAGGCCCTTTAGCCTAAATTGCCCACACTGGCCAAGATGTCCCATGTACACAATCCCACCTGCCTGCGTTTGGCCTATATCCCTCTAAACCTGTCCAATCCATGTTTAGAGGGTTACCTTGAGTGCCCTTAACCCTGTTCTTCCTGCCCCTGAATGAATCTGAATGGCATTCCATAAGTGTGATAGAATGTCTGTTTGCGTTTGAGAAGATGTAGATAGTTGTCCAACGAGTTATTGATTGACACTTCACATGGTCGATCGTGATGACCTTGACATCACCCACAATTTCCATCCCTCCTCGTAACTGAGCCCTGTACATTGTAAAAAAGACCCAGACCACTTGTCTTCAGTTAGTGTCTGCATTGGGCCATAAAGCTGGTAGAAATGGCTTCTGCAGATAGACACAAAATGCTGGAGTAACTCAGTGGGACAGGCAGCATCTCTGGATAGAAGGAATGGTTGACGTTTCTTCATACGTCAACCATTCCTTCTATCCAGAGATGCTACCTGTCCCGCTGAATTACTCAAGCATTTTGTGTCTATATGTGGTGTAAACCAGAGTAATGGCTTTTGCCCCATTTTGACAGAAGAATGACAACTTTTACAGAGAAATTGGACGGCAGAAGTCTTACTCACTCTCGGTCTCCAGGTGGGAAATCGCTCCCTTCAAATCAGGCTGGGAGTTTCTTAATTCGTTGATCTTCTGTACAACTGCAAGGGAGGGAAAGGGTTAGTTCCCAATGTTTCCTCATT
Organism: Raja brachyura; assembly: GCA_963514005.1. The sequence continues at coordinate 15,574,473 of OY740816.1, forward strand.
CTCCTCAAGGGGCTCTTTTAACAAAGGTATCAATCTGTGCATCAACCTTTAAAACAGTGTTGAACTGCCCAAGGCTGGAAGAGATGCAAGTGTGTTGTGCATTGATGTGTAAGAAATCACCCATGGTTCCGTTTACGGAAACAGTCTCCATTCTGTCGCTAATCTGAGATAAGGTCCATTGTTCAACCTTGCGGTGGACTTTCTGTGCTGGGAGCTGGTTAGACAGTGTTGCAGCAGGTAGTGCTGTCGCCTGTCGGGTTCACTCCTGACCTCTGTTGCGGTCGGTGTAGAGATAATACTTCACGAAGATGTGCAAGTTGGTAGGTTAATGGCCCTGGTGAGTAAGTAGCAGGGGTGGGAAGGTGGGGATTTGTTGAAGGGTTGGCGGTAAATTGGCAAATGGGATGATTGTAAATGGGTTCTTGGCTGTCAGCGGTGGGCCTGGTTATAGGCTGTAAGACCTTAATTCAGGTGAATCTCCACACTTTCAGTTATAATAGCGCGTAGTGATAGAGCTGCTGTCTTACATTGCCAGTGACGTGGGATCGATCCTGATTATGGGTGCGGAATTTGTACGTTCTCCCCATGACCTGCGTGGGTCTTCTCTGGATGCTTGACTTTCCTCCCACACGCCAAAGACATACAGGTTTGTAGGTTAATTGGCTTGGTATGAATGTAAAATTGTCCCCAGTGTGTGTACGGTAGTGTTAATGTGCGAGAATCGCTGGTCGGCGCGGACTCGGTGGGCCGAAGGGCCTGTTCCCACGCTGTATCTCTAAAATTAACAAATAAATATAAGAAAATCATACAAATATATGAACCTTCTGTCAGGACCCACCAGCCCTGTGTTTGGAGTTCACCCTCCTTACCCTGTTCCTGAACAAATGTTCTGAGTGGTGTTACTGAGGGGGTACAGAGAAGATTCACCAGACTGATTCCTGGGATGTCAGGACTTCCATATGTGGAAAGACTGGATAGACTCGGCTTGTACTCGCTGGAATTTAGAAGATTGAGGGGGGATCTTATAGAGACTTACAAAATTCTTAAGGGGTTGGACAAGCTAGATGCTGGAAGATTGTTCCCGATGTTGGGGGAGTCCAGAACAAGGGGTCACAGTCCAAGGATAAGGGGGAAGTCTTTTAGGACCGAGATGAGGAAAACATTCTTTACACAGAGAGTGGTGAGTCTCTGGAATTCTCTGCCACAGAAGGTAGTTGAGGCCAGTTCATTGGCTATATTTAAGAGGGCGTTAGATGTGGCACTTGTGGCTAAAGGGATCAGGGGGTATGGAGAGAAGGCAGGTACAGGATACTGAGTTGGATGATCAACCATGATCACATTGAATGGCGGTGCAGGCTCGAAGAGCCGAATGGCCTACTCCTGCACCTATTTTTCTATGTTTCTATGTTTCTATGTTACCATTCTACACTGATAATAATAAGCCCCTCATGCCAGCCACAAATGAGGAAAAGATGAATGGAACATCATTTGGTCTTTTGAATGAGGATGTTGCCAGGAGGGCCTGGGCTATAGGGAGAGGTTGAGCAGGCTAGGACTCTATTCTCTGGAATGCAGGAGGATGAAGGGTAATCTTATAGAGGTGTATACAATCATCCGAGGAATAGATGGGGTAAATGCACAGTATTTAACCCAGGCGACAGCAATCGACCACCAGAGGACAGAGGTTTAAGGTGAGAGAGGAAAGATTTAATGGGAACCTAAGAGGCAACTTTCTCACTCAGAGCATCATCATCATCATCATCATCGTTGAAAACATCAACGGACACGGTGTCAAGTCAAGTTTATTCGTCACATACACATACGAGATGTGCAGTGAAATGAAAAGTTGCCTTACAATGCTATGTTCGACAGTGATCGCAACTTCTTCTAATGTGTGGATGGCCGTTGGCTCGCTAGGAGCTCATCTGCCCTTTGGCAGGTCTTGGTTTTTGGTCCTGCTGGGGGTCCACAGCCCCCTCCCCCGGCAAACCAGGTGGGCGAGACAGTTTAGTCGCCGACTATCTGACCATGGAGCAGGTAGCACGGCATTAAATGGTACCCGTGGCGGGGAGAATTGCCCCCGACTTGATCTGAGGGTGATGGGTAAATGGAGCAAGCTGCCACAGGAGGTAGTTGAAGCAAGTACAGCAATAACATTTAAAAGGTACTAGACAGGTACATGGATAGGGCCAAATGGCCTAATGTCTATTGTCTATTATTGGGGATGATCAGCCATGATCTCATTGAATGGCGTTGCTGGATCGAAGGGCCAAATGGCCTACTTCTGCACCTATTGTCTATTGAAAGACATGGGCTAAATGCAGACAAATGGGACTAGCTTGGATGGGACATCTTGGTTGGCATGGATGTATTGGGCTGAAAGGTTTCTTTCGATGCTGTATGGCTCTATAAGATCCAAGAGAATCATAGAGTCCTACTCTGGAAGATGGACTTTGGGTTCCTGCAAAACCTGAATCCTCAGCAGGAGATGGTAGAACTTTGTGTGGGCAGGAAGCAATTATTGGTCATCAGTTGGAGGGTTGCTGTGTGTGGAGGACGTGGGTGGTCTACAGGAGAGGTCCAGATGGGCTGGAGTTGTCTGGGGTGGAGTTTGGCTGGTCCAACTCCAGGCTATGTGGAGGGGGTGAGGTGGACCTGAGGAACGCCTCCATTTTTCCTTATGGACCCCTCTCACCACCCTCTTTGTGGGGGAAGGTACGATTACCATAATGTTTTGACCACGCTCTTCAAGTACTCAATTTTGTCTGTAGATAAACTGAATGCATTCCAAATATGTATTTTTATTTTCAAATATCTTAAATGTAAACATGATTTGCCTGTTTCTCTTCATGATCTTTTCACCCTTTCTTCTAATATTCACCATTGCCCAACCAGAAGAAGAAATGATCTTCATCTTCCGTTTTGTCGAAAATCCAAACACCAACATTGCATTACTTTTAAAGGTCCTAAATTTTGGAATACCCTGCCTCTGTCATTAAAGTCACACCTACTTAGCCACCTTTAAGATTGTGCTTAAAAAGTTTCTCATCATGTCCTGAGTTCTGACCTCCAGATTTTTGTAATGCTATTTATGAGCTAAAACTCTTCTGTTGACTCTTACCTCATACTATACCTTATTATTTTATTTATTTTCATATTTTTAATTTCATATTTTTAATTTTCATTCTTAAACTGTATTATTGTCTATTATTGTCTTTTTTATTTCTCCTCCCCCCGGATTTGCCATTAACGCTCATTTTCAGATGGGAGCGGACTTTGTATAAGCCCTCTGGGCTTCCCTTCCCTCCCAGCACTGTATGGTATTATAAATTGATCGTTTGTCTTCTTTTAAATCATGGTGCAAAAAATAAACAAATAAACGCTGGAATAAGTGGATGTAAAGTAGGATCCCGTGGATTTGGTGGCAGTCATTACCATCTGCACAGGTAAACAGGCTAGAATCAGTAACAGCCAGCACTTCCTCATCACTGCCCCATCTAGCTTTTTACTCTCTGATGGAAAGGCATTCCATCAGAGAGTAGACAATGGGACACTGTTGGCCAGTGTGGGCGAGTTGGGCCGAAGGGCCTGTTTCCACACTGTATTACTGTATGACTCTAACACTTCTGTGTGAATCTGTCGTAATCCTCCTCATTGTCCTGTATCACATTAGTTAGAGTCAATAAGCTGGAGTAACTCAATGGGACAGGCAGCATCTCTGGAGAGAAGGAATGGGTGACGTTTTGGGCCGAGACTCTTTACATTAGTTAGAGTTCCTGTAGTATATTAGTTAGAGACACAGAGTGGAAACAGGCCCTTTGGCCCACCGAGTCTGCCCCAACCAGCGATCACCCCGTACCATACCACGATGCTACACACACTACGGACAATTTACAATTTACAGAAGCCAATTAACCTACAGACCTGCACGTCTTTGGAATGTTGGGAGAAAACCGGAGCACCCGGAGAAAACCCATGCGGTCACGGGGCGAACGTACAAACTACGACCAGGCAGCGCCCAAGTCAGGGTCGATACCAGGTCTCTGGCGCTGTAAGGCAGCAACTCTACCACTGTGTCACTGTCCCGCCTTGAGTCATAAACTCAAACCATATGGAAACAGGCCCTTTGGCCCAACTTGCCCATGCCGACCAAGATGTCCCATCTACACTACTGTGACCTGCCTACATTTGTCCCATATCCCTCTTAACCTTTCCCATCAATCTATCTGTCCAAATGGTGTTCCCTGTCGGTCAGGAGGCTCTCTGCTGACCGACAGGAACAATTTTTTGATGTTTCTCCAAAATGATAATGTCCATCATTACGGTGAGAGATATAACTGGGGACATACTTGCACTGTGTCTTCAAACCAGACGGTGGCGCAGCAGTAGAGTTGCTGCCTTACAGTGTCAGAGACCCGGGTTTGATCCTGACTACAGGTGCTGTCTGTACGGCGTTTGTTCTCCCAGTGACCACGTGGGTTTTCTCTGGGTGCTCCGGTTTCTTCCCACACTCCAAAGACATGCACGTTTGTAGGTCAATTGGCCTCAGTACATTTTCCCTCATGTGTTGGATAGAACTATTGTATGGGTGATTCCTGGTCGTAATGGACTTGGTGGGCTGAAGGGCCTGTTTCCATGCTGTATCTCAAAGCTAAGCTAAGCTAAGCTAAGCTAAGCTAAGCTAAGCTAAGCTAAGCTAAGCTAAGCTAAGCTAAACTAAGCTAAACTAAGCTAAACTAAGCTAAACTAAGCTAAACTAAGCTAAACTAAGCTAAACTAAGCTAAACTAAGCTAAACTAAGCTAAACTAAGCTAAACTAAGCTAAACTAAGCTAAACTAAGCTAAACTAAGCTAAACTAAGCTAAACTAAGCTAAACTAAGCTAAACTAAGCTAAACTAAGCTAAACTAAGCTAAACTAAGCTAAACCTAGCTAAACCTAGCTAAACCTAGCTAAACGAATATAGAGAGTCATCAAACTTGGTGTTGAGGGTGTTGAGAAGGATGAGACTCAGTTTATACCAGGATAGAAAGGGCTCTTGGCAGAGCTGCTATGATAGTTTGGATTGAATGAGTAGAGTCACGCCGTGCCCATGAATGCCCATGCTGTGGACCAGTGCAGTGCTGTGCTGGAGGTTGGGCCACACCCAGGGTTAGTTACTCCAGCTGCTGGTTTAAACTCACTGCCGTTCTTCATCTGCGACAACTCTGTCCAGCACCCGGCCTGCGAATCCCCAATCTCCTTCAGTTTCTGTGTGACTGAAACAAAAGAACATTTTTTCTTTACATTAGCCCCAAATTGTTGTTTCCTGTAATTATTTACACATGCAGAGAATCTGCAGCACAGACTTGGGTTCTTTTTAAGCTGGCGATTTCATAAAACCTCCCCATGGAAAACTGATGGAGGGTGAACAGCAGCACATTGCCCTCTGGTGCTCATGTTAGACAGTGCCCTGCTCTCGCTCTCTCGCTCTCTCTCCCTCTCTTCCCCCCCCATTCCCTGCCCTCTCTCCCTCTGTCCCTCTTTCCCACTCCCCTCTCTCCCTCCCCCCTCTCTCTCTCTCACAGTCATATGCACAAACACAAACATGCACACACACACGTTAATGTACACACATACACTTTTAACATCTTTTAATCAAGCCTCATCACACAAAGCTTTTGAGGAGATGATCAAGAGGGTTAATAAAAGCAGGCCAGTCACGATGCCTGCATGGACTTTAGCAAGGCCTTTGGTAAGGTGTTTCCTAGCAGTCTGGGTTACCTCCTTAGTAATTTGTTCAGTGTGGCAGGCAGCATCTCTGGAGAACAAGGAGAAGTGATGTTTCGGGTTGGGACCGTTCTTCAGTCTGATGATCAGTTTGAAGAAGTGTCTCAACCTGGAATGTCACCTATCCATGTTCTTCAGAGAAGCTGCCTGGCCTGCTGGGTTACTCCAGCAGTTTGTGTCTTTTTTTTCCCGTAAACTAGCATCTACAGTTCCTTGTATCTACAGAGATATTGAAGATTGTCCATCAAGTGCAAAGAAACATGTGGAATGCACATCTGGTGATAGGGTGAAACGGTCACGTTGATCACGCATCAACCGGGAGGTACGTGTAGAAGATTCAATGGGTCAAGGGAGGGTTTAGAACATATCAGATGGGTCTGTGTAGAATAGAAACATAGAAACATAGAAATTAGGTGCAGGAGTAGGCCATTCGGCCCTTCGAGCCTGCACCGCCATTCAATATGATCATGGCTGATCATCCAACTCAGTATCCCGTACCTGCCTTCTCTCCATACCCTCTGATCCCCTTAGCCACAAGGGCCACATCTAACTCCCTCTTAAATATAGCCAATGAACTGGCCTCAACTACCCTCTGTGGCAGAGAGTTCCAGAGACCCACCACTCTCTGTGTGAAAAAATTCCTTCTCATCTCGGTCCTAAAGGATTTCCCCCTTATCCTTAAGCTGTGACCCCTTGTCCTGGACCTCCCTAACATCGGGAACAATCTTCCTACATCTAGCCTGTCCAACCCCTTAAGAATCTTGTAAGTTTCTATAAGATCCCCTCTCAATCTCCTAAATTCTAGAGAGTATAAACCGAGTTTATTGACATAGAGGGGGTGGAGAGAAGATTCACCAGACTGATTCCTGGGATGTCAGGACTTTCATATGAGGAAAGATTGGATAGACTCGGTTTGTACTCGATGGAATTTAGAAGATTGAGGGGGGATCTTATAGAAACCTACAAAATTCTTAAGGGGTTGGACAAGCTAGATGCTGGAAGATTGTTCCCGATGTTGGGGGAGTCCAGAACAAGGGGTCACAGTCTAAGGATAAGGGGGAATTCCTTTAGGACCGAAATGAGGAAAACATTCTTTACACAGAGAGTGGTGAGTCTCTGGAATTCTCTGCCACAGAAGGTAGTTGAGGCCAGTTCATTGGCTATATTTAAGAGGGCGTTAGATGTGGCACTTGTGGCTAAAGGGATCAGGGGGTATGGAGAGAAAGCAGGTACGGGATACTGAGTTGGATGATCAGCCATGATCACATTGAATGGCGGTGCAGGCTCGAAGGGCCGATTGGCCTACTCCTGCACCTATTTTCTATGCTTCTATGTTTCTATGGGTCTATGCAGTCTTTGTTCATAAGACAGTCCTGACATCCCAGGAATCAGTCTGGTGAACCTTCGCTGCACTCCCTCTATGGCAATAATGTCCTTCCTCAGATTTGGAGACCAGAACTGTACGCAATAATGTGTCTCAGGGGGCATTTATAGAGCATATATCAGGCGAGGTGACCATCCAATGTGAAGGGTCATTGAAGATCAAGAATAGTAAAGAGGAAATAGTAAGAGTCTTATAACTCACTTGCAGGTGAGTTAACAATTTAACCATTGGGGGAGTTTAATAGTTTAGAAATGCAACATGTAAAAAAGCCCTTTGGCTCACTGTCCATGCTTTGAATTTCCATTCACACTCATTCTAACCGGTCCCATGTCACACAGGAGGGCTGGTCCCCTGACACAATATTCCACCTCTCCACCAATTGCAATATTGGTGGCCAGTGGGGGGGCTTTCTGGAGTGATGGTATGGGTTCTTGGGGTGGCAGCTCAGTCCCTCAAGCCTGATGTGCTGGCAGCTCACTCACGGCTGGTGGGCTGGCAGTTGACTCATGGCTATTCCTTGAAATTCCATTTCAAGCAGGGTGCAAGGCCACCATACTCAATCCATTTTCCTACCATTTCAAGCAGGGTGCAAGGCCACCAAATTCAAGTGCAGTTTCTTGCCACTTCAAGCCAACCCACCCTTTGCAGTAAGTAGTGCCTTTTAACTTCAACCCAATCAGCCAACCCACCATTTGCAGTAAGTAGTGCCTTTTAACTTCAACCCAAAGCAGCCAACCCAACCTTTATAGTAAATAGTGCCTTTTAACTTCAACCCAAAGCAGCCAACCCACCATTTGCAGTAAGCAGTGCCTTTTAACTTCAACCCAAAGCAGCCAACCCACCATTTGCAGTAAGTAGTGCCTTTTAACTTCAACCCAAAGCAGCCAACCCAACCTTTATAGTAAATAGTGCCTTTCAACTTCAACCCAAAGCAGCCAACCCACCATCTGTAGTTAGTGTCTTTTAACTTCCACCCAAAGCAGCCAAACCACTATCTGCTGTAAATAGTGCCTTTTACCTTCAACCCAAAGCAGCCAACCCACCATGTGCAGTGAGAAGTGCCTTTTAACTTCAACCCAAAGCAGCCAACCCACCATTTGCAGTAAGCAGTGCCTTTTAACTTCCACCCAAAGCAGCCAACCCACCATTTGCAGTAAGCAGTGCCTTTTACCTTCAACCCAGAGCAGCCAACCCACCATTTGCAGTAAGTAATGCCTTTTATGTTCAACCGAAAGCAGCCAACCCACCATTTGCAGTAAGTAGTGCCTTTTATCTTCAACCCAAAGCAGCCAAACCACCATTTTCAGTAAGTAGTGCCTTTTACCTTCAACCTAAATCAGCTAAACCACCATTTGCAGTAAGTAGTGCCTTTTACCTTCAACCCAGAGCAGCCAGCCCACCATTTGCAGTAAGTAGTGCCTTTTAACTTTAACCCAAAGCAGCCAACCCACCATCTACAGTTACAGCGTTTTAACTTCAACCCAAAGCAGCCAACCTGCTATCTGCTGCAAGTAGTGCCTTTTAACTTCAACCCAAAGCACCAAACCACCATTTGCAGTGAGTAGTGCCTTTCAACTTCAACCCAAAGAAGCCAACCCACCCTTAGCAGTAAGTAGTGCCTTTTAACTTCAACCCAATCAGCCAACCCACCATTTGCAGTAAGTAGTGCCTTTTAACTTCAACCCAAAGCAGCCAACCCAACCTTTATAGTAAATAGTGCCTTTCAACTTCAACCCAAAGCAGCCAACCCACCATCTGTAGTTAGTGCCTTTTAACTTCCACCCAAAGCAGCCAAACCACTATCTGCTGTAAATAGTGCCTTTTACCTTCAACCCAAAGCAGCCAACCCACCATGTGCAGTGAGAAGTGCCTTTTAACTTCAACCCAAAGCAGCCAACCCACCATTTGCAGTAAGCAGTGCCTTTTAACTTCCACCCAAAGCAGCCAACCCACCATTTGCAGTAAGCAGTGCCTTTTACCTTCAACCCAGAGCAGCCAACCCACCATTTGCAGTAAGTAATGCCTTTTATGTTCAACCGAAAGCAGCCAACCCACCATTTGCAGTAAGTAGTGCCTTTTATCTTCAACCCAAAGCAGCCAAACCACCATGTGCAGTGAGAAGTGCCTTTTAACTTCAACCCAAAGCAGCCAACCCACCATTTGCAGTAAGCAGTGCCTTTTAACTTCCACCCAAAGCAGCCAACCCACCATTTGCAGTAAGCAGTGCCTTTTACCTTCAACCCAGAGCAGCCAACCCACCATTTGCAGTAAGTAATGCCTTTTATGTTCAACCGAAAGCAGCCAACCCACCATTTGCAGTAAGTAGTGCCTTTTATCTTCAACCCAAAGCAGCCAAACCACCATTTTCAGTAAGTAGTGCCTTTTACCTTCAACCTAAATCAGCTAAACCACCATTTGCAGTAAGTAGTGCCTTTTACCTTCAACCCAGAGCAGCCAGCCCGCCATTTGCAGTAAGTAGTGCCTTTTAACTTTAACCCAAAGCAGCCAACCCACCATCTACAGTTACAGCGTTTTAACTTCAACCCAAAGCAGCCAACCTGCTATCTGCTGCAAGTAGTGCCTTTTAACTTCAACCCAAAGCACCAAACCACCATTTGCAGTGAGTAGTGCCTTTCAACTTCAACCCAAAGAAGCCAACCCACTATCTGCTGTGCCTTTTAACTTCAACCCAAAGCAGCCAACCTGCTATCTGCTGCAAGTAGTGCCTTTTAACTTCAACCCAAAGCACCAAACCACCATTTGCAGTGAGTAGTGCCTTTCAACTTCAACCCAAAGAAGCCAACCCACTATCTGCTGTGCCTTTTAACTTCAACCCAATGCACCAAACCACCATTTGCAGTAAGTAGTGCCTTTTATCTTCAACCCAAAGCAGCCAAACCACCATTTTCAGTAAGTAGTGCCTTTTACCTTCAACCTAAATCAGCTAAACCACCATTTGCAGTAAGTAGTGCCTTTTACCTTCAACCCAGAGCAGCCAGCCCGCCATTTGCAGTAAGTAGTGCCTTTTAACTTTAACCCAAAGCAGCCAACCCACCATCTACAGTTACAGCGTTTTAACTTCAACCCAAAGCAGCCAACCTGCTATCTGCTGCAAGTAGTGCCTTTTAACTTCAACCCAAAGCACCAAACCACCATTTGCAGTGAGTAGTGCCTTTCAACTTCAACCCAAAGAAGCCAACCCACTATCTGCTGTGCCTTTTAACTTCAACCCAAAGCAGCCAACCTGCTATCTGCTGCAAGTAGTGCCTTTTAACTTCAACCCAAAGCACCAAACCACCATTTGCAGTGAGTAGTGCCTTTCAACTTCAACCCAAAGAAGCCAACCCACTATCTGCTGTGCCTTTTAACTTCAACCCAATGCACCAAACCACCATTTGCAGTAAGCAGTGCCTTTTAACTTCAACCCATATCAGCCAAACCACCATTTGCAGTAGGTAGTCCATTTTTACTTCCACCCAAAGCACCAAAGCCACCATTTGCAGTAGTGCCTTTTTACTTCAGCCCAAAGCACCCAAACAAACCTTTGCAGTAGTGCCTTTGGACTTCAACCCAAACCCCCCAAACACACATTTGCAGGCAGTGCCTTTTTACTCTTGTTGATTTTTGCCCTGGATTTTTCTGCCTGCCACTTTTACTTTTCATCTTGCTACCTATTGGTTCTACCCTCTTTTTACACCCCTCTGTTTCTCTGCTCATGCTCCCACCCCCCTGCAACATTAGTTTAAATCCTCCCTGACAGCACTAGCAAACATTCCCCCAATTATATTGGTTCCATTCCAGCCCAGGTGCAGACCGTCCTGTTTGGTCCCACCTCCCCCAGAACTGGTTCCAATGCGCGAGAAATTTGAATCCCTCCCCCTTGCACCATTTTTCAAGCCACGTATTCATCTGCAATATCCTCCTATTTCTACTCTGACTAGCACGTGGCACTGGTAGTAATCCAGAGATTATTACCTTTGAAGTCCTACTTTTAAGTTGATCTCCTAGCTCCCTAAATTCGCCTTGTACGACCTCATCCCGTGTTTTACCTATATCGTTGGTGCCAATGTGCACCACGACAGCTGGCTGTTCACCTCCCCCTCCAGAATATTCTGCAACTTCAAGCCAAAGCACCCAAGCCACCATTTACAGTAGTGCCTTTTAACTTCAAGCCAAAGCACCCAGCCACCATTTGTAGTAGTGCCTTTTAACTTCAGCCCAAAGCACCCAAGCCACCATTTGTAGTAGTGCCTTTTAACTTCAGCCCAAAGCACCCAAGCCACCATTTGCAGTAGTGCCTTTTAACTTCAACCCCCCAAACAAACATTTGCAGGCTGTGCCTTTTTACTTCAAACCAACCATATTTTCATTTTCAAACCACATTAAGGGCGGTTGAGTAGACATGTGTTCAGTGCTATTCAGAACTCAGAGAGACCTGAACCTCTGGCTTCTTCCATCTTGCAGAGACTGAATGAGGCACACCACTTCCTGGTTTTATAGTCCTTCCCCCTCCCTCCAGCAGGGGCAGCAGAGAGAATGGCAATTAAAAAAAACCCATTAATATCTCTCTGAATTTTCATCGATGGGAAAAATCCTCTGGTCCAGGAAGGCGGAGGGGGGCTCTGAGCGAGCTGACCAAAAATGACGGCCGTAGGTGGCGGCGTTCTCTCGGAAATCGCAGCAAAGTGGGCCAAAAGCGGTTAAGATCATACTTTTAGTAATATATATATATATGCAAAATGTTCATATATATATATATATTATATACTATATATACACACTGAACCGTTTTGTTCATATATATATAAAATACACACACACACACACACACACACACACACACACACACACACACACACACACACACACACACACACACACACACACACACACACACACACACACACACACACACACACACACACACACACACACACACACACACACACACACACACACACACACACACACACACACACACACAAAACAAACAATAATAGACAAAACCAATGCCCCCAAGTCTATGTTATTCAGAGCTTATGAGAAGGTTGTAGTTTATAATAGCCTGATGGCTGTATGGAAGAAGCTGTTACAGAGACCAATTAACCTAGAAAGCTGCAGGTTTTGGTGATGTAGGAGGAAACCAGAGATCCTGGAGGAAACCCACTCGGTCACAGGGAGAACGTGCAAATTTCACACAGACAGCAACAGAGGTTAGAATCGAGTGGCAGAAGACATGCCTTAATACAATTAAGGAATTACATGGACAACATTATTCTAAAACAAAATTAAGTGGAATCTTCCCACATATCTCTCCTATTTGTGATAAATGTCAGCATTTAGAGGCTAACTTAACTCATACTTTTGTAAATTGTATACAAATTAAAAATGTCTGGAAGGAGATTTTCAGAATAATTTCTGAAGTCGTCAATACCCAATTGGATCCCGACTCAAAACTAATAATATTAGGACTATCAGAACAAAGCCTAAGACTTACAACAAACCAAAGAAACTTTCTTGATTATAGTATAATAACAGGGAAAAAATTAATATTAAAATTTTGGAAAGGTCCTATAACCCCCACAATTAAAATGTGGATCATGGAAATGTCGGAGACATTACATTTGGAAAGAACTAGACTTGTCTTAATGGACAAACAAGAATTATTTGATAGAATATTGTCTCCATTTATTGATTTTTGAAGGAGTAAATTGGTTCAGCACGGGAATCTGACTGAAACTCAAACTCAGGATTAGATGAATAGTTATGCTTTATAACTTATGGACCTATCTCCAAAGTTGTATTATTGATAAATTACTCCATTCTTCTTTATCATGCCTTTTTTCAAATTTTAATTTCTTACTTTCTATCTATTAAAAAAAACAAAATAGAAGCAGATACAACTGATAAAGGAGGACCACTATTGTTTTGATAGCTGGATTCCCACCAATTAGCAATGTAGGATTGATATATAAGAAATGTTTGTATTATGATATGCATATGCTTCTGATAAAAATATTATTTTAAAAAAAGAATCGAGTGGCAGGAGCTCTACCAACTGTGCCACTGTGCCACAGTGAGGGTGCATTACAACTGTGCGTTCTTTTTAACACACCACACTGTGCAACAACAAACGGAAAGATATTATTGCAGAAACTTAGAGAGGCAGAATGGTTCAAAATAAAATCGCGGCATTTTAAGGGATGCCTGAAGATGAACAACTCACTCTTATGCTGCAGCGGTGAAAACTCGATCTTGAAGTCAGTCTGCGAGTTTCTTATTTCAGTGAACATCTGTGCGACTGGAAATAAAGGAAAGGTCTAGGTTGCAATGCCACAAAATGTAATTCCCGCCCAAGCAAATATCTCATCAAACCTACTGCTGTGGGGAAGGGTATCATAAAATGTGTTAAAATTACTTTTTTGGGGTTTAATTTCAGTTTAGTTTATTGTCACATGTACCGAGGCACAGTGAAAAGCTTTTGTTGTGTGCTATCCAGTCAGTGGAGAGACAATACATGATTACAACCAAGCCATCTACAATGTACAGATACATGATAAAGGGAATAATGTGAATAATCTTTAATGAAGGATAAAGTTCAGTGAAGTCCGATCTAAGATAGTACAAGTTTTTAAACTTTTAACACTGATATCCACATGTAAATATAAAACTTGCAAGGGTACAAAGTAGATGAATCTCAAAGAAGTTCAACTATTTTCAGTTTTTCATTTTAAAGATAGTGTTGAAACAGGTCCTTTAATCCACCGAGTCCGCACCTACCTAGTTTTATGTTATCCCATCGTACGCACTAGGGTCACTTTACAGAAACCAATTGACCTACAAATCTTTGGAGTGTGGGAGGAAATTAGAGCACCCGGAGAAAAACCCACGCAGGCCACGGGGAGAACGTACAACTCCGTACAGACAGCACCAGTAGTCAGGATCGAACCTGGGTCTCTGGCGCTGTAAGGCAGCAACTCTACCTCTGTGCCACCCTAATTTCTGATAATTTACATAGATGGCATCGACTACATTCCCCCCATCAAACGTATTTGTAAAAAAAAATTAAAAAAAAATTATTTACAGACAAATTTCAATTGAAAGTAAAATATTAAATGTTAAGAGAGAGAGAGAGAGAGAGAAAGGAAAGAGAACAAGAAAGAGGGAGAAATAGAGGGAGAGAAAAGGGAGAGAGGGAGGGGGTGAGGGAGAAAGAGAATGAGCGAGATAGAGAGAGGGAGAGAGAGAAATAAACATAGAAACATAGAAACATAGAAAATAGGTGCAGGAGTAGGCCATTCGGCCCTTCGAGCCTGCACCGCCATTCAATGTGATCATGGCTGATCATCCAACTCAGTATCCCGTACCTGCCTTCTCTCCATACCCCCTGATCCCTTTAGCCACAAGTGCCACATCTAACGCCCTCTTAAATATAGCCAATGAACTGGCCTCAACTACCTTCTGTGGCAGAGAATTCCAGAGACTCACCACTCTCTGTGTAAAGAATGTTTTCCTCATTTCGGTCCTAAAGGAATTCCCCCTTATCCTTAGACTGTGACCCCTTGTTCTGGACTCCCCCAACATCGGGAACAATCTTCCAGCATCTAGCTTGTCCAACCCCTTAAGAATTTTGTAGGTTTCTATAAGATCCCCCCTCAATCTTCTAAATTCCATCGAGTACAAACCGAGTCTATCCAATCTTTCCTCATATGAAAGTCCTGACATCCCAGGAATCAGTCTGGTGAATCTTCTCTGTACCCCCTCTATGGCAAGGATGTCTTTCCTCAGATTTGGAGACCAAAACTGTACGCAGTACTCCAGGTGTGGCCTCACCAAAACCCTGTACAACTGCAGTAGAACCTCCCTGCTCCTATACTCAAATCCTTTCGCTATGAATGCTAACATACCATTTGCTTTCTTCACTGCCTGCTGCACCTGCATGCCTACTTTCAATGACTGGTGTACCATGACACCCAGGTCTCGTTGCATCTCCCCCTTACCTAATCTGCCACCATTCAGATAATAGTCTACCCTCATGTTTTTGCCACCAAAGTGGATAACCTCACATTTATCCACATTGTACTGCATCTGCCATGCATCTGCCCATTCACTCAGCCTATCCAAATCACCCTGCAGCCTCCAAGCATCCTCCTCACACCTAACTATACCCCCCAGCTTGGTATCATCTGCAAATTTGGAGATGTTGCATTGAATTCCCTCGTCCAAATCATTAATATATATTGTAAATAGCTGGGGTCCCAGCACTGAGCCTTGCGGCACCCCACTAGTCACTGCCTGCCATTCTGAAAAGGACCCGTTTACTCCTACCCTTTGCCTCCTGTCTGCTAGCCAGTTCTCTATCCACATCAATACTGAACCCCCAATACCGTGTGCTTTAAGTTTGTATGCTAATCTCTTATGCGGGACCTTGTCGAAAGCCTTCTGAAAGTCTAGATATAACACATCCACTGGTTCTCCCTTATCCACTCTACTAGTTACATCCTCGAAAAATTCTATCAGATTTGTCAGACATGATTTACCTTTCGTAAATCCATGCTGACTTTGTCCAATGATTTCACCACTTTCCAAATGCGCTGCTATCCCATCTTTAATAACTGACTCTAGCAGTTTCCCCACTACCGATGTTAGACTAACTGGTCTGTAATTCCCCGCTTTCTCTCTCCCTCCTTTTTTAAAAAGTGGGGTTACATTAGCTACCCTCCAATCCTCAGGAACTACTCCAGAATCTAAGGAATTTTGAAAAATTATCACTAATGCATCCACTATTTCTGTGGCTACCTCCTTGAGTACTCTGGGATGCAGACTATCTGGCCCTGGGGATTTATCGGCCTTCAATCCGTTCAATTTACCCAACACCACCTCCCGGCTAACCTGGATTTCACTCAGTTCCTCCATCTTATTTGACCCCCGTTCCACTGCTATTTCCGGCAGATTATTTATGTCTTCCTTAGTGAAGACAGAACCAAAGTAGTTATTCAATTGGTCTGCCATGTCCTTGTTCCCCATGATCAATTCACCTGTTTCTGACTGCAAGGGACCAACATTTGTTTTAACTAGTCTCTTTCTCTTTACATATCTATAAAAACTTTTGCAGTCAGTTTTTATGTTCCCTGCCAGTTTCCTTTCATAATCTATTTTCCCTTTCCTAATTAAGCCCTTTGTCCTCCTCTGCTGGATTCTGAATTTCTCCCAGTCCTCCGGTAGGCTGCTTTTTCTGGCAAATTTGTATGCCTCATCTTTTGTTTTTATACTATCCCTGATTTCCCTTGTTATCCATGGATGCACCACCTTCCCCGATTTATTCTAAAGAAAGAGAGAAAGACAGATATTCTGGCAAAAGGCACCAGACCTAAAAATTACGCAGCATCAAGGTCGCTTGCGACAAAGATGTTTAAATAATATGATTAATAAATACTTACTGTTATACTTCATCTGTGAGAGCTCGATTTTCAAATCTGCATGTGAGCTACTAATTTCACTGAACATCTGTGTAACTGAAAGGAGAAGAGTGTTAGTTTCACCTCCGCTAAATCCTTTTCAGTGGAAATAGATGTCAGAGTGTTGTAGGTTAATTGGCCTCTATAAATTGCCCCGAGTCTGCAGGGAATGGATGGGAAAGTGGGATAACATAGAACCCGTGTGAACGGGTGATCAATGGTCAGTGCGGACTCAGTGGGCCAAAGGGCCCCAGTCCATGCCCTCTCTTTCAAAGTATTGTGTGGGAAGGAACTGCAGACGCTGGTTTAAATCAAAGATAGATACAAAGAGCTGGAGTAACTCAGCAGGACAATCAGCATCTCTGGATAGAAGGAACGGGTGACATTTTGGGTCGAGACCTTTCTTTAGACTGATTCAGACCATCAGTCTGAAGAAGTGATGGTCCTGAAACGTCCTCCAATCCTTCCATCCAGAGATGCTGCCTGTCCCTCTGAGTTACTCCAGCATTTTGTGACTATCAAAGTATTGTGGTACAGAGAGATGTGGTTATCTTCACTGACAGAGACATTCAATGTGCAGATTCAGCGAATAATTTGAAAGGTAAATGGAATCAAGGAAAGGACTCACAAAATTCTGGAAACACTGAGCAGGTCAGAGAGTAATTGTGGAGAGAAAAACGGTTTGGAGATCCTTCATCAGATCTACACGGCATGACTTCAGAATAACTCTGATAAAAGCATCTTCAGCCTGAAGCATTAATTTTATTTCTCTTCCCATGGTCACTGCCTGGACTGCAGAATGGTTTTAATATTTTTGTACTGTTAGAATACCTGGGCCTGTACTCGCTGGAGTTTAGAAGGATGAGGGCGATTTCATTGAAACCTACTGAATAATGAAAGGCTTGGATAGAATGGATGTGGCAAGGATGTTTCCAGTAATGGGAGAGTCCAGAACCAGAGGGCACAGCCTCAGAATTAAAGGGTGTTTCTTTAGAATAGAGATGAGGAGGAATTTCTCAGAAGATCTGTGGAATTTATTGCCACAGAAAGCGATGGAGGCCGTCATTGGGTACTTTTAAAGTGGAGATTGATACATTCTTGATTAGTAAGGGATACAAAGGTTATGGGGAGAAGGCAGGAGAATGGGCTTTAGAGGGAAAAATAGATCAGCCATGATTGAATGGTGGAGCAGACTCGATGGGCCGAATGGCCTAATTCTGCATCACTGTCTTGTGATCTGATGATATTAGGTAGCAGAAATCAAATAGGAACAGTTCTGTCCAAAGGCTCTGACACTACTTACTTGTGTTCTTCATCTGTGAAAGTTCGAGGTTCATGTTAGCTTGCAGCCGCCTTAAACCAGGCATCAGCTGGGTAACTGGAAGGGAAGCAGACTGTTACCTTCACCCAGTGAATCCTTGGTCCTGTCCCTGGCCCTGCAAGGGAGGGGAGGTCTGTGGCTTCTGCTGCCGACCAATATCGTTCACAAACTCCAGCCAATATGCTTTTCAGGAGCAACGCCAGAGACCTGTAGGTGGATAAAGCCCCTGTCCCACTTTCCCGAGTTACTCACGAATTCTCCCGAGTTTTCCCCTAGATTCAAACTTGGAGATGTACTCGGGGCTATTTATTTTACTCATGGACATTTTTCTTTTTCTTTCTTTTTAAAAATATTTTTAGTAGAAGTCATGTACATTGGTATAAACCAAGAATAACATTATACATTTCATGTACAACTTCTTGTTTTAAAATTTAATAATAGAAAAGTAGCAGAAGCAAGAAAAAGAGAGAAAGAGAAAGTTAGGTAAGGTAGTGATATTGATAGTTCGTGAAAAAGTAGAGAAAAGGAGCCCATAAAGATGTAAAGCACTAGAAAGAGAGAGAAAAAAAAAGGAAAATAAAACAAAGAAAAAATAAAGGATATAAAGAAAATAAAAGGGATTTACCTGCTTCGTATCTTTACACACCCCTCACCCGGTTCTGAAACAGTTACTTTTCCAGGGTTATGTTGCACCGTATGCTTGTAATAAGTCGATAAAGGGAGACCAGATCTTTGAGAATTGGTCTGATTTGCCTGCCATGACGAATCTCATATCTTCGAGGTGTAACATTTCAGACATGTTTGAAATCCACATTTTAAGCGTTGGTGTGGGTGCATCTTTCCAGAATTATAATATAAGTTTATTTGCCGTTATTAAGCCATAGTTAAGGAAACTCTTTTGGAACAAAGTCAGTTCAAAGCCGACTTCCATTGTTCCAAAGATAATCAGCTCTGCGTTGGGGTTCAATTTTATTTTAAATAATTTTGTGAAAATTTCAAAAATTTCATTCCAAAATTTATGGAGTTTTATGCAGGAGACAAAGGAGTGTGCTATGGTTGCATCTTGAGATAAGCATTTATCACAGATGGGAGAAACATTTGGAAATTTTTTATTCAGTTTAGTTTTCGAGTAATATAATCTATGTAAAATTTTAAATTGAATTAAGGTATGTCTTACATTGAGCATTTGTGTACATATAGCAAATATTTATCCCATCTGCCTTTCGAGATTTTTATAGATAGTTCTTGTTCCCAATCTCTTCTAATTGCGTCAGATTATGGTATTTCTATATTTAGAATGATATTATACAAATATGATATTAAATTAATTGAATCTGCCTTTCTGTTCATTGCTTCATCTAATAGATCTGAAGTCAGATTTTGATATTCTTGTGTATGTTTTTTCAAGTAGTCACGGATTTGAACATATTTAAAGTATTGATTACTTTTCAGGTTGTATTTGTAGTTGTTGGAATGATAAAAGGTTTCCCATTTCATACATGTCTCCAAACATTTTAATTCCTATTCTTTCCCAGTCGGTAAACGTTTTATCAATAATAGATGGTTTAAATGATGGATTATTAACTATAGGGGAGAGAAGCGATAGATTTCCTAATTAGAGAGTTAATTTTATTTGTTTCCAAATTCGTATTGTACTATGAATAATTGGATTATTCTTGTACATTGTATCATTCAGTTTTATCGGTGAGAGAAGGATCGCTCCTATATTAAAAGGAGAACAATCCTCTCTCTCCATTACTATCCAATCTACCCATTGGGCAGAATTGTCCAACAAGTAAATTACATTTTTGATATTCATTGCCTAGTAATAGAACAAAAAATTGGGGAGTGTCAGTCCACCTAATTCTTTGGGTTTACACAAGTGTCTTCTTTGAACTCTATGGGACATAGTCCTAAATATAGTCCTAATATATTTACCTTTTTTTTTTTTTTTTAACTTGATTCTGATATTACAAATTTCATATGGGACTATGTCCCATATGAAATTTGTGATATCAGAATCGAGTTAAAAAAAAATGTAGGTAAATATATTGGTATTGATTGAAATAAATATAAAATTTGTGGTAAAAAAATAATTTTTGTGGCATTTATTCTGCCTATTAAAGACACCGGAAGTGTTTTCCAAAATTTAATCAAGGCATTTAATTTAGTAAGTAAGGGCATATAGTTTGCATTGAATAAAGATTTATATTTTCTGGTAATTTTGTTACCCAGATATTTACATTTTTCAGTAGCAATTCTAAAGGGAAATGTTAAAAGGTGTGTCGGCTCTTGAGGTTTTATCGTCATAATTTCGCTTTTTTTCCAATTTATTCTATATCCTGAGAAGGATCCGAATTTCTCTTAATTCCTCAGCATACCAAATATTAAATTTAATATTTGGTATGCTGATTTGTGAATTTGTAATGTATAATAGTACGTCATCTGCATATAGTGATATTTTATTATTTGAGTGTTTTGTATTATAACCATGGATATTCGGATGCGTTCTTATACTTTCTGCTAAGGGTTCTATCACAAGAGCAAATAGCAGGGGTGATAATGCACATCCCTGTCTATTGCCCCTGGATAGTTGAAATTTAGAAGACAGTATATTATTGGTCAGTATTCTAGCAAACGGTTTGTCATATAATAATTTTACCCATGAGATAAAATTCTCTCCCATTTGAAATTTTTGCAAGAGATATTCCCATTTCGGTCAAATGTTTTTTCTGCATCCAGTGACATAATTGATAAGTCTTCTTCAATTTTATATGAATGTATTATATTTAACAGACATCTCAAATTATTGAATGAGTGTCTCTTGGGTATAAACTCCATTTGATCCGCATTTATTAATTTAACATATTTGCGCAATCTTCTTGCTAGAGTTTTCGCTAGTATTTTCTGATCTGTGTTTAACAGTGCAATGGCTCTATATGAACCAAGGTCTTCTAGATCGTTTATCTTTTTTAGGTATGAGTGTAATAGTTGATTCCGCTAATGTTTCTGGCAGTGTTTGTTCTTTGAAAGCATATGTGTACAGTTTTTGTAGTCATGGTGAAATTATCTCGTAAAATCTTTTATAAAATTCAATACTAAATCCATCAGGTCATGATGTTTTACCATTCTTCAGTGAATTTATTGTCTCTTCTATTTCTTTAATTGAGAGCTGAGCTCCTAATTCCTCTTGTTCCAACAGATTAGGTTTTGGGAGGTTATAGTTATCCAAAAAAATAGTAACTTTAGTGTGATCTGCTGATGTTTTGGATGTATATCAATTTTGATAAAAATTAAGCAAATCTTTTACTAATGTCTTTAGGTAATGTTAACAATTCACCTTTATCTGATTTAATTTTTGAAACCGTATGATCCTTTTCCCGTTTTTTCAGTTGATGTACCTAGAGTTTATGTGGTTTATCGCCAAATTCAAAATGTTCCTGTTTCATCTTTTGAAATAGTGTTGTAACTCTTGCAGATAAGATTCTGTTTAATTTAAATTTCAGTATTGTTATTTGATTGTGTTTGTCTATGGTTGGTTCTTTAGCATTATCTAGATCCAATTGTCTAATTTGTTCTTCTAGCTGCAATTGTTCGTTCTTATTCTTTTTATTTTGAAAAGCTTGATATGAAATAATAGATCCTCTGATAAATGCCTTAAAAGATTCCCATAATAAAGAGGGTGAAATGCCTGGGGTGTCGTTAGTCTAAAAAAAAGTCCCATCAGTTGTTTTAGATGTATACCACCTTGTGGGTCGTTTAAAATTTGGGGATTGAACCTCCAAAACGATTTTTTATTGGGCATTCCATCTAGTTTTAGGAAAAAAATTAATGGGGAGTAATCAGGAATGATGCTATTATGATATTTATGGTTCGTTGTGTAAGGAATCAATTTTGTATCCACTAGAAAATAGTCGATACGTGAGTAAGTTTTATGTACCATTGCGTAAAAAGAGTATTCCCTTCCAACTGGATTAGAAATCCTCCATACATCTGTATATTTGTGTTGTTTATGTATGTATTTAGTTCACTGGCTTTAGATTTTATGTTAAGCCTTTTTTGTTGTGCAGATTTATCCAGGTATGCATCTAAAACGCAATTGAAATCTCCCCCAATTATCACATTTTGATAATTAAACTAAATTATATTCAGGATTTTGTTAAAAAATTGAGGATTATCAAAATTAGGCGCATAAATATTTACCATAGTAAGTGGGGAAGAATGGATCTCTCCCGTAACTATGAGATATCTCCCCTATTTATCTGCTATAATATTCTTTGATTTAAATGGTATACCTTTACGAATAATAATTGGCGTGCCTCTAGATTTAGAGATATATGAAGATTAATATGTTTGGCCGATCCAATTTGCCTTCAGTCTGGTCTGAGCTTGGAGTTTCAAGTGTGTTTCCCGTAGGGAAGTTATGTCTGCATTAAGTGATTTTAATTGTGTGAAAATCTTACCCCTTTGATTGACTCATTAGCACCCCTTATTTTCCAGCTACAAAATGTGATTCCTCCAAATTTTCTTTTGTTTATCGTCTTGCATTATGAATTACTTTGATACCTTTAAGTCATATGGTGCAACACAATACCTCAGGCCTCTAGGTGTTGGGTGGGCACTCGTGGCTACCAGGTTCTGATGGTATATCCCTTTTAAACTTAACTTAAAAAAACCCCCCAGAAAACTGTAAAGTGATGTAAAAATTAAATAGGTGATACTACAGTATCTAAAAATAGAGATACCATAAAAAGATAACCACCTATTAGTGGAAGCTACGTGTTTAAGAACTTCCGTTGATGTTAATTTACATTAAACTCTGCTCCCTTAACCAAATATTGTAAGAAGAAGGGCCAGTTCAAGACCGAGTGATATATAAAGAAACGTTGAACATGTATATCTAATTGAATCTTCAAATAATCTACCATTTACTATATACTAGCAATTATTACATTTTATTTCACAGTCAGTTCCCAGTCTCTTATAATAGTAAACAGCTGATTGGAAGGGGTTAACCAGAATCAGACTCTTGGCAATCGGCCAAGTGTCTGAATCGCCTCCCCTCCACTTACGCATAAGCTGGGCCCAAATCTGTTATATCTGTTTTTGTTTATTAGTATGATATTAACATATATCAATATATTTAGCTCGTTGTCCTAAATCTAGAGATTCATTAAGAATTTGAAATAAACCCCCCCTTCCCCCCCCACGGAGGAGTTAGTCATTATTACGTTATACTAATTCGTATTAGATTGCTATAGCTAAGTTAATTCAATTACTTATATGTTAGTATAAGATTATAAAAATCTTTTAATTCATAAATTTTTATTTTCGAGCCCATTTGTATTGATTTTTCCATGTTCCATGGCTCCCCTTTATTTTTAAGCCTTTCATTTGAAGAGGAAAAAAAAGTTTGTCCTTGGGTTAACATCCCAAAGTAGATAAAGTGTCTAGACATCGCCTCGTGTAAAATTCCGCCATCTTTATGAGAACATTTATAATTTCTTTCATTAAAAAGTAATATTTTCTCAGCTTCCCCTCTGCCGATATTTATAAAAAAACCAGCACCTGATAGTCGTACTGTTTTACTTATCTATTGGTCACGTTTATGATTTCTTGTGCATATTTGTATGTTCCTTCTGTATCAGTAAAAGCACGTTCCACATTGTTGTAAGTGATCTTCATTTTTGCAGGGTACATTATGCCGTATCTTACATTTTGAATTCCTTTCAGGATCTGTCTTGACTTTATAAACAGGTCCAATTTTTTAGCCACTTCTGCTGGGTGATCGCTAAAGAATCTAAGATTGTCCTCTTCAAACCTCAGATTCATTCCGAATGGAATTTTTTTCATAATATCTTCCAAAACAGAAATGTCATGATCTATGATCTGTCTTGGAGGGGCTCCTGGCCTTAATGGAGCTCTCCGCACACAATCTGTTTTTGGTTTGTCAGGCAGCTTGAATGCTGAAAAAATGTCCCAACTTACCTGATGCCCCGAGTACCTACGGCTGGCATTACGAGCCGCTACGAAATATCTACGGACTCCTAATGCCTCCTACGGACTCGCTACGGATATTCCCCGAGTTTCAATCAAGGGAAAAACCTGGGCGAATTCATAACTCGGGAAAGTGGGACAGGGGCTTAACTCTGCACAAGATTGGGGCAGATTCTTGAACGCTCGTAAAATCGCAGTACACCCACTACCCTGAACACTCCAATGTGCACAGGGGTGGTGGAGGGAGCTGGGTACATGCGGAGGTAGCTGGACACGGGTGGCTGTGCCTGGGCACAGGTGGAAGGAGCTGGGGACAGGCAGAACGAGATGTGCCCAGATGGCGGGAGATGAGATAAATGGGTATCAAGGGTTATGGGGAGAAGGCAGGAAAATGGGATTAGGATTCAGAGCTCAGCCATGATTAAATAGCGGAGTAGACTCGATGGCCTTATTCTACTTCTATAACTTGTGAACTTGTGAACCCTGGCAGCTAGCTGAAGGTAAATACTGCATTACAGTAACCCACCCTTCCGTGGATGTCAACGAGCTTGGAGATGGGTGGTCGGTGGCTGGAGACAATTCCCCACTGACGATGGGTGTGGGATAGTCACTGTTTTGATGTAGTGAGGGGA
Source organism: Raja brachyura (assembly GCA_963514005.1). The sequence goes on from OY740816.1 coordinate 15,599,033, forward strand.
GGTGCGGAGGTTGGCGGATGGGTGGGGGTAAGGCACTCACCATTCATCTTCATCAGTGTCATCCCAAGTTTCAGATCGTCCTGAGAGTTCCGTACGTCGTTGAGTTTTTGCGTTACTGAAATAAAGGAATTTTCTTAGCCACCTTTCCAGCAACAATTAGATAGTAATTTTCAAACATTATCTTCCAACACAGACATGGTTTGGAGACTCAAAGGTCACTACCAGAGGAGGTAGTTGAGGCAGAGACTATCACAACATTTAAGAAACAGTTAGACAGGTACATGGACAGGGCAGATCTGGAGGGAATGGAACAAATGCTGGCAGGTGGGACTGGTGTAGCTGGGACTAGTGTAGATGGTGTTTAAGAAGGAACTGCAGATGCTGGAAAATTGAAAGTAGACAAAGGTGCTGGAGAAACTCAGCGGGTGCAGCAGCATCTATGGAGCGAAGGAAATAGGCAATGTTTTGGGCTGAAACGTTGCCTATTTCCTTCGCTCCATAGATGCTGCTGCACCCGCTGAGTTTCTCCAGCACTTTTGTCTACTAGTGTAGATGGGACATGTTGCTCATTGTGGGTAAGCTGGGGTGAAGGGCCTGTTTCCATGCTGTATGACTCTACGACTGCAGATGGTGTAACCTGGAACAAAACAGAACCAAAGAGATGGTGGAACTCAGTAGGTCAGGCAGCATCTGTAGAGGCAAAGAGATGGTTTACATTTTGAGTCGAGACCCTGTATCAGGACAGATTCATGGATGTGTTTTATTTGAGATTAACCGCAATTAACAAACGGCATTTGTTTGTGGAATGTGTTGCACGAAAACAGGATGCATTGAATAAACGTGCACATTGCGTCAGCATAGTCATAGAGCGATACAGCATGGAAACGGGCTGTTTGGTCAAACTTGCCCACATGGACCAACATGTCCCATGTACACTAGTCGCAACCGCATGCCTTTGGCCCATATCCCTCTAAACCTGTCCTATCCATTTCCATGTCTAAATTTAGTTTAGTTTACGTTTAGAGATACAGTGTGGAAACAGGCCCGTTGGCCTACTGAATCCACATCGACCAGCGATCCCCATACACTAACACTATCCCACACACTCTGTGTGAGATAGTAGGATAATACAAAACTAGTGTGAACGGATAATCTAGGGACAATTTACATTTTTATACCAAGCCAATTAACCCACAAACCTGTACGTCTTTGGTGTGGGAGGAAACCGATCTCGGAGAAAAACCACATGGTCACGGGGAGAACATACAAACTCCATACAGGCAGCACCGGTAGTCAGGATCGAATCCAGATCTTTAGCATTGTAAGGGAGAAGGAACTGCTAGCCATTTTGTCGCCCTTTTTTAAACCTTGCCATAGTAGCTGCATAATGAGTAATGTATAATAAAGAGTGATTACTGCATTCCCTGCACAAACTCTGAGGATCCCAGCAGGTTAATATCCACATTCCATCTGTGTGTGTTACTACAGCTAATCTGCCGAACACGTCAGTATACTGTGCAAGAGATGCAGTATCGAACCAGCAGAAGTATCCATCATGTCTCCGTGCCTTGCTGTCCCCTCACCATCAAAGCTGAGAGTCACCACTGCAATCTCCGATAAAATGAGTGTACTTTCACAATATGGACCACAGCAGTTAAAGAAACTGGGCAGCACAGTGGCGCAGTGGTAGAGTTGCTGCCTTACAGTGCTTGTAGCGCCTGGGCTCAATTACGACCACGGGTGCTGTTTGTACGGAGTTTCTACATGCTCTCCATTACCACTTGGGTTTTGGGGGTATATTTGGCTTGGTATAAGTGTAAATTGTAAATTGTCCCTAGTGTATGTTTAGGGTAGTGTTAATGTGCGGGGATTGCTGGATTTGGTGCCAGTTTCCGCGCTGTATAACTAAACTAAACTAAATACAGTCCTGTTTTCACGCTGCATCTCTAAAGTCTAAAGACTAAAGACTAACGAAAAGACAGTTCTTTACTCACGGTTTGTTTTCAGGTGCGACAGTTCCATCTTGACAACGTCTTGTGAGTTTCTAATCTCAGGGAACATCTGGGTGACTGAAACCAGTGATAGGCATTAATATGTACATATATTTTTTTGTGGCGTTTATTTTTGTTAGAAGTAAGTACAATAGTGTGGTACTTGAGTACCTAATACATACATACATATTTCCATTCTTGTACAACTTCGTATTTTTGACTTAATAATAAAAGAACAGTGGAAGAAAAAAGAAATAAAGAGTGTCGGAATAGATAGACAAGCGAGTAGGAACAGATAATAAAATAAATAAAGGACAAAGAGAAGCTGAAAAGATTGAAATAGAAGGAGAAAGTAAAGAAAAGAGAATAGACCTTGAAAAAGACCAGAAAGTGTAGAGTCGTGAAAAGATAATTAACAAACAAAAAGTGATATTATAATATCCTAAAATAAAGATATTATAACTAAAAACAAACCACCAACAGGTGGTAGAAAAATTCTTATCGACTTCCGTAGATGTTTTTATATGTTTTGCTCTGCCCCCTTGACCAATTATTATTAATTGGAAGAGAGAGCGATACAAAGTTAAAAAAAAATATAAAATAAAACGCACTCCGATAGATAGATTAGAAATGTATCTTCAAAGAGGAAAAACAAAATAAAAGAGAGTTTCCAACGTTAAGTATATACTTAGATATAACAGTGAGTATGTTAATTATATATCCATATCGATCGATATGCCAAGATCTATTACAATTAAGTCTCAAACATTTGTATCAGACAACAGTGGGCCCCAAGGGGTTAACCTTGGAGCCTGCTGTTGTCCGACACAAAAGCCCGGATAACTTCCAAGTACCCTTGGATAACTTCCAGGTATCTGAGTCTCCTCCCCTCCACTTTGCGCGCAATTTAAACTAAATCTACTATATCCATAAAATTTATTAGTATGTTAATACTTATCAATCACATTTAACTCGTTATTCTTATATTTAGCAAGTAATTAACATCATGAAATAAACAACAGCCATTATTACGCTATGCCTTCATATTACACAATTTTATTAATTATATTTTATGTTAATATATAATTGTGTGTTTCTTAAATCATAAGTTTCTATCTACAAATCCTTAATGTTTTAACCCTATTAAACAACTCCCCTTCCCATTCCCGCACTGACCTTTCTGCCCTGGGCCTCCTCCATTGTCAGAGTGAGGCCACACGCAAATTGGAGGAACAGCACCTCATATTTTGCTTGGGCAGCTTACAAACCAGCGGTATGAATATTAATTTCAGTAATTCCAACAAACCCCTGCATTCACTCTGTTTGTATCCCCTTGTTATCAACTCCTCCACAGCCAACAATGGAGCATTGTGGGCTCTTTAGTTGTCTTACCGGCCCTGATTTGTTCTGTACCTTTTCATAACACTCATTTCCCTCTCCCCAATATGCTTTTTGCATATCTTTCATTTATTTGTCCTATGTATCTTCTATATCTCTTACTTCCCTTTCCCCTGACTTTCAGTCTGAAGAAGGGTCTCGACCCGAAACGTCACTCAATTCTCCAGAGATGTGGCCTGACCCACTGAGTTACTCCAGTATTTTGTGACTATCTTTGGGATATTTGTTATGTGGGTAATCCGTACCCTTTGGAACAGAAAGGCCCTGAGAGAATCTGGTAAAGGGAGCTAGATAAACAACTGAAAGGAAAGATTTCGCTTTCTGTAATTTCTGTAATTTCAAGTAACCCTTGCGTTTCCTCTCACTCCATTCCTCCCCCACCCTCGTCATCCAAAAAAGATTTAGTGTTCCCACATGTCTCCATCTCTGTGAATCAGAAGCACTCTGCCAAAGAACTGGGATTTCTGGCCTACCAGTTGGTTATTCAAGCAAATAGAAACAAGAAAGGCCCTCAGAAATTCCCACAGGGCACCATTGAATATTGGTGCAGCCCCAATGAGAGGAAGGGTGCATCCTACATCACAGATCTCAAGGGGACTCACGTATACTGGACCAGGTTTGGTCCTCTTCGCCCTACAAAGTCGAGCGCACCAATTGCGACCCCCCAAGCCCAATGTGTGGTTGCAATCTCTACCACAGTACCCACTAAATCCAGAAGCCCGAGGGGGTATACAGCAACTTGTTACCTCTCTATTACACCAGGGAAGTTTGGTCCCTTGCCAATCACCATGTAACATTGCCATATTCCCTGTTCCCAAGCCAGGACTCGCAGAATGGTGGCTGGTACAAGACCTACGGGCCATCAACGATGTTGTCATCCCCATGCACGCCATTAGACCAAATCCTGCGACCATCTTGAGTCAGGTACCAGCAGACGCCACCGTCTTCACTATAATTGACTAGCAACACACCTTTACTGCCATGCCCCTGCACCTGGATAGCCAATACCATTTTGCCTTCACCTACGAGGCGCGACAATACACCTGGACACGACTACCCCAGGGGTACATCCATTTGCCTACCATCTTTTCCCAGATTCTGAGCGGCCAGCTGACAACTCTCCGATTGCCCGATGGCTCCGCGGTGATACAATATGTTGACGATCTCCTCCTGGCAGCATAGGCCCCATGAGGTACTGTCAAAGGCACGCCTCTGTTGGGGGGTACATACTACCCAAAAGGAACGTTGGCCAGGGGCTGTCACAAGTTAAATCCCTGGGCATACTGCTCAGTGCAAATGCAAGCGCCTTGACATTCACACGGATTGACCCCACCGTTGCCCAGGAGACCCCCTGCACTCCTAAACAGATGCGAGCCTTTCTGGGCCTTGTGAACGTTTGTCGCCAATGGGTTCCCAACATCGCACTTTACACCAAACTACTCTCCCCCTTGGCCTCTGCCAATGCCCCACGCCAGTTCACCCTTTCTGCTGAGCAGGTCGCTGCATTCTGTGCACTGCCCCTGCGGTGGGCCGACCTCAGTACGACCGACCTTTCCAGCCACGATTGACCCACCAACAACAACAACAACACACAATGAAGACAATACTATTCCAACCCTGACTGGACTTAATGCAATACAGGGGGAGAATGTATTTTTATCTATGAGCTATGAACCTGCTTCCTACGTTAGTACGAGTGCTTGTTGGGTATGCACCCATATCCCTCATAACAGTGCTGTGAGTGAAAAGGTTATTGATCCTTGCTCTGCTTCCATCTTTGATTGTCAAATTCACTGGAATTTAGAAGGATGAGCGGGGGTCTTCCGGTATCCTACTCTCACAGCTGGGCAACTCCAGGAGAAACACAGCCAGACTAGCTGCTTCAGGGAACTTCCTGAAGTGACATGGGTATTTGATTGCTGGGGTATGTTGGTTGAGAAGGGCCTTGGGGAGAAGGGCCTGTTTCTGTGCTGTATGACTCTATGACGACAATATGTCCAGAACAGCCACCGTGGTTTTAAGGCGGAAAATACACTGGGAGATTATGTACTGAAAGTGAAGAAAGCTTTGATAACAGAATACGAAGAGGATTTATCCAGGTAATTAAGTGAAGAACATGCTTAATTTTCGATTTTGTTCAGAATTTTCCATTTTATATCCGCATGGCTTAGTTTTTCTCATTCTATTCATTACTGTTCGACTGGGCAGCTCCAGCAGCCTTACAATTACCAAAGCAGTATCCAACACAAGAAGCTGCATGTACTGGTAACTGCTGGCATTAAGCCATTTCAATTGATTCTATCACAGGCGCTCCCTGTATCCTACACATCCCTCCCAATATCTTTCCACCTCCTGAACACTAAATTGCATCTCTTGCTTTCCAAGTTCTGACAACGTTTGAGAAACCTCCAGACAGATACATGGATAGGACAGGTTTAGCAGGATATGGGCCAAATGCAGGCAGGTGGGATTAGTGTAGATGGGACATGTTGGACGGTGTGGGCAAGTTGGGCTGAAGGGCCTGTTTCCACGCTGTATCACTATGACTCTAAGATGGCGCCCAAGCCAGGTGGTCTTCTGTCTGCAAGTCACAGAGGTGGATCTGCAATCACGCATACAATCGCCCCACACCTTTAAATCTCTTCTCCGACGGCAGCATATCTTACTTAAACTATGCCCTACTTAGTCTCCTCTATTTAAGTTATTCCCTATCCGTACTCTGTGGATGGCTCGATTGTAATCATGTATTGTCTTTCCGCTGACTTGTTGGCACGCAACAAAATCTTTTCACTGTACCTCGGTACACGTGACAATAAACTAAACACAAGCTCCAACAAGTTGTTGCAGACCTGAAAATTTGACTTGCTCTCTTTCCACAGATGCTGCCTGACCTACCGGGGTTTTCCTGCATTTCCCCGTCCCCGAGCCGCAATGGATGTAATGTTCTATGGAGCTCTCCCGGGAAAGATGGGAGGACAGGAAGTCCAGGGAGCAATATAAATGTGACTCTGATTTGATGTGGAATACTCACCAACATCCCTGATCTCTGAGACCTCCATCTTGTCATCATCCTGGGACAGTCTCTTTTCACCAAACCTCTGGACGACTGAAGTGGAATTAAAAGTTCAGAAAGAAAAACTCGGCTTTAAGTTTGTTTAAAGATACAACATGGAAACAACCCCTCGGCCAACTAAGCCCACGTTGACCATCGATCACCCGATCACACTAGTCATTCCACTTTCCCATCCACTCCCATATAGTGGCCAATTAACCTACAAACCCACACGTCTTTGGGATGAGGGAGGACTCAAAAGCACTCGGATAAATCTCACAACTTTGCTCCTGTTCTAACAACTTTGGTCCTATTCATGTCATGACCAAATAAATGCTTCCAATGTGCCTCTGCGACTATGAGTTCCACTAGCAGTAAATCTTCGGCAGCGCCCCAGTGCTGCTATCCTGCATCCTGTACGGAGATCCAGGAGTGGGCTTTGGCGTCTTGCACTCGATGCATGTTAGTGCCTCCAATACTCCAAATCTGGACAATTTGCTCTGTGGAATTGTAGGGAGCCTCTGCAGCATCACACTGTGATGGCTTTTTCTGCTGCTTGTCCAGCAGGGACTGCATCTATGTTCCCATAAGGTCAATAGACAATGGACCATAGGTGCAGGAGTAGGCCATTCGGCCCTTCGAGCCAGCACCGCCATTCACTGTGATCATGGCTGATCATCCACAATCAGTACCCCGTTCCTCCCTTCTCCCCATATCCCCTGACTCCACTATCACCCCAGTCATTCCCTCTTCTCCCCTCTCCCCTCAGACAGTAGATACAAATGCTTCAAAGCTTCCATTGAGACCAGACTCGGACTTCCCCGTAGTTACCAGACTACTGAACTGTCCTCCCATGGGCTTAGGTGTAGTTCCGATCTTCCAACCAACCTCATTGTGGACCCTACACTTTCTCTGTAGCTGGAACACCATATGCTGCTCTGGTATTTCCTTCTTTGCAACACCTGTTGTACTTGTGGATGGCTTGATATGGTACAATTTTGTAGCTTTTCACCGTATCTCGCTACATGAGACAACCATGAGCCATTACCACACTTACTGGTGCTCTGTAGCTTTGAAAGCTCGATGGTAAAACCGGCCTGGGAAGTGCTTATTTCACCGAACATCTGCATAACTGAAATAAAAACAGAGCTTTTGTAATCATCCTCAGCATAGATACATTTGGAACTGAAATGTATTTCCATTGAGACTGAACCATTTAAAGTTAAATATACTTCTACTAAAGTGAGATCCGGGCCAAACAGATGGGTCCCAGGCTAGAAAAGGAAAAAGATGTAAGTTCTCACTTGGGAAAGGACCAGGGGAGATGTCCCAGAGGAATTACAGAATGGCTAGAGCATAAAAGAAGGCCACTCAGCCTTTCATGTCTATACTAGCTCTGGGGAAAATCAAGTTTGGTCATCTCAACACCCACCAACCGCCCATTGAGTATGAAGTCTTTCCTTTCAGTTGTTTATCTAGCTCCCTTTACCAGTTTCTCTCCGGATTTCTTTGTTCCAAAGTGAATGGATTGCCCATAGAACAAATAGGCTGAAGATAGACACAAAATGCTGGAGTAACTCAGCGGGTCAGGCAGCATCTCTGGAGATAGGCAATGTTGCTGGTCGAGACCCTTCTTCAGACTGAAAGTCAGGGGAGAGGGTAATTAGCGTTATGAAAAGGTACAGGACAAATCAGAGACGGCACTGACAGCCAAAGAGCCCACAAGGGTCCATTGTTGGCTGTGGAGGCGGTGATAGCGAAAAGATGCGAACAGTGAAACTAGTAGGACAACTAGGGTAGGGAAGGGGGAAGGGATGGAGAGCGAGGGAATGTAAGGGTTACTTGAAATTAGATCACGGGGAGAACGTACAAACTCTGTACAGACAGCACCCATAGACAGGATCGAACCTGGGTCTCTGGCGCTGTGAGGCAGCAACTCTACCGCTGTGCCGCCCATACAGTGGAGTTCAAATGATACCTAATTAAATCCAACCTTGACTGTCCGTTGAGAAGCTACTGTAAGGGCACAGTAAAAGAGGGACTGTAAAGTTTTGCAGAAAAAGCAAGCAGAGAGACTGGATATAATATAATGATAATACATTCATTTTAGTTCTGCAATGACCCAAACATTCATAATTTAGAAGGGAAGGCACTAGCCCAGAACAATTATATGAGGATTGACTTTAATTGTTTCAGAATTCAACACTTACTTTTATCTTTTATCTGTGAGCGTTCTAGTACAAAGTTGGAGTTTGAGCTTCTCATTTCAGTGAACATCTGCAATACTGGAACATAAAGAGGAACAAGTTATTGATAGCTGCTGTCTGATGAAGGTACATAAAATAAGGAGAGGCATAGATAGGGTAGATAGTAAGAATCTATGTTCCCATAGTTTGGGTCCCAAAAACAAGGGGTACATTGAAAGTGAAGGGAAGGAGTTTTAAAGAGGATCTGAGAGGAAGGTTTTATACATAGAAACATAGAAAATAGGTGCAGGAGGAGGCCATTCAGCCCTTCGAGGCACCATCACCATTCATTGTGATCATGGCTGATCCTCCGCTATCAATAACCCGTGCCTGCCTTCTCCCCATATCCCTTGACTCCCCATGCCCCTAGAGCTCTATCCAACTCTCTCTAAAATCCATCCAGTGATTTGGCCTCCACTGCCCTCTGTGGCAGGGAATTCCATAAATTAACAACTCTCTGGGTAAAAAAGTTTTTTCTCACCTCAGTCTTAAATGACCTCCCCTTTATTCTAAGACTGTGGCCCCTGGTTCTGGACTCACCCAACATTGGGAACATTTGTCCTGCATCTAGCTTGTCCAGTCCTTTTATAATTTTATATGTTTCTATAAGATCCCCCCTCATCCTTCTAAACTCCAGTGAATACAAGCCTAGTCTTTTCTGAGGAAGGGTCTCGACCCGAAACATCGCCTATCTCCTTCGCTCCTTAGATGCTGCTGCACCCGCTGAGTTTCTCCAGCTTTTTGTGTAACCCTAGTCTTTTCAATCTTTCCAATCTTTCCTCATATGACAGTCCCGCAATCCCAGGGGTCAATCTCGTGAACCTACGCTGCGCTGCCTCAATCACAAGGATGTCCTTCCTCAAATTAGGAGACCAAAACTGTACACAATACTCCAGATGTGGTCTCACCAGAGCCCTATACAACTGCAGAAGAACCTCTTTACTCCTGTACTGAAATCCTCTTGTTATGAACTGCGTTTATACATAGAAACATAGAAAATAGGCACAGGAGTAGGCCATTCAGCCCTTCGAGCCAGCACTACCATTCAATATGATTATGGCTGATCATCCAATATCAGGACCCCATTTCTGCGTTCTCCCCATATCTCTTGCTACCGTTAGCCCTAAGAGCTAAATCTAACTCTTTATTGAATACAGAGAGAGTGTTCAATATCTGAAATGCACTGCCAGAGAAAGGGTTGGGATCAGATTCAATCAGAGGCATTTAGGCAAGCACTTGAATAGGTGAATAAGGCAAGACATAAAAAGATATAGTCTTAATACAGGCAAATAGGATTTGTGTAAATGGGCAAAACGGTCAGCATGGATGTGATGGGCAGTACAAATCTATTACGCCGTTGTGTCACCATGTTTGTAAGTTCATAAGTGACAGGAGTAAAATTAGGCCATTCAGCCCATCTAGTCTACTCTGCCATTCAATCGTGGCTGATCTATCTTTCCCCCTCAACCCCATTCTCCTGCCTTCTCCCCATGTCCCATAACACCCGCACTGATCAAAAATCTTTCTATCTCTGCCTTCAAAACATCCAACCTGTTCTACCCGCAGGAACCCGTGATAAAGGGACATCTCCTGTCCCATCTGCATCTGGGAAAAGCTTGATGCCTTATGGCTTTGAGTGTGAGGCTGCCACACAGAAAACCTTTGCAAGCGCTCAACACTTACTGTTGTTCTTGAGCTGGGACAGTTCCACTTGAGCGTTTCTTATTTCACTGAACATTTGTGTAACTGAAATGGAAAATAGATTTAGAGTTCACAGCAGTGGAACCGGTGTAATCAACTCCAGAGACTCAGATTTTATCTCCATCCAACTGACAAGAAACCATCGGTCAGGTTACACTCCTAGATATCAGCGGCACTGGTAATGGGGAGAGGAGAGAAGAGGTTGGAGGGAGAGACGGGGAGAGAAAGGGGAAGGGGTAGCGAGATTTAGGGAGAGGTAGGAGAGGAACATGGGGAAAGAGAAAGAGAAGTTCTGAGGAAGGTAACAAGAGGATGCAGAGCAGAGTTGGAGGATGTAGAGAGAGAGCACGGGGAGGGAGGAGAATGGGGACGATGAGAGGGGCGATGGAACGAGACTCAGACCCTTCCTCGGACTGAATGCGAAATCAGAGGAGGTTCAGTGCAGAGAGGGGAATGAAAAGTGGGAAAGAGGGAAGAGTGGAGATAAGAGAGGTAGCGTGGATGGAGGATGGTGGGAATGGGGAAATAGAGGAGGGACAGAAGGAAAGAAAGACGTGAAACGAAGGAATGGGGAAAAGTGATGAGGAAAGGTGGGAGCAAGGAATATGGTGAAGGAGACAGGGAGGGAGGGAGGGGAAAATATTTGGACATTTTTTGAAGGGGGTTGGCGGTTCGACACAGGGTCATTTTCATATGGTTTGATATTGTTCCTGCTTCCAGTTAACCCTTTTGCTCACCTCAAGTTGACCACTATGGCCCCATGTCTGGCTGAGACCTGGTGTTGACACTGGCTGACAAATGCCAGAACTAAGCCCCATCCTGTGGCACAGAGAGGCCAGTATCAACCCCTTGTCACCAGGGGTGGTGGTAGTGGCGGCAGATACAAGCACTATCACGAGTACTTGTGTCATTTTGTTGGCGCCAGAAACGTGGCGAACATTTTGTGCACGTTGTGTATTGCGTGCAAAAGCTATGGATTTCTCTGTACCAAGGTACATGTATGTGACAATGGAGTATCATTGAATCATTGATTAGTGGCATTAAAGAGGCTTTTGGATAGGCACATGGACATGCGGGGAATGTAGGAATATGGATTACGTGCAGCAGACGTTTAACTTAGATTAGCTTGACAACATGTTCACCATGGACGTTGTGGGCCGAAGGGCCTGTCGCTGTGCCGTACTGTTCTGTGCTGTATATTCTATGTACCCACCTATTACTTGTGAAGGAAAGAACTGCAGATGCTGGTTTACATCAAAGGTAGACACAAAATGCTGGAGTAACTCAGCGAGACAGGCAGCATCTCTGGAGAGAAGGAATGGGTGATGTTTCGGGTCGAGTCTGAAGAAGGGTCTCGACATGAAACGTCACCCAGTCCTTCTCTCCAGAGATACTGCCTGTCCCGCTGAGTTACTCCAGCATTTTGTGTCAGCCTATTACCTGCTCTCTTTAACCCTCTCTTCACTTCATTATACTGGTCACTGGTTGTTTACCGTCTAGTCTTTCAGTCCAGCAGAAGGATCCTGACACAAAATATCAACTGTCCATTTCACTCCACAGATGCTGAAGGACTGAGTTCCTCCAGCTGCATTTTTTCTCTTGTGCCACCAATGATCTTTCATCTTTTCTTGCCTCTCTACATTTCCCTTTCTCCTATATTTCCTCAATCATTATAATTTCTTTCGACTTTGCGCAGAGAAACAGCTCAGAAACGGGCCGCACCAACCAGCGATCACCCCGTACACTAGCAGTATCCTAAACACTAGGGATAATTCACAATTTTACAGACGACAATCGGTCTGCAAAACTGTACATCTTTGGAGTATGAGAGGAAATACCTCATGCGGTCACAGGGCGAATGTACAAACTCCGTGCAGTCAGGAGCTAGCTCTAGCTCCAGCTCCAGCTCCAGCTCCAGCTCCAGCTCCATCTCCAGCTTCATCTATAGCTCCAGCTCCAGCTCCAGCTCCAGCTCCAGCTCCAGCTCCAGCTCCAGCTCCATCTCCAGCTCTAGCTCTAGCTCTAGCTCTAGCTCTAGCTCTAGCTCCAGCTCCAGCTCCATCTCCATCTCCAGTTCTAGCTCTAGCTCTAGCTCTAGCTTCACCTCAAGCTCCAGCTCCAGCTCTAGCTCCATCACCAGCTCCATCTCCAGCTCTAGCTCTAGCTCCATCTCCAGCTCTAGCTCTAGCTCTTGCTCCATCTCCAGCTCTAGCTCGAGCTCCATCTCCAGCTCTAGCTCTAGCTCTTCCTCCATCTCCAGCTCTAGCTCTAGCTCCATCTCCAGCTCTAGCTCTAGCTCTTGCTCCATCTCCAGCTCTAGCTCGAGCTCCATCTCCAGCTCTAGCTCTAGCTCTTCCTCCATCTCCAGCTCTAGCTCGAGCTCCATCTCCATCTCCATCTCCATCTCCAGCTCCATCTCCAGCTCAAGCTCAAGCTCCATCCCCAGCTCCATCTCCAGCTCTAGCTCTAGCTTTGCTCCATCTCCAGCTCTAGCTCTAGCTCCATCTCCAGCTCTAGCTCGAGCTCCATCTCCATTCCCATCTGCAGGATCGCACACAGGTCTCTAGTTCTGCAAGGCAGCAACTCTACCGCTGCCCCACTATGCCACTCTTTCTCATCCCCTTGTTTCTCTGCGTAGAGACTGTTGGTCTCAGTTACTTGTCCTGCACATCCCGGCCCCCTTATTGTATTTTTATCAACTCACACTTCCAGCAAGTTACTGCAACAAACATCTCCTGGGCCAGTTCCCCCGTTCGCAGAAGGCCGCAGTACTTACATAGAAATACTCCAGCGACGAGAATGCCTGCAGACAGCAGAATGGAGAGGCCCAAGAGAAAGGAGATGACAAAAGCACGATGGCATCCTCTGGCAGGTTCTGATCTTCGACCTGCAAAATGACAAAATGAAGACTGGAGGGAGCAAGGAAAGATGTTTGGAAATCGTGCTTGGTGTTGAACGTTGCGGTAGTTGCGTATAATTTTATTCTGCCAATCCTGTATGAAAAAGATGTCCTTCAGGTTCCAGCTAAATCTTCTGCAAAGTCTAAAGCACATCAGCGCCTCTAATTCCTGAGAAGATTACAGAGAGTCGGTATGTCAAAGAGGACTCTCCCGAACTTCTGCAGGCGCACAGCAGAGAGCATGCTGACTGGTTGCATCGTGGCTTGGTTCGGCAACTAGAGCGTCCAGGAGCTGAAAACAGTGCAGAAAGTTGTGACCACTGCCCGGTCCATCATCAGCTCTGACCTCCCTACCATCGAAGGGATCTATCGCAGTCGCTGCCTCAAAAAGGCTGCCAACATTATCAGAGACCCACAACATCCTGGCCACTCACTCATCTCTCCGCTACCATCAGGTAGAAAGTACAGGAGCCTGAAATCTGGTACATCCAGGTTCAGGAATAGCTACTTCCCCACAGCCATGAGACTGTTAAACTCTCCATCAAAAAAACTCTGAACTACAACAGCCTATTGCACTTTATCTGTTTATTTACGTGTATATATATGGTCTATGCTATATAGACACACCGAACTGCTCTGTATTTATGCTTACAATATTCTGTTGTGCTGCAGCAAGCAAGAATGTCATTGTCCTATCTGGGACACATGACAATAAACACTCTTGACTTGACTTGCTGAAGTGAGTTATAGGTTTTGTATCTAGTCGGGCCTTGACAACAGGACCAAGCTCCCACTAAACAGACTCAAGCCAGTCTCACCAGATTAACCATGCGTATCACTGCTAGTTATACAGAGGGAAATGGAAGGATTTCTGACCCCATTACTCTGCTCACTCTGTGTTAACCCGTTCACTCTGTGTTAATCACCAGCAGTGAAAGGGAGGCGAGTGAACAAACTCTGACACCATCACTATTTTCATTGTGTAACTGTGCTGTCTTTGTAACAACTAAGTGACGCAACTGGTAGAACTGCTCCTCACAGCGCCAGAGACCCGGGTGCGATCCTGATCTTGGCTGCTGTCAGTGTGGAGTTTGCACGTTTCCCCAGCTGAGGGTTTCCTGTGGGTGCTTCAGTTTCCTCCCACACCCCAAAGAAATGCAGGGTTATAATTTAGAGGCTAAAGGCTTTTGGTGAAAGGACACAACATGCTGGAGTAACTCAGCAGGTCAGGCAGCATCTCTGGAGAAGATGAATAGGTGACGTTTCAGAAAAAGAATTCTGAAGAAGGGTCTCGACCTGAAATTTCACCTATCCATGTCCGCCAGAGATGCTGCCTGACCTGCTGAGCTACTTCTTCTGTGTATTAACCAGCATCTGCAGCTTTTTACTTCTGCAGGGTGATAAGTGAATTGGCCCTCTGTAAACTGCCTCTGTGTGTAGGGAGTGGATGCTAAAGTGGGATAACATAAAACAAGTGTGAATGGGTGATCTATGGTCGGCGTGGATTCAGTGGGCCACAGGGTCTTTTTCTTACAATCAATCAACAAGGGAGATTGTTTGGCCGGAAATCTTTGCATCCAATTAGAAAGTGAGCTTTCACTGCAGTAATTGATCTGAAGGTTTATATTCTGATGTCAATTATTCAGCAAATTACTTCTCAGGGAACCTAATCCCATTCCAGGAGCTGGCTGCCACTGTGTACCTGGTCTGCTCTCCTTTCTTCCCTTCACTTCCACACTCTGCTGATCAGGGCACGATGCACTGATGGTCTCCCCGATGACATCCAGCTCCATGGTTTCTGCCTGCAGAACGATCCACCTTTGGGAAGAGAGCACATGCGTCTGATGACAATAGTGCTACCTTCTCTCCCCCTCTGCCTCTCCCCCTCTCTATCCTCTCACCCCCCTCTCTCTCTCCCCCCTGACTCCCTGTCTCCTTCCCCTCTCTCTCTCCATGCGGCCCATACAGTTTATCTGAGTTTTGACATTTTTGATGATCACAAAATCTCTCACGACAGAGCGTGGGAAATTTGTGATCAGCTTGAGGGCGTGGGAATTTGTACAAATGTGTGATTCTCACGCTCAAAGCTTGAGAGTTGGCGGCCTTGACTCTCTGACAGAGATAACACACAGGAAATGGTTACCAGGTAATCTTGTTTAGCAATCTCACACTTAGCCGCGACTGAACTCTCATTTCCTGTCTTTCAAGCCACTGTTTCTGTCTTTCTCTCGTGCTAGAGGAACTCTGTGGGTCAGGCAGGTTCCGGTGGGGGAGGTGGGGACGAATGAACAGGCAAACGTTTCATGTCTGGACCCTTCTTTAGGTTGATTCAAGTCACCCAGAAAATCCATTCCCTCCCCAGATGCTGCCTGACCCATCGAGTTCCTCCAGCACTTGGTGCTTTACTCAAGATTCTTATCATCTGCAGTTTCTTGTGTCCCCAATATCTGTCATTTTATTTATAGAAGCCTTGTGAACATTGCAGGACACAAAGTGTTAGAGTAACTCAGCAGGTTAGGCAGCATCTCTGGAGAACATGGATGGGTGACGTTTTGGGTCGAGACCCTTCTTCTGTAAACATTGACAACTCTGGGGTTGAGCATGGAGTGTGTGAAGAACAACTTGGCAGCAATTACACAGCTAATCCAGCGATCTCAACAGCAAATGTATTTTCTGCGTAATGGATTACATAGTAAGAGCAATGTCTGCATTTGTTTGTTCCTCAACTCTATGGGCAGCATCACCAGATGTTCAGGCATTAACACTTGCAGTGATATTGTGAATGTGGGTTATGTGGGATGAGTTGTCCACTGAGGCTGTACTTCCCATTGTGTTCTGATGCATTCTCACACTCTCTTTCCACACAATCCATCCCAAACCCACCTGTCCTCTCTCAATTTGATTGTTTGCCCTCACACCACCACTCTGCCCAAATTCCATATGTCTCATGCACTGTTTCTCTCACTCAGCCCCCTCCCTTCACAACCACCATTTCCCTCTTCCCAGATCCCTCCTGGTCCCCATTTGACTCTCCCCCCTTTTCTCTCCATGCTCACTCCATTTTTTCAACCTTCTTCCCCCTCACTTTCTCCACACTCCAGGCCCCAACTTTCCTCTCTCTCCACACATGCCCCTGACTGTCTCCCTGTGTCACCGCATCTCTCTCACATCCTCCCTCTGTTTACACAATCTCCCTCTCCCGCCAGCACATACCCACACCACACTCCAACACTGTCTCTCACTTCCTCTCTCATACCGTGTAACCCTCTCACGCAATCTAGTTTGTCTCCACTGTTTCCTTCATTCTCCATCTACCCAATCTCCACACATCAACCTTCTCCATCAAAGCCATTTCTCCATGTAGGCTGTCTGTGTGGAGTTTGTGCGTTCTGCCCCTGACTGTGTGGGTTTTGTCCGGGTGCTCTGGTTTCCACCCGCTCTCCAAAGACGTGCAGGTTTGCAGGTTAATTTAGCTTTGGTAGATATTGTACATTGTCCCCAGTGTGTAGGATAGTGCTAGTGTATGGGGTGATCGATGGTTGGCGCGGACTGGGTGGGACGAACGGCCTGTTTCCTCGCTGCATCTGAAAACTAAACTAAACTAATCCCAAATTCTCTCTTCCATACTTCATTGTATCTCTCTATTCTCCAACCTTCTCACTCCCTCTTGCTACTGATATTCTAATATCACAATCACCCTCACTCTTTGCTTCCACACTCCATCCTCACACCTTCCCCACCCTCTCGTCATATTGTTTACAACAATAGCTTTGCTTTAGACAGTTAGAGATGCAGCGAATGAAACAGAGCCTCCGGCCCACCGTGTCCGCGCTGACCAGCGATCACCCCATACACTAGCACTGACCTACATACTGGGGACAATGTACACTTCACGGAAACCAATTAACCTATAAACCGACACCTCTTTGGAGTGTGGGAGGAAATCAGAGCACCTGAAGGAAGCACATGCGGACTCGGGGAGAATGTGCAAACTCCATACAGACAGCACCCATAGTCAGGATCGAACCTGTGTCTCTGGTGCTGTAAGGCAGCAACTCCACCGCTGTGCCACTGTGCTGCCCACCTGACCATGCCCCTTCCATACTAGGCTAGCTCTCTTCTCCCTCTTTCACAATCTCTCGTCTCTCCGTCATCGTGCTAACACCCTCACCTTCCTCTTTTCAAACTGTCCCCTAGCTCTGCACTCTGCCAGACTTTTTGTCTGAGTTTCCTTCTCACTATGTTCTTCTCTCTCCCTTTCTTTTCACAATCTGCTTCCCACACCTTTGCTCTATCTCTCTCTCTCTCCCTCTCTCCCTCTTTCTCTCTCCCTCTCTCTGTCTCTCTCTCTCTCTCTCTTTCTTCTCCCCCACCCCTCTCTCTCTCGCTCTACCCCCCCCTCTCTTTCTCTCTCCCTCCATCTCTCCCTCTCTCCCTCTCTCTCTTCCTCCCCGCCTTGCACTCTCCGCCATCGCCCTCACTCTATCTCTCTCTCCACATTCTCCCTCTAAACCTATCCCTCTTTCTCCACATTATCCCCTCTCTTCCTACGCATCTGTTGATCACTTGCGTCATGTTCACCTTGCATTGATGGTGATTCGAGTTGACCACCACCATGTCCTACTGGGACCCTGGTCAAAGACACTGGTCAATGACTTTGTACATCAGTCTAATGACACACAGCACATTATTGCCTCGTCACGAGCATCTTGACCCTTGCCTCAATGCCGACTGTGGGATTCATCACTTACCCAGGTCATGGGATCATTTGATGTCAAGTTCCAAGGCTGGCTGAGTACCCCAGATGGAACAGAAGAATAGAAGGCTGAGAGGGAACGGTACAAACCCTCTGCTGATCGCCTCTGACTTTCCAGCCCCGTGGAAATGTGATAACGAGAGGAAGAGCCAATCCAGGATAAATAATGTAGGATGTGAAGTGAGGTCGGCATTCTGAGTTTGCATTTGCTATTTCGATTCTGTGGTTTTTTTATTTCCCTCAACAACATCAAAAACGTTAACGAAAAATTTCAATTTGTTGACATTTTATCAGAGAGAGGAAAGGACATACACGTACCCGCCAAGTTATTAGTGAGTAGGTTTATTATTGTCGTGTGTACCGAGATACAGTGAAAAAAGATTGTGTTTGAAAATCTTTGTAAAAGTTGTGCAGGATTCCGTAATCCTGCATTAGTTTTAGATGTTAATTCAGAGCTCAGTCTATCCACTGCTTGCCCCCCTCTCCTTGTATAGGGTACATTCCTCTGGTGATGTAGAAATATGGCACATTCCCACTGGTGTACAGCGGATGGTGCCCATTCCTTTTGATACCATTTAGGTTAGTTTACTTTTGGTTTAGTTTCAAGATACACCGCTTAATCAGGCCCTTCGGTCCACCAAGTCCATGCCGACCAGTGGTCCATACACACTAACACTATCCTACACACACTGGGGAAAAATTACAATTTTACTGAAGCCAAATAACCTACAAACCTGTACATCTTTGGATTGTGGGAGGCAACCGGAGCACGCGGAGAAAACCATGCCGGTCATGGGGAGATCGTACAAACTCCGCACAGACAGCACCCTTAGTCAGGATCGAACCCGGGACTCAGGCGCTGTAAGGCAGCGGCTCTACCACTGCGCCACTGTGCCGCCCGAGTTCAATGGCACAACAAACCTCAAGGGCTTGGCAATATAATGCAATGTAGCTAGGCCGCCATATATGAAGGGCAATCGGGAAATATAAGCAAGAGCTAAACTCATTGTTGTCAGGTTCATATTGGAGCCACCGATGATTGCAGCCTATTCATAGCAATAGTTAGAGGGGTTTTTTTTACAATATGCCAACATCCATGGTCCTGTGCTCTGTAGCTAAGTGAGGAAGTGCATTGATTTTGATCTTCCAGAATTCCTTAGATTCCAGGATACTTCCCTTGGCTTGGAAGCCGGCAAATGAAGCGCACAGTTTGTGGGAGAATTAAAACAAAAACAGGGAAACGCAGAACAACATAATTTAGCAGCAGTACAGGACAACTTAGTTCCATTTATTGTGTAGGAAGGGGCTACAGATGCTGGATCATACGGACGATAGGCACAAAGTGCTGGAGTAACAGCGGGTCAGGCAGCATCTCTGGAGACCCTTCTACAGACTGAGCGTCAGGGGAGAGGGAAACTGGAAGTATGAAAATGTTCAGAACAAATCAGAGCTGGCACCGATGACCCAGGAAAGGTGAAGCCCACAATGGTCCATTTTTGGCTGTGTAAGAGGTGACAATGAAGGGGTATATGGATGTGAACAGTGGAACAATCAGGATGACTAGGGTGGGAGAGGGGTGGAGAAAGAGGAAATGCAGAGTGGGAGTGAGTGAGGGTTTGAGTGGGTACGGGAATGAGAGGACGTTCCCGCAGAGAATACAATGTGCTGGAGTAACTTTGTGGCGCAAGCGATGTTGCCTGCTCCACGGAGTTACTCCAGCACACTGTATCCAAGCTAATGTCCACTGCTCAGATTCTGCATCGCTCCTTTATTCTACTCCAACATCGCAAAGAACCACCGTTCAGGTATATCCGAAGAAGGCACCCGATGTTGCCTGCCCCACGGAGTTACTCCAGCACATTGTATTCTCTGCGGGAATGTCGTGGGGTCATAAAGGCAACCTGGCCTAACCTGTCCTTGCAAACCAGCAATGCCCATCTATGCGAATTAAATGTCCACGTTTTTCACTCATCTCATTCCCTATCCAAGAGTGAAGAGTGAAGAGTGTTTTATCGTCATAGAATGTCCCAGATAGAACAATGAAGTTCTCACTTGCAGCAGCACAGCAGAATATGTAAACATCGTACACCGCAAACTATATAATAAATGAGACAAAAATCATTTTTTCCAAGAAATGTTGGATCAAATTCGAGAATTGGAATATGTCAATGATCTCAGGGAAGTGGTATGAGGACACACACATTTTGTGCAATCATAACAATAATAGTCTCTGTAGTTCAGAGCTTATTTGAGGTTGTAGTGTGTAATAGCCTGATGGGTGTAACGAAGAAGCTATTCCTGAGCGATTACGGCGCGTCATACTTCAAAGCAGCGGCGTGAAATCACAGTAATTACAGTCGAAGTGATATAGTAAGACTCAGAAGACTAGAACCAGCAGATGATCTTTGCGATTATGAGGGTCGGGAGCAGAGGGCATGTAATCCCTCATCGTAACTACTCATAAAATAAAGATCAAACTTCAAACTGGTAAGTTCTCGTTTAATCTTACTATTTTACTTCAGAGTCACATGAGTGACTACGTGAAACATAGAAACATAGAAACATAGAAATTAGGTGCAGGAGTAGGCCATTCAGCCCTTCGAGCCTGCACCGCCATTCAATATGATCATGGCTGATCATCCAACTCAGTATCCCGTACCTGCCTTCTCTCCATACCCTCTGATCCCCTTAGCCACAAGGGCCACATCTAACTCCCTCTTAAATATAGCCAATGAACTGGCCTCAACTACCCTCTGTGGCAGAGAGTTCCAGAGACCCACCACTCTCTGTGTGAAAAAATTCCTTCACATCTCGGTCCTAACGGATTTCCCCCTTATCCTTAAGCTGTGACCCCTTGTCCTGGACCTCCCCAACATCGGGAACAATCTTCCTGCATCTAGCCTGTCCAACCCCTTAAGAATCTTGTAAGTTTCTATAAGATCCCCTCTCAATCTCCTAAATTCTAGAGAGTATAAACCGGGTCTATGCAGTCTTTGTTCATAAGACAGTCCTGACATCCCAGGAATCAGTCTGGTGAACCTTCGCTGCACTCCCTCTATGGCAAAGATTTCAAAGCACTGTGATTTCATGCTGTAGATCCAGTCCCATACGTCACACTGCTTCAGTTGACACAGGATTGAACAAATAATGCATTGAACATTGCTTAAATAAACCAATGGACATTTTAATAATAAACAAAACAGTAATAACATCTCTTTCCCAGGGGGAAATTACAAATGGAATTACAAAATAAATCAAACAGAACCCAAAACAGCATGCCCAAAACCTTGCACTGCCAGAACAGGTTTGTCATAGAACTTGGAAAACGTTGATTCCCTAGACCATCCTGCGGCACCGAGGATTTGATCTAGAGGCACATCCTGTGCCTTCGCTGCGGATGTTGATGCCGCCCTGGTGGAGTGAGATTTAAACACATGAGTGTCTACTCCAGCACAATCCAAAACCTGTTTCAACCACCTAGAAATAGTTTGTACTGACACCTTTTTATGAGTTTTTTTGTGGCCTCTGAGACTCTTAGTTACCTCGATATATTGACTCAGGTGCGTAACTACACACAACCTTCGGTCAACGGGGTATACGTTAAAGCTTACTTTGGTTCCAGCCATGCCTGGCCTGCTTTGTTTGATTAAATCATATGCATAAAACATCATTATCTACAGAAGAATACATGCTATCCAGCCGTAGCTTTTAAAATGTCTGAACCCGTTGCGCTGATACTAGCGCCATGAGCATAACCAAGTGTCTATGGTACTGATGATGAATTGGTACTGAATAATATGCATCTTTCAAATCTATGGTTGCCATATAAGAACCTTTTGATAACAACTGCTTAGCAGTACTGAAAGTATCCATTTTAAAATGCCTATACTGGACATAAGAATTTAGTCAGGTTTGGTCCAGAACGACTCGACACCCACCATCCTTTTTCTGCCTGGGGAATATATTGGACACAAATTGTTGAGGATGATATACCGTCCTTTCAATTTCACCTTTTTGGAATAAAACCCCAATTTCATCATTCACCTGTAGAGTTTCTGGTCTTGAAAAACCCAATACCCGACTAAGCGTATTTTGCCTAGTCCTGACATAACCTCAATTCGAGACCCCCGAAAACTGTCCAGTTAAAATAGATCTGATGTTATGCAGCACCATTCATCATAAAACAATTGCAACCTACCCCCAACCGGAGATTGTTCCCCAGAGGATATATCCTGCACTGAATCAGTTACCTGTACCTCCATAGCTGATCTCGGATTTCTCAACCTTCTGGCCATGTTGGGGGTGTACACAGGTGCATGTGAATGGCATGTAACTGGCAACGCTCTGCTTGGACCTGCTCCAACATCTGAAGCCCGTCTGAAGGGAAAAGGCCTGCGAGGCGGTATCCTGGCTGAGGGTGTGTAGGTCTTAATGAGGCCGATGGTTTGAGTCTCTTCCTCAAGGTCTTTAACCTGCTTTGCCAGGTCTGCACCAAATAAAACATTTGGCACCTGGATTTTGGAGGACTTGCATAGAGCCGCAAAGCATGGATTCAGTGTGGGCTTGATGGTGATCTTCCGGATGCAGTTTAACTCAAAATGAGCATTGCACAGCAGGGCCAACATATCCTGCTGTATTCAGGACATCGGCGCTCCTTGGACCATTCGCCCAAACGTTGTGATCCCCGCCAGCACTCTTTTTCGATAATCTCTCCATTTTGACACTACTCCCGCTGGCTCCTGAAACCAGCCTTACGGAGTTTAAGTACCTGCAGAAAGTTGTTTAAACCACTTACCTGCCAGTTTGTTACTCACCGCTGGTGGAGCTGCGCTCTCCAGCCTGTCGGTGCGCCATGCGTCTGACGTAATGACGCGCATGCGCCTGGCGGGGCTTCTTCACGTAGTCACTCACGTGACTCCAAAGTAAAATTAGCCTGATTTGTAATTAGTTGACAAAACCTTAATTTATTAATCCGGAATATCCAGGGAGATGGGATAAGTGTAATATTAAAATGACATGCAAGGTGTCAGGCTGTCTGTCCCACATACAGCCCTGATAACCCATTATTTCCTTCAGTTAAATATTGGGAAGGTAGCACTATTGATATTTGCCACTTAATTATTATGTTTGTTTACCTCACTGACTATTTCTAAACCCCTCACCCCCCAATTCCTTTGACAGGTTGAATAGAAATGTCCCCAATCTCGTTGTTTTATTAATTGAACACGTAGATGAACATCCTCAAGGAGTGTAATCAGATGGAAACTGATTCGGATGCGATATTTAAGAGCTTGTTCAAAGAAGGGGCATATTTTAAAGGAGTGACAGAGATACTTGCAGGTGAATGGGTGAGGAGGTTATTATTTGTCTTTAGTTTTAGCTTGAACCAGGACATCTGAAGATTCAAAGTTTAATATAGTAATTGTGCTGATACTGACCCCAACCAACCACGTAATGAATATCATCCATTCCGGAAGTTTTACATTTATGATGCCATTTAAGTTTCACTTGGATTTCAATCACATAAATGTAAAAGTAATTGGGAATGGGGAGCATTGTAACAAAAAGTTGCCCTCGGTACATATTAACTGTACTCTAATAATATATGCATGTTGGTAGGTGCAATCATAACAAAGATCTTTTTAGGGCCAGGAATTGTTGTGTTGTGAATACCACAGAAACCTTTATGTATTCACAAGATCATATTTAATAGAATAATATTGCTTAAATATATAGTTATTGGACTTTGCATTTCGGAAAAGTCCCAGCTGAGAGGAAGACAGCAAAATACTGAAAATATTGGGGGTGAAAATGATTTCAGGACAGTTTGTTATGAAAATGAAAGAAATGGTAACAGAATACTTATACAGCTGAGTGAGTATTATTTTATGGATGAGAAATTGTGTTTAACCAATTGATGACTTATTTGACAAAGCAACTAGCAGCATGTTAGATATCAATGAAGCCAATGAATGTAGCAAATTTTGTTATCCATAATTTGTTCTGTGAAGTGCCCCATAAAGGATTACTGCATTAGATAAGCACCTGTGGACTTGAACGTAATAGGTTAAGTCCAGGGGGTTAGATATGGGGCTTTATGTGTGGGCCACATATATTGTCAGTGCAAAGGGGCTAGGAGCAAGGCCAAGTGTGCATCCAGAGTCAAGGTCTGGAATAGTACTAGGTGCGCAGTCAAAGCTGGGACCAGGAGTGTGTTCAGCACTGGGAACCTAAGCAGGCAAGCATCTATGATCAGGGTAGAATAGGGGGCCAGGTATAAGGCTGGATTCAGGGACAGGAATGAGAGAAGGTATGCAACTGGAGTCAGGGCCAGGAATAGTACCAGGTGTGCAGTGAGACCCAGGTTGGTCAACATGGGCCAAGTGTTTGATTATAACCCGATTTCCATACTTGAATACACTACGATCATTCATGTGTTGCACATGTTGATCAGAGCCTGGGCTCTATTGTGGAATGTAATTAGGAATGTAATTTAGTCTAACTTTATTCAAGCTAATCCAATTTAAAGCATATATACTGCATTCAAGTTTAAGTTAAAAGACTCGCTACAGTATGCACCATATTGCACAATTTCAAGCTGAAAAATGCAAACGTTCCATACCAATGGGAGGGGACACACCCTCCTTCCACACCCTGCCCCCCCCTCCCCCCCCCCCCTCGCACCGTCGGTGGCACCCTCAGGCTTGGTCTCTCGAAATTTCTCACTCCCAATTCTCACCCGATGTTGGCAGCCCTGTAGTTGTTATCATAATATATTATTTAAATAGACTGCAACACGGAAATAGGCGCCCCATGATGTAATATGGGCATTGGACACTAGATGCGCTTACTTTTTCGATCTCATTTTCTAATTAGTTTAATTAATTAATGTGCAACTTTTGGCACTGACGAGTTATGACTTCCTTCTCAGTTATTTTTTATTTAAATCTATGCAAAATATAATGTAGTTCCAGGACATGGGTCACGAAATGTTGATTTCGAGACACATTTTTGATGCTCGACCCACAGCCTATTCCCAGCTCCCCCACAAGCCTACTGTCTCCACCTCTTCCTTTCTCCCAAAAACAAGAAGCTGAAATAATTACATTTCACGGAAGTTAGATGATGCTTGAAAAAGTAAAATACATTTTGCGGAACTGAGTGCGAATAAAAACCGCATCACTGCCTCCCGTTTCCTCAATGGCAAGAAGGTCTTCTAGCTGAGAACAGGATGGAAGATTATGAAACTCTTCGTATGTCTGGCCGTAGAGTACAACAACTGTGCGGGAATCCAAAGCCAGGTGAATATCAGGCGTTGAACGGGGTAAAATGTGGAATGTTTATTTTTCAGTTACACTGAATGAATTGGAACTTTGTTCACAAGCTCAGTTTAGCAAAGACTGCAAGTAATGATCCAGGGGAAGGGGCGGTGAAATGTTACCGAACAAGACGGGTTGATACTGGGGCTGGAGAATGCTCTTCGTTACCTGCTCTTCCGTCTTACCTGAGCGAATAACATGTTACGCCCGTTGTCATGTATTTGCAACACTTCAATCCTCAGCCCAGCAAAACGCCAGCGTATTGCGGGTGTACTTTCCAAGATTGAAGGCATGTGTTTTTGACAGTCGATAGACGTTAACAAATCAAAGTCCCTGTTCTGACATTTCCCTAAATCCCAATCGGAAAAAGATTGAAATAAATTCCATTGACCGTCTCTATCATGTGTTTTCTGTGATGTTTTCACTTGTACTCGGTAAAACGTGGCACCACTGGAGCCTGGTCAAGAAAAACACCCTCGCCAGGTCATCTACGCTCTCTTTGGCTTTTCTATACTGAAGTGGCGTTCAGCTCAGTTGAACTGAGTCAGTTGAGGGAAGTGTTATCGCCTTAAATGTGTTTTATAGCGTGAGCAAATAATCTAATGAAGGGTAGTGCATAAATAATCGGCACGGTGGCACAGCGGTAGAGTTGCCGCTTTACAGCGCCGGAAACCCGAATTCGACCCCGACTACGGGTGCTGTCTGTACGGAGTTTGCACGTCCTCGCCGTGACCGCGTGGGCTTTCTCCGAGATCTTCGGTTTCCTCCCACACTCCAAACGCGTACAGGTTTGCAGGTTAATTGGAATGGGTTTGTATTCATGGTATGTGTAAATTGTCCCTAGTGGGTGTAGGCTTGGGTTAATGTGCGGGGATCGCTGGTCGGTGCGGACCCGGTGGACCGAAGGGCCTGTATCCGCGCTGTATCTCTAAACTAAACTAAACTAAACTAGACTAAACTAAGCAAATATTGTTAACGTGTCTGCATTAATTCAACGGTGGACATGGAAGAGTCGATGTGATTAGTATCTCTGAATGCAGAGGTTTCACATCACCAAAGAAAACATTGGATTTATCACGATTAGTGGGGCAGATGAATTTCACTCAGGAACATCGTGATATTTTTAACCCCGTTTAACTTATCCTGTCACTGGCAGTCGGTACACCGACTACCCGCGTGAAAGAATCATAACGCCAGGATTGAAAATGTCAGTGTAAAAGGTTTGGAAAGATCCGAGCCAAACGGAGGCAGGTGGGACCAGTGAAGGTGGAACATGTTGTATGGTGTGGGCAAGTTGGACTGAAGGGCCTGTTTCCATGCTCTATGACTCTATAACTCCATGGCAGTTGATATTGGCTATTTGGACTCTAGCAAGACATATGATAAATCCCCTAATCGTAGTCGGATCCAAAATAATAATGTGTATGGGATCCACGGTGAATAGTTTGAATTCAAAACTGAATTAACCTGAGATGACAGAGATGGTGGAAGGACGTGATCCTGGGTCGGTTAAGTTTGCAGGTGACAACAGAATGGATGGAGAAGTGAAGAGTGAGGAAGTTTGTGAAATTATGTCGCGAGATATATATAAGTATAAATATGGGTGTAGAATAGAATAGAATGCCTTTTATTGTCATTCAAACAGCTTGGTTTGAACGGAATTGCATTTCTACAGTCTTAACATTACAAAAAAACCCAAGACCCACACTTAACACAATCTACACGAACATCCATCACAGTGAATCTCCAACACCTCCTCACTGAAGAAGGGTCTCGACCCGAAACGTCGCCTATCTCCTTCGCTCCTTAGATGCTTCTGCACCCGCTGAGTTTCTCCAGCTTTTTGTGTACCCTCCTCACTGTGATGGAAGGCAAAAGTCTTATCACTTCCCTTTGTTCTTCTCCCGCGGTCCAGCAGTCCAAAAGGATTTGAGTATAGGAGCAGGGAGGTTCTACTTCAGTTGTATAAGGTCTTGGTGAGACCACACCTGGAGTATTGCAAACAGTTCTGGTCTCCAAATCTGAGGAAGGACATTATTGCCATAGAGGGAGTGCAGAGAAGGTTCACCAGACTGATTCCTGGGATGTCAGGACTGTCTTATGAACAAAGACTGCATAGACTCGGTTTATACTCTCTAGAATTTAGGAAATTGAGAAGCGATCTTATAGAAACTTACAAAATTCTTAAGGGGTTGGACAGGTTAGATGCAGGAAGATTGTTCCCGATGTTGGGGAGGTCTAGGATAAGGGGTCACAGCTTAAGGATAAGGGGGAAATCCTTTACGACCGAGATGAGATGGACTTTTTTCACATAGAGAGTGGTGCGTCTGTGGAACTCTCTGCCATAGAGGGTAGTTGAGGCCAGTTCATTGGCTACATTTAAGAGGGAGTTAGATGTGGCCCTTGTGGCTAAGGGGATCAGAGGGTATGGAGAGAAGGCAGGTACGGGATACTGAGTTGGATGATCAGCCATGATCATATTGAATGGCGGTGCAGGCTCGAAGGGCCGAATGGCCTACTCCTGCACCTAATTTCTATGTTTATATGTAACTGCAGCATCGAAGCGACTGGGGCTCTCAACGTTAAACCTCCGGGCGGGTGATGGTATGTCCCGTGGCCGTTTCAGACGCTCCGGGCGATGTCAGGCCCCACTCCGAGTCATTTACACCCCACGATTCCAGCGGGAGACGTTGCCGTTGCGGGAGCTCCAAAAATCGGTCTCCCACCAGGGACGTGCGAGCTCCCGATGTTCCTGCCTACCGGGCCTGCGGCCGGAGCCTCCGAAGCTCCAAAGTCGGGTCGCAGCCTCGCGCCACCACAGCTCCCCCCCCCCCCCCCCCCCCCCCACATATACACAGCTTTAAAAAAAAAATTAGAACCAAAAACATACATTTAACGAGACAAAATAAAGACAGACAGACTGCAGTCGAGCCGCTGCCGTTAGGCGCCGCCACACCACACGGTATATGAGGTGTATGAAACATGAGGTTTGGAAGGTAAGATTGTATCCATTAGGTGTACATATGGATACGTGTGTACCCATATTATCATCGATATCGCGTAGCTCCACTCTTGGTTCCCCCCGCCCTCCATTCGTAACAAGGACGAGTCCCCCTTGTGCTCACCTCCCATCCCATCAGCCGTCGCATACAGCACATAATCCTCAACATTTTCGCCACATCCAACGGGATCCCATTAATGGCCACATTTCTCCATCTCCACCTGTTTCTGCTTTCCGCAGCGTCCATTCCTTCAGCAACTCCCACCCAAACCACCCCCTCCACAGGTAATTTCCACTGCAATTGCAGGAGATGCAACTTCTATCCTTCTACCTCACCCCACGAGTCCATCCAAGGACCCCGACAATCTTTTCAGGTGAGGCTTGCACCTCCTCCAACCTCATCTACTTTAACTGCTGTTCCAGGTGTCAATTCCTGTGCATTGGCGAGACCAAGCGCAGGCTTGGCGATCGTTTCGCTGAACACCTCCGCTCAGTCCGCCTTAACCTACCTGATCCCCCGGTTGCACAGACCTTTCCGTCCTGGGCTTCCTCCATTGTCAGAGTGAGGCCCAGAGCAAATTGTGGGAACAGCACCTCATATTTTGCTTGGGTATTTTACCCCGCTGTGGAATGAACTTTGACTTCTCTAACTTCAATTAGCCCTTGCTTTCCCTCTCTCCATCCCCTCCCCCTTCCAAATTCTCCCACCTGTCTTACTGTCTCCGACTATATTCTATATCTGTCCCGCCCACTCCGTGACATCAGTCTGAAGAAGGGTCTTGACCCGAAACCCAAAGGGTGTCATCACCATTTCCTTCTTTCCAGGGATGCTGCCTGTCCCACTGAGTAACTCCAGCATTTTGTGTCTACATTCGATTTAAACCAGCATCTGCAGTTCTTTCCCATGATTTCCTCATTTGCTTTCAGTGATGATTTTCAATTCGTCTTTGCAGGGCATGGACTCCAATAAATATCACTTGAACACAGAATCTAATAGCAGCAGTATTTTTGCAATGCTGTCAATTCAGCAAAATATATTTAGAATTTTACTGATTTGCACGGAAAACTAGAAGTGTAGCTTGAAGAACTATTTGAGCTCAGAATCTTCATCTCTTTGTCTTCTTCTTAAAAGTTCAACACAGGCCAGATCTCCCAGCCGATAACATGGAAAGAATGGGCATTTATGCAAATACTAATGCGTTTCACATCGATGAGCAGAATGGAGACAAATCTGAGCCGGAAGATCTGAAGCCAGGTTTGATCACTGTGTTTATGATATACTAGACCAAGTGCAGACACGTTGGGTCTGTTCCCCCAATGTGCAGTTGCGGGGAGGGGGGGGGGGGGGGGGGAGGCAGCATGCGGCGTCACACACACTAACTACACCCCCCCCCCCACGCGCACACGCTAACTACCCCCTTGATATTATATTAATGTTAGTTTTCTCCTTTTACCCCATAACGGCTCTATCTACTGACGCATAGCCCCCAACTCGCAGGTGCTTCTACAGAGGGAGGTGGGGGGGGGGGGGGGGGGTGGGGGTAGAGAGTGTGGGCAGAAAGAGAAGGGGCAGAGACAGAGAGAGAGGGGCAGAGACTGAGAGAGGGACAAGAGACAGAGGGAGAGTGGGGTGGAAGGGAGGAGAGGGAGGGTGGTAAGGGAGCGGGAATGGTGGGGAAAATGTGGGGGGAATGGAGGGGGAGAGGTGGGGGGAAGGGAGGGGGAGAGAGGGAGTGGGGAATAGATGGACTTCCCCTACCCCTCCCCCTCCCTCACTACCACCCCACTCTTTCCCCTCAGGTGAGGGAGGATGGGGGAGGCCAGGGGGTTGGGAGAGAGAGAGAGAGAGAGCGTGGGGGAGGGAGGGAGAGAGAGAGAGAGACAGAGAGAGAGAGAGCGAGCGTGGTGGGGGGGGGGGGAGAGAGAGAGAGAGAGAGCTTGGTGGGGGGGGAGAGAGAAATGGCTTCTGACTTGGGGAAACCCACAGCTGCAATGAGCGCGCAGGGCTTCACGAGCTGCGCTACAAGTCATGAGAAGCTTCAGCGCGTGATCCAATAGTGGAACGGAGCTATAGAATATTTCTTCTGCGGAACTTATGAGTAGATTCAGCGCGTGAGCAATCGCTGCCTCGAGATCTGTAGACCAAAGAAGCTATAGCGGAACGGAGCTGTAGATCATTTGTTCTGCAGAACTTTCTCGATCTTTCTGCACCTTTAATCCGCGGTGGGGGGGGGGGGGGGGGGGGGGGGCCTGGAGGCAGGTGGGCATGGATTGGTGGGCATGTGGGCATTGTGACGTCAGCAGCTGGCAAGCGCCGTTTATATTTTAAAATTTTAGTTTTGTGACTTCAAAATCTGGGGAAATAATTGACCAAGGAGTGGATTTCTGAACTCATAAGTTAAATCCCTACGTGTTTTTTTGCGTCTGGTTTTCAAGGAGGGGGAGCGGGGTGGCATGCAGCGTCTCACACACAATAACCACCCCCACACACACACACTAACTATCCCCCTTGATATTATATTAATATTATTGATTTGTTTCTTTTACCCCATAACCACCCTATCCACTGACGCATAGGCCCCACCTCGCAGGCCCGTCTAGAGAGAGGGGGGGGGGGGCGTAGAGAGTGAGGGCAGAGAGAGAATGGGGAGAGACAGAGACAGAAGGGCAGGATACAGAGGGAGAGGAGGGAGGGGGAAGAGGAGGGGTGAGAGAGATATGGAGAGAGAGGGGAGGGGGTGGGAAGGGAGGGGGGAGGTGGGGGTAAGGGAGGTGGAGGGAAGGGGGGAGGGGGTGGATGGATGTGAAGGGGGAAGGGGGTTTTAGGGGAGGGAGGGTGGGGGAGCGGAGGGAGCTGGGGGAGGAAGGTGGAGGAGGAAGAGACAATTGTGTATAGGATCTTTGGTAGAGAGCAGAGAGGAAGGAAGGAGTGGGGAGGAGGTGAGTAGAGAAGGGGGGGGGGGGGAGCCGGGCTGTTAAATGAAGAGGGAGAGAGAGAAGCGGCTTCTGACTCTGGAAACCCACAGCTGGAATGAGCGCGCGGGGCTTCACGAGCTGCTCCAACAGTGATGAGAAGTTTAAGCGCGTGGTCCTATAGCGGAGAGGAGTAGATTCAGCGTGTGAGGAGTCGCTGCCCCAAGATCTGTAGAACAGAGAAGCTATAGCAGAACGGAACTGTAGAATCTTTGTTCTGCAGAACTTTCTCCATCTTTCTGCGCATTTTAATCCACAATGGCAGGGGGGGGGGGGGGGGGGGCTGGAGGCAGGTGGGCCTGGATTGGTGGGCATTGTGACGTCAGCAGTTGGTGAGCGGCATTTATATTTTAAAAATTGAGTTTTGTGATAAATTATATTCAAAATCTGGGGAAATAATTGACCAAGGAGTAGATTTCTGAACTCATAAGTTAAATCAAAATTGTAAAAATCTCTGGTTTTCTAGGAGATACGTTACACACACACACACACACAATGTGTGGTGGGGGGGGGGGGGGGGGGTGCCATGCAGCGACACACACACTAACTACCCCCCACACACGCTAACTACCCCCTTGATATTATATTAATATTATTAATTTGTTCCTTTTACCCCATAACCGCCCTATCCACTGACGCATAGCCCCTAACTCGCGGGCGCATCTAGAGAGGGATGGTGGGGGGGGGGGGGGGGGGTAGCGAGTGAGAGCAGAGAGAGAATGGGGACAGAGAAAAAAGGGGCAGAGACAGAAGGGCAAAAGACAGAGTGAGAGGGGGTGGAGGGCAGGAGGAGAGGGAGGGTGGGGGAGGATAGGTGAGAGAGATGGGCGGAGAGAGAGACGGGAGGAGAGAGAGGGGGAGAGAGAGGGGGGCTGAGAGGGGGGAAGGGAGAGGGGGAAAGGGAGAGGGGGGAAGGGTGGGGGGAGGGGGAAGGAGGGTGTGGAGGGGGATTGGGTTGACGTAACTCGGCCTCGCAACGCCCGCAGCCGTTGGTAACAACCAGCTGACAACAACCTTTTAAAGTCACTGAGGCAAGACGCGTTCGCCCAGGAGCGAGCGTTGACAGCAAAGGGGCACCGGCTTCTGACTCTCTTGAAACCCACAGCTGGAATGAGCGCGCAGGGGATGGGAGGGGCGTGCAGGTGGGGGGGGCTTCGCGAGCTGCGCCGGCTGTGAGGAGAAAGCGCGTCAGGAGTTGGTCCCCCGAGATCTGAAGAACAAAGACCTATAGTGGAATGCAGCTGCAGAATCTTTGATCTGGAGAACTTTCTCGATCTTTCTGCGCCTTTAATCCACAGCGGTGGGGGTAGGGGGGGGGGGGGGGGACGCATGCACTCTTTAATATTTATAACGCTAAGTTAAATGAGAAACAATTTAATTAAAAACAAATAAAGAAATTAACAATGAAATTCAATCAAATGTTAATGGAAAAAAAAAATATTTTAAATGAAATGCACTCTTTAAGAATTATAAATTAAATGGAGACAGAAAGATAAATTGTCTCAAAAATGATGTCTTACTGTCAAACAAATGACTGAAAAATTAAAATGAGCTGTCTATGACAATTAACTATGGAAGCAGATTCTTATCTGGAGACAAATGGAAATCCGGACACACTAAGCGTGCTCGCCCCCAGAGTCATATACACTAAGCGGGGAAGGGGGAGAGAAGTGGAAGAGTGGGTATGGAGAGAAGGCAGGTACGGGATACTGAGTTGGATGATCAGCCATGATCACATTGAATGGCGGTGCAGGCTCGAAGGGCCGAATGGCCTACTCCTGCACCTATTTTCTATGTTTCTATGTTTCTATGTTATAGTAGGGAGAGAGGGGGAGAGGGGTAGGGGGAAAGAGGGAAGGGGGGTGGGGAAGAGAAGGAAGGAGGGATGGGGTGAGAGGAGGAGGGGGGGGAAAGGTGGGGGAGGAGAGAGGGATGGAGAAGGGTGAGAGAGGTGTGGGGGAGGGGGAGGGATGGGGAGGAGGGAGATGGGTTAGGGGAGAGAGGGGGAAGAGTGTGGAGGGAGGGGGAGAGGGTTGGGGGAGAGAGGGGAAAGCATGGGGTGGTAGTGAGGGAGGGGGAGGGGTAGGGGCAGTCCATCTATTCCCTACTCCCTATCACCCCAATCATCTTTCTCTATTCCCACACACGTCATCAAGTGCTATGACACAGGCGGCTGGGGCAAAGGCAGATGTAAATGACATCCATTCCGATTGGACATTTGTGAGGGATGGCATTGTGACATCACACAATGGAACGTGCTGGAACATCAGGCGGGGGAGGGGGGGGCTGGGGCTGGGGCAAAGGCAGATGTAGACCAAGTGCAGACCCGTTGGGTCTGTTCCCCCAACATGCGGTTGCAGGGGGGGGGGAAGGCGGGGCAGCATGTCCCTGAGGGTGGGTGAGGGGAGGAGAAAGGGGGGGGGGGTAAGGGAGAGGAGAGCGGAAGGTGAGAGGAGAGGGGTTATGGAGAAGAGGGGAGGAAAAGGTGGAGAGGAGAGGGGGAGAAAGAGGGGTAGGGGAGAGGGAGAGAGGTGGGGTGAGAGAGGGGGTGAGAGAGGAGGGGGAGAGAGAGAGAAAGGGGAGGGCAAGAGTTGTGGAGGGAGAGGGGCAGAGTGGGGAGTGAGTGGGAGAGGTGTAGCAGGGAGTGGTGCAAGAGCGAGGGGAAAGGGGTGGGGGGGAGATGGGGGTGAAGAGGGGTGGGGGAGAGAGGGGTGGGAGGGGTGAGGAGAGAGGGAAATGGAGAGAGGGGAGGGAGGAGGAGAGGGGGTGGGCGAGGGTGTGAGAGGGTTCAGGAAGGGGGTGAGTGAGGGGTGGGGGTGAGTGAGGGGTGGGGGAGGGGGAGAGAGGGAGGATGGGAAGGGGAGAGAGGGGGAAGAGTGTGGAGGGAGGGGGAGGAGGGGAGTGGTAGATGGATGGGGAAGAGTGGGGAGGGAGGGGGAGAGCAGAGAGAGGGGGAAGAGTGGGGAGGGAGGGAAGGAAGGAGGGGAGAGAGGGGTGGGGGGAGGGTGGGGAGAGGTGGGGGATATGGGAGAGAGAACTGGAAGTGGGGAGGGAGAGTGAGAGGTGAAGGGGAGAGTGGCAGAAGTGGGAGAGAGCGAGAGAGGGGGAAGGGGGAGTGGTGGAAGAGGGAAAGAGTAGGGGAAAGAGGTGGGGGAGATAGGGAGGGAGGGGAGAGAGAGGGTGGGTGAGGGAGAGAGGTGGGGTGGGACAGGGGTGGGGGAAGGGAGAGAGGTGGAAGAGTGGGGAGAGAGGGGGAGAGGGGTAGGGGGAGTGGTGGAAGTTGGTGAGAGGGAGGGGAGGGTGGTGGGGGAGTGGTGGAAGAGGGAGAGAGGTGTAGGGGAAGGGGGTGTGAGGGAGTGGTGGAAGAGGGACAGGGGTAGGGGGGAAGGGGGCAGGGGTAGAGAGGGAAGGGGAAGGTGGAGAGAAGGAAGAGGGGTGGGGGAGAGAGGGAAGGGGGTGGGAGGAGGAGGGGGTGAGGGGAGTAGAGAGGGTGGGGGAAGGGGAGGGCACAGGGGAAGAGGGGGAGGTGGACCAGAGGGGTGGTGGAGAAGAGGGGAGGAAAGGGAGAGGTGGCAGGGAGAGGAGAGGGGGAGGAAGAGGGGGAGGGGAGGTGGAGAGAGAGTGGATGGGGAGATTGAGGAGAGGGAGAGAGTGGAAGGGGAGAGAGAGAAAGGGGAGGGAGAGTTGACTTTCCTGTAGAATTAAATCAAACACAACGAAAGAATTTAAAATAAAACGGTGAAAAATGTGGGTAAATTTAGCGGAACAAATAACAGAGAACTCTTAAAAATGTTTAAAATGCTGTAAACTGAATAAAGAGAATTTAAAAAACAGATTTTTAATGGGGGTTTTTTTAAGCTTATTTTAAAAATTACTTGTCTAATGTAAATTATAGATAAGCAATGAAAATCAGAAAATGAAATAAAATTATCACTTGTCTAAAACAGCAGATCATATAAGCACAAGGTTTTTAAACACAATTATCTGTTCAAAATGAATTAAATTGAAAATAAAGATAACATTTGAAAAACACGGCTGTGGAAATCGGCAAAGAAAAAAGCAATCTCTTCAAAGTGGAGTAATGGAGTCCTTTGAATAAAGAGAGAATATTAAAAAAACGGGAAAATGTGTGTTAATTTGGCGGAGGAAATAACGGAGAACTTAATAAAAAGAATTATTCAAATATAAATAAATATTGAAAACATCGTCTACGTTTACCTTTTGAAAAAAGTGTAAATCGAAATAATAAGATTTTCAAAACAAAAGTGTCAAATGAAAAATGAAAAAATGGCAGAAATCCAGCGTTCAGATCGATCGCTGTTGAGAAACGAAGTCCGAATGACCGTTGGGGAAGAATGTTCTTGGAAAGGCTTCCAAGGCAACGCGAGCCAGCAATGTCCCCCCAGTCACATGTCTACACAGGCTGCGGGGGGAGGGGCCGGGGCTGCGGCAAAGGCAGATGTAAATGAGATCCATTCGATTGGACATTTGCGAGGGATGGTATTGTGACATCACACAATGGAGCGTGCTGGAACATCAGGCGGGGGAGGGAGGGCTGGGGCTGGGGCAAAGGGAGATGTAAATGAGATCCGTTCCGATTGGACATCTGTTAGCGTTGGGCATTGTGACATCACACGATGGAATGTTTACCAACATTCTATGGGTGAGAGCAGTTTGATTTTCAAAAAAGTGGGGGGGGGGGGGGTGGGGAGGATTTTATTAAAAACGGTGTACGTAATGACGTCCAAACGTAACAAGGAGCGTCTTTGTTAACGCACAAGTGTAACGTCTGGCCCGGTGGGAAAAACTGCGGCGTCTGAGGGTCTGGTTTTGGCTGAGCGCTAAATCAAAGGGCTGAGACGCGGCAGACGGATGTCGGCAGACACACACACAGTTTTAATATATATATATATGATATGATATATGATATGAAGATGATATGATGAGATAGATAGATAGATAGATAGATAGATAGATAGATAGATAGATAGATAGATAGATAGATAGATAGATAGATAGATAGATAGATAGATAGATAGATAGATAGATAGATAGATAGATAGAATATAATGTTTCCTAGTAATCCGAGTTTTCCAGTTCAAATGAATGGGCTTGAATTAGTTACACTTTCATCGTAACAAACCGGGGAGGCTAGAAATAAACTGCAGGGAGAGGAAATGGCAAACTGTTGAAGAAAAAGATGGACGGATGGGTGAGTTTTGTTGATTCTTCCCATTTGAACCTAGCTTATGGAGCAAATGATGCTTTAGGCTGCAGATAGACACAGAATGCTGGAGTAACTCAGTGGGTCAGGCAGCATCGATGGAGAAATGTAATAGGTGACATTTCGGGTCGAAACCCTTCTTCAGACTTCAGCTTTTCTCTGGTGTGTAACTTCCACCAACTCCACTCCCTACTCAGGTCTATGCCAAGCCTGTTTTGCGTAAAGATTAGACAAAGGAAGATAATTTTTTTTGTCAGTTGAATATTGAGATGTTGACAATAGCCGTTGGCTCTGTTGGCCGTCGCCAAGTTTAAACCGGGACAAGATTGGTATATTTTCCATTGGAGGAATCAATATTTTGCTTTCATTGATTACTTTAATTTGCACTTTGCAGAACATTGGCCCCGAAGAACAGATACTACTCGACGAAATCTATCACTCAAGATTACCTTCGCTCTTCTGGGGATCTGCATCCTGGTGTCCATTCTGTCGCTTGTTCTTGCAGTAATACTGGGTAAGTTTAAACATTCAAAATTGTTCTGTAATGTAAATCTAAAAGAAAAACTGAAAATGGTGATAACAATCAGTAAGTCAGGCCGTATCGCTGCACAGAGAAACATTGTTTCAGATCTGAGATCATTCCTTGGGGGGAGAGAGCCGTGAAATAGATAGAACTTCTGTGATGCGGTAGAATGCAGTCGTGACTACATGTACCCTTAAGGGCCTGTCCCACCAGCATGCAACTCCATGCGATGAGCGCGACCTAACGTGGTCGCTTGAGCCGTCCGGCGTAGCGGGGCCAGTCTCACTTCGATCGCCGGAGCCGTGCGGAATTGTGTGGAGTTCGTCCCGACATCGCGCGGGGCTCCGAAAAACTGACTATGTTCAAAAATTCAGCGCGGCAATGGCTTGTCGGCTCGCAGTCGCCTCGACGCATTAAGGGCCTGTCCTAGCAGCATCCGACTCCATGCAATGAGCGCGATCAAACTAGAAGCGGGGGCCGCGTGGAGGTCGGGTGATCCCTGTACAGTGCCGTTCCCACCAGCATGCGCCTGCATGCGGCAAGCGCGACCAAACCGGCATCGAGGGCCGCGTGGAGGCCAGGTGAATGGCGCAACGCGGCGCAAAGTGAGGCGAACTTGGAGAGAAGTCTTAAGGTAAGTTCGCCAGGACAGAGAGGGGCACACAGAGAGGGGCACAGAGGCACACACACAGAGGGCCACGGAGCCACACACATAGAGGGTCACGGAGGCACCTACAGATAGGTTCACGGAGGCACGATGTTGGGGCGGTGTGTAATGCATCGAGGTGACTGCAAGCCGACAAGCCGTTGCCGCGCGGAATTTTTGAACGTAGTTAGTTTTTCGGAGCCCCGCGCGATGTCGGGACGAACTCCGCACAATTCCGCACGGCTCCGGCGATTGAAGTGGGACCGGCCCCGTGACGCCGGATGGCTCAAGCGACCACATTAGGTCACGCTCATCGCATGGAGTTGCATGCTGGTAGGACAGGCCCTTTACACAGTATGGGTCAACGTGTCGTTTTCTTCTCCGTTATACTTTCGTTATACTTATGTTATGCTCGCTATACTTTCCTTTCCGGATTTCCCATCATATAAGCGGTAGTATTCGAAGAAAAACATACGACAACGCGACAGCTGCAGTATGGAACTAATTTGGAGCAGGTGAATTCGGAGAAGTGGAAAGTCCTGACGTTTTTAAGATAGTGGGAGCTGTGTACAGGCCACCTAACAGTAGTATTGGAGTTGGGAATGGCATCAAACATGAAATTAGAAATGCGTGCAACAAGGGTAACACGGTTATAATGGGTGACTTCAATCTGCATGTAGATTGGGTGAATCAAATTGGCAGGGGTGCTGAGGAAGAGGATTTCTTGGAATGTATGCGGGATAGTTTTCTCAACCAACATGTGGAGGAACCAACGCGAGAGCAGGCTATTCTAGACTGGGTATTGAGTAATGAGGAAGGGTTAGTTAGCAGTCTTGTTGTGTGTGGCCCCTTGGGCAAGAGTGACCATAATATGGTTGAGTTCTTCATTAGGATGGAGAGTGACAAAATTAAGTCAGAAACAAGGGTTCTGAACTTGAACAAAGGTAACTTTGATGGTATGAGATGTGAATTGGCCAAGATAGACTGGCAGGTGATTCTTAAAGGGTTGACAGTGGATGTGCAATGAAAGGTATTTAAAGACTGCGTGGATGAAGTACAAAAATTGTTCATACCAGTTTGGCAAAAGAATAAATTGGGGAAGGTGGTGCATCCATGGATAACAAGAGAAATCAGGGATAGTATAAAAACAAAAGATGAGGCATACAAATTTGCCAGAAAAAGCAGCCTAAAGGAGGACTGGGAGAAATTCAGAATCCAGCA
Source organism: Raja brachyura (assembly GCA_963514005.1). The sequence goes on from OY740816.1 coordinate 15,637,983, forward strand.
GAGGAGGACAAAGGGCTTCATTAGAAAAGGGAAAATAGATTATGAAAGGAAACTGGCAGGGAACATAAAAACTGACTGCAAAAGTTTTTATAGATATGTGAAGAGAAAGAGACTAGTGAAAACAAATGTTGGTCCCTTGCAGTCAGAAACAGGTGAATTGATCATGGGGAACAAGGACATGGCAGACCAATTGAATAACTACTTTGGTTCTGTCTTCACTAAGGAAGACATAAATAATCTGCCGGAAATAGCAGTGGAACGGGGGTCAAATAAGATGGAGGAGCTGAGTGAAATCCAGGTTAGCCGGGAGGTGGTGTTGGGTAAATTGAACGGATTGAAGGCCGATAAATCCCCAGGGCCAGATAGTCTGCATCCCAGAGTACTCGCGGAGGTAGCCACAAAAATAGTGGATGCATTAGTGATAATTTTTCAAAATTCCTTAGATTCTGGAGTAGTTCCTGAGGATTGGAGGGTAGCTAATGTAATCCCACTTTTAAAAAAAAGAGGGAGAGAGAAAGCGGGGAATTACAGACCAGTTAGTCTAACATCGGTAGTGGGGAAACTGCTAGAGTCAGTTATTAAAGATGGGATAGCAGCGCATTTGGAAAGTGGTGAAATCATTGGACAAAGTCAGCATGGATTTACGAAAGGTAAATCATGTCTGACAAATCTGATAGAATTTTTCGAGGATGTAACTAGTAGAGTGGATAAGGGAGAACCAGTGGATGTGTTATATCAAGACTTTCAGAAGGCTTTCAACAAGGTCCCGCATAAGAGATTAGCATACAAACTTAAAGCACACGGTATTGGGGGTTCAGTATTGATGTGGATAGAGAACTGGCTAGCAGACCGGAGGCAAAGGGTAGGAGTAAACGGGTCCTTTTCAGAATGGCAGGCAGTGACTAGTGGAGTACCGCAAGGCTCAGTGCTGGGACCCCAGCTATTTACAATATATATTAATGATTTGGACGAGGGAATTCAATGCAACATCTCCAAATTTGCAGATGACACCAAGCTGGGGGCTATAGTTAGGTGTGAGGAGGATGCTTGGAGGCTGCAGGGTGATTTGGATAGGCTGAGTGAATGGGCAGATGCATGGCAGATGCAGTATAATGTGGATAAATGTGAGGTTATCCACTTTGGTGGCAAAGACATGAGGGTAGACTATTATCTGAATGGTGGCAGATTAGGAAAAGGGGAGATGCAACGAGACCTGGGTGTCATGGTACACCAGTCATTGAAAGTAGGCATGCAGGTGCAGCAGGCAGTGAAGAAAGCAAATGGTATGTTAGCATTCATAGCGAAAGGATTTGAGTATAGGAGCAGGGAGGTTCTACTGCAGTTGTACAGGGTTTTGGTGAGGCCACACCTGGAGTATTGCGTGCAGTTTTGGTCTCCAAATCTGAGGAAAGACATCCTTGTCATAGAGGGGGTACAGAGAAGATTGACCAGACTGATTCCTGGGATGTCAGGACTTTCATATGAGGAAAGATTGGATAGACTCGGCTTGTACTCGCTGGAATTTAGAAGATTGAGGGGGGATCTTATAGAAACTTACAAAATTCTTAAGGGGTTGGACAAGCTAGATGCTGGAAGATTGTTCCCGATGTTGGGGGAGTTCAGAACAAGGGGTCACAGTCTAAGGATAAGGGGGAATTCCTTTAGGACCGAGATGAGGAAAACATTCTTTACACAGAGAGTGATGAGTCTCTGGAATTCTCTGCCACAGAAGGTAGTTGAGGCCAGTTCATTGGCTATATTTAAGAGGGCGTTAGATGTGGCACTTGTGGCTAAAGGGATCAGGGGGTATGGAGAGAAGGCAGGTAAGGCATACAAAGTTGGATGATCAGCCATGATCACATTGAATGGCGGTGCAGGCTCGAAGGGCCGAATGGCCTACTCCTGCACCTATTTTTCTATGTTTCTATGTTCTATGTTTCTATGTTGTGGGGGAAAATTACACCGAGCGTATGATATTGAAATCTTCGTGTCTATTTTAGTGGTACAGATGGGTGAAATGAAGAGGTCAGATGCTGACTTACGGATGGATCTTTCCCAATGGAAGAACAATGGTGAGTGTAATAATCTAATCTGACAGATCTCTGTAATGTAGACATCCACCCTCACCTTCTCTATCCTTATAGATCTGCTAATCAATGGGTCAATTGTCCCTAGTGTGTTGGGAATAATGTTGTGTCATGCCACCCCCACCCCCTCCCCACCGGCTGCGAATGAAATCCCGTCCCTACTTTGTCACAGAGGCATGGAGACTTTGGTCCAGAACTCTTACAAACTGCGCCACCTGCTGGTTCCTTGACTGAACGGCAGGCCTCCACAGCTCGCATTTCGCGGACAACAGCGGCAACTGGTGACGACGGTGATGCATAGCAGCTACTGGGCATTTGCTTCTCATCTGATGTCCAGTCCCGGTTCACACAGCCGCAGTCTATTCTGCTGTGCTTGGACGATTTTCTGGAGTTTAGATCATAGTTTGAAAGCTCGAGAGTGTGGGCGATACATTCTGAGGACAAGGAGTTTGATGTTCAAATGGAACCCACTTTGACTCACTCAGCTCACTCGCCGAAGTTCAGGCTGAGATTGCACTTCTGAGAGAGCGTAAACATAGAAACATAGAAACATAGAAATTAGGTGCAGGAATAGGCCATTCGGCCCTTCGAGCCTGCACCGCCATTCAATATGATCATGGCTGATCATCCAACTCAGTATCCCGTACCTGCCTTCTCTCCATACCCCCTGATCCCCTTAGCCACAAGGGCCACATCTAACTCCCTCTTAAATATATCCAATGAACTGGCCTCAACTACCCTCTGTGGCAGAGAATTCCAGAGACCCACCACTCTCTGTGTGAAATAATTCCTTCTCATCTCGGTCCTAAAGGATTTCCCCCTTATCCTTAAGCTGTGACCCCTTGTCCTGGACGGCCCCAACATCGGGAACAATCTTCCTGCATCTAGCCTGTCCAATCCCTTAAGAATCTTGTAAGTTTCTATAAGATCCCCTCTCAATCTCCTAAATTCTAGAGAGTATAAACCGAGTCTATGCAGTCTTTGTTCATAAGACAGTCCTGACATCCCAGGAATCAGTCTGGTGAACCTTCGCTGCACTCCCTCTATGGCAATAATGTTCTTCCTCAGATTTGGAGACCAGAACTGTACGCAATACTCCAGGTGTGGCCTCACCAAGACCCTATACAACTGAAGTAGAACCTCCCTGCTCCTATACTCAAATCCTTTTGCTATGAAAGCTAACATACCATTGGCTTTCTTCACTGCCTGTTGTACCTGCATGCCTACTTTCAATGACTGGTGTACCATGACACCCAGGTCGCGCTGCATCTCCCGTTTTCCTAATCGGCCACCATTTAGATAGTAGTCGGTTTTCCTATTTTTGCCACCAAAGTGGATAACCTCACATTTATCCACATTATACTGCATCTGCCAAACATTTGCCCACTCACCCAGCCTATCCAAGTCACCTTGCATTCTCCTAGCATCCTCCTCACAGCTAACACTGCCCCCCAGCTTAGTGTCATCCGCAAACTTGGAGATATTGCCTTCAATTCCCTCATCCAGATCATTTATGTGTATTGTAAATAGCTGGGGTCCCAGCACTGAGCCTTGCGGTACCCCACTAGTCACTGCCTGCCATTGTGAAAACGACCCGTTAACTCCTACTCTTTGCTTCCTGTTTGCCAGCCACTTCTCTATCCACATCAATACTGAACCCCCAATGCCATATGCTTTAAGTTTATATACTAATCGCTTATGTGGGACCTTGTCGAAAGCCTTCTGGAAGTCCAGATACACCACATCCACTGGTTCTCCCCCATCCACGCTACTAGTTACATCCTCGAAAAATTCCACAAGATTCGTCAGACATGATTTACCTTTCGTAAATCCATGCTGACTTTGTCCAATGATTTCACCACTTTCCAAATGTGCTGCTATCCCATCTTTAATAACTGACTCTAGCATTTTCCCCACTACCGATGTTAGACTAACTGGTCTGTAATTCCCCGTTTTCTCTCTCCCCCCCTTCTTAAAAAGAGGGGTTACGTTTGCTACCCGCCAATCCTCAGGAACTACTCCAGAATCTAAAGAGTTTTGAAAGATTATCACTAATGCATCCACTATTTCCGGAGCTACTTCCTTAAGTACTCTGGGATGCAGCCTATCTGGCCCTGGGGATTTATCGGCCTCTAATCCATTCAATTTACCCAACACCACTTCCCGACTAACCTGGATTTCACTCAAGTACTCCTTTGACCTGCGGTCCCCTGCTATTTCCGGCAGATTATTTATGTCTTCCTTAGTGAAGACGGAACCAAAGTAGTTATTCAATTGGTCCGCCATATCCTTGTTCCCCATGATCAACTCACCTGTTTCTGACTGCAAGGGACCTACATTTGTTTTAACTAATCTCTTTCTCTTCACATATCTATAAAGACTTTTGCAGTCAGTTTTTATGTTCCATACAGAGCGTAAATCCATAATCCTCAGAATTTTTTGTATCAATTTACGTGTCGTGTGGTCTATTAAATGACGACATTGTAGCCGCCCCTCTGATTATTCTGGCAGCTCATTCCATGAATGTACGCACCGTGCGAAAACGTTGCGCCTCGGGTCATTTAAAATCTTTCCTCTGTCACCTTAAACCAAGACTCCCTTTCACTGGACCGTGGCATTCCACGATTTCTATGCCTCTTATGATTTTGTGGACGTGCAGAAATTCACTCCCCAGTCCCCTACAAACCAGAGAATAAAATACTAGACTATTCCAACTCTTCTGATACTCAAACCCTTCATACCATCTTCGTAAATTTATTTTTGAACTCTTTACAGTTGAATGGCATTCTCACTACGAAAGGGTGACAATGATTGTACACAGTTCACTCTACCGTGCCACCCGTACATGTAGAAACCGTAAACTATATCATGTAAACTCTGGAAGGAACGCGGAGTGACGGCGCAGGAACAGGGTCACGGAGAAAGAGGCTCCACGTAACATAAACTTAAACTTTCGTCCCTCTTCAGTTACAGGAAACGTTGAGAAAGCAACCAGCTCACTCACCGAAGTTCAGGCTGAGATTGCACTGCTGGGAGAGCGTAAGTATAGTGCTCGTCAGACGGACCGCAGGTCACCAATGAATCACCCGGAAAACATCTAAATAGTGCAGTTCAGTTCAGTTTAGTTTATTGTCACGTGTACCGGGGTAGAGTGAAAAACCTTTGTTGCGTGCTAACCAGTCAGCAGAAGGACAATACATGATTACAATCGAAACAACGATAGTCCGAGGGACAACAATGACGTAGATAGTAGTTGAGGACTTTCTCTAGTTGTGGTCTGGTGAATCAGTTGCTTCTGTATCTGGGATGGGGTGTGTTGGGGAGGTGGGTGGGGGGGGGGGGGGGGGGGCGGTTGCTAAATACTATATTCACTACACTGCGCAGTCAGATCGCAATCTAAGCTGCGTCCATTCCAGAGATTCATTGACAGGGAGGGTGAGATCGAATGGTGGGAATGAAACCGTTAGGTATGAAAGGTGGTTTAATCATTAAATCATTAAATTAAGTCGGAATGATTTTTCAGCATCAGGTGGTAGCCCGAGAAAAAATATCTCGGACAGGCAGGGGAAAATGGCATTTTAATCCCCCCCCCCTCCCTCCCCCATCAAATGTGCCAAAGTCGCGCACATGGCAAGTGACAGATCTGCAGTGCCCAGTTACCTAGTTACAGGGAACCTTGAGAAGGCAATTGCCCAACTCTCCAAACTCCAGACCGAGATTCCACGGCAGAGGGAGAGTAAGTATGGAGATCATTGAAATGAGAAGATGATTCAGAAATCAGAGGTGCAAAGGGACTTGGGAGCGCTTGTGCAGGATTCCCAAAAGATTAATTTTCACGTTAAGTCGGTGGTAATGCCCCTGTCCCACTTAGGAAACCTGAACGGAAACCTCTGGAGACTTTGCGCCCCACCCAAGGTCTCCATGCAGTTTCCGGAGGTTCCCGGAGGTTTTTGTCAGTCACTTTTGTCAGAGACTGATAAAAACTTTCGACCATTAGGGAGACTGATAAAAAACCTCCGGGAACCGCATGGAAACCTTTGGTGGGGCGCAAAGTCTCAGAGGTTTCCGTTCAGGTTCCCTAAGTGGGACACGGGCAAAAGGAAGGCAATCGCAATGTTGGCATTAACTTCGACGGGACTAGAATATAAGTCTAGTAATCCTGAGGCTTTAAGAGATGCAGGTCAGGCCACATTTGGAATATTCTGAGGAGTTTTGAGCTCTGTACCTGAGGAAGGATATGTTAGCATTGGAGAGAGTCCAGGGACTGGATTTTAGGATAAGGGAGATCCCATTGAAAAGCAAAGATAGAGTGGACGTAGAAAGCATAGCGAGTTTCATCATTCTAATCAGATCTTTCCACAGTCTTCACCTTCTCCCTACAATAGCAATGACTGAGGTTATTCGTTGTTACCCGATGGTCTGGGATGACACCTTTGTTTAGGTATCAACCTCGTCCATATTTCCCACATGTTCTGCAGTTTAGGGATATAGCGCGGGAACAGGCCCTTCGGCCCATCGAGTCAGCACCGACCAGCACACCAACAATATCCCACACACACCAGGGCCCAAGCCAATTTACTCACAACCTGTACGTCTGTTGAATGTGGGAGGAAACCGAAGATCTCAGGGAAAACCCACGTGGGTCACGGGGAGAACGTACAACCTCCGTACAGACAGCACCCGTAGTCAGAATCGAACCGGGTCTCTGGCGCTGGAAGGCAGCAACTCTACTGCTGCGCCACTGTGCCGCCCTGCTTTCCGTTATGTAAAACGGTGATCTAAACTGGATCGTCGTTGTGTTCGGATGATTGTCTCCATAATTGAAACTGCAAGAGTGGTGAAGGTCTATTACCCTCGCCTCGATCATTCAGATATGGCCGGAAATATTCCCTTCTGCAGCGGACACCTCTGACATTTACCTTAATATCTTCACAGGTGTGTATTCTTGTCCCGAGGAATGGACCAAGTTCAAGCTAAGGTGTTATAACTTTTCCTCAAGCTTGGCTAATTGGGGGGAGGCCCAAAGATCCTGTGCATCAGCCGACGCCCACCTTGTTGTCATTAATAATGCTGAAGAACAGGTAGGAGTTTTTCTGTGATAACACCTGCAGACAACGTTCCCTGCTAAGTGATACTTTCGATCCACTATCAAAATACGGTGCTATTCCTACTAGAAATTAAAGTAATGTATGACCCGGACAGTTTGTGTTCACACGCGGGATAGTCTGAGCGCAATCACACCCCACATGTGTTTTCATGGAAATATCACCTGTTTCTTTGTATCGCATGAAATAGCGGTACACATCTGGATCTGGATCTGGATCTGGGTGTAATACGCTGAAAAGCTCTAGGTGGAGCATCACTCAGCACTATGATGGTGGTGGACGTGCTAGTCGAGATGAAGATGCTTTAGGAGATGCATCTTTGTATGTGTTGATCTCTGATGCTGGCTGGTAGGGTATTCCAATCCCTTGCTTCTTGAAGAAAAACGAGTTAGAAAGTGCTAATTAAGTGCTGTGCGGAATGAAAACATTTCCAGGTTGGTAGCTTCAGGTTGACATGCCGATGGGTGCTTGGATTAACTGGATGTGGTCCTCCATCTTTAAATCAATGGTGGTATTCTTGATCTTGTGGAATGTTGTCAGTCTGATGAACTTGCCAGGGGTAGTAGGTGGATGAAGTTTAAGGTAGTTTATCATGCTGGAGACTGTGCTCTGCCACTTGTAAATGGTAGATATCAGACTTACTGCTCTGTTTTGCTAGTATTCGAAGGACCAGGCTGAGTAACAAGGCACATGAGGTAGCCCCAGTAGTAGGGGTTTGGTGTGGGACGATCTTGTGTGTGTGTGATTGTTAGAGACCGGTTGTGGGCTGTGTTCGACGAGTTAACCTCCAAATGCTGAAAGAGCTTTCCGTACTGAGCACCGCCATAAAATACCTCGTCCTGACTGATACTTAGGGCATCAGCTTTGTAACCAGGACATGTAAACGTGGAAAATACAAAACATATATTGGTGTCACCCAATATCTGCATTTCATGTCGCTAGTTGTTGATAAGTAGACGAGCGTTGTAGAACATGATAATTATTACACGGTGTTGTACATACAAGCAATACAGTGCTGGCATCAGCTATTATTTCCACATGTACTGACATCCTTTCGTTTCCATGACAGGGCTTTTTGATCAAAACAATTAATGTCCGTCGGTGGATTGGCCTGAGTGATTCGGCCTCTGAAGGTGACTGGCGCTGGGTGGATGGAACCGATTATAATTCCTCTGTAAAGTGAGTTGCTTTCCGGTCACTCGTTCTGTTCAGTACCTGTGGTGTTGAATGACAAAACTTATGTCAAAACCTTATAATCCACCTGGTGGCCTACAACACAACGGCATGAACAATTAATTTCTAATTTCAGGTGACCCTTAGGATTGCGAAGGAAAATCTAATTGTTGCAAAATCCTCCATTAGAATTGGACCCTAATTGACAATGCCTCTTCTTATCCTTCTTAGGAAAATGTAAAACTTCACCTTTCACTGCATAGACTTTCAGATAAGACACCGATCCACCCGTGCCACGCCTGTATCTCCTTAAAATGCCTTCGCCTGATCCTTTTGTGCTGATCTTTAGTCAGAGGATGGTGAATGTAGGGAATTGTTTGCCACAGAAGGCTGTGGAGGCCAAGTCAATGGACATTATTATGGCACACATTGATAGATTATTGATTAGTACGGTTGTCAGAGGTCAATGGGAGAAGGCAGGAGAATGGAGCTCGGAGGGAGAGATAGATTTGCCAGATTGAATGCCAGAGTAGACTTGATGGGCCAAATGGCCAAATTCTACTCCTATTCCTAATGACCTTGTAGATCAAAGGTAGTGAAAGATAATCTCTCAATTTCCGGGGGCTAACCCATCTACAATAATTCTCTGCTGCAAAGCACGCAGCAAAAGCTTTGCACTGCACCTCGGTACCCGTGGCAATACACTAAATTGAAACTGAAACAACAGGTTTGAGATCAACATGCCCTCCATCCTCTCTTGGAAATTCAATGCTGTTTCTTTATGGTCATTGAATCGAAATGCTGATATCGACAACAAAACACCTTTGCGGGAATACCTTCAGCAGACGGAATTCACAATATCATCTAAACAATTGACAGGAAATGCAGGTCATGCTAGCGGCACCACAGGCTGTTGAGATCGAAGCAGGAATCCTTGTAACATTTATATTTTCCATGTTCTATTTTATTATAGGTTTTGGTATGAGGGAGAACCCAATAATTCGAACAATGCAGAACACTGTGGGGAAATGTTTGCTGAAGGACGTTGGAATGATGAACCGTGTGGCAATAAACAGAAGTGGATCTGTGAGAAACCAGCATGTTCTTCAATTCGAAGTTCGTGCAAAATGTGCAATGAACCGGCTTCGCAATGTTGAACATGTTGCAAGAATGTGATAGCAGTGTCGGAGGCAATTCGAATTACGTGGTCTTTGCCGACATTTTGCAAAATGCTTTATAACCTTTTCGCACCTTTTCTCCAGTAGCGCTACCCAATATTTGCCATCGTGTTCTGAGCAGATGCCATTTCCAGATCCTTTAGTTGTCTGTTTCAGCCACTACCGCAGCAGAATTTTCGATCAACACCACTAGCAGTGAAAATATGGCTTTCTCCACCCTCCACCCCCCCCCCCCCCCCCCCCCCACACACACACACACACCCCAATCAACCCCATGTATTTGATGGAATGCTCTCCGGTATATATTCAGAGTTTGAAAGTATCAGCCCCAGAGGCAGTCTAATTCACTACCATCCCACTCTGGGCCGTCCTACAAGATAGTTGGACCTCCAGTGCAACCACTCACAGGCTATGCCTCGTCCTTTAAAAATGCTCGAACGATTATGGTTGTGCAAACAAAACAACTTAACATGCATTGTTTCGTAGCTGTAACGGAACCACTGTAGGTTAAGTTGATTTATTTTCTATTCCCTGGCATGGAATAGATTTGAAATAATTCTCCTTAGCAGCTGCGGTTCGCCTGCAGTCCGTCAGTTTTTCCTTTTGTTGTTGTTGCTCCTTTGTCCTGTTTTAGTTAATTCTGGTTTATTAGGTTGTGTATGTGCGCGGATGGGGGGGGGGGGGGGGGGGGGGGAGAAACATGTTTTGGTCTCTTCCTTCGGGGGGATGCGACTGTTCTTGTCGTATCCCCGTCTCCGTTTGCGCCGAGGCCTAATGGCGGAGCTGGCGGACTCGGAGCTGTGGCAGCGTTCCGGGGCAGCGGCGACCCGACCTCGGAGCTGTGGAGTTCCGGAGGCAGCGGCGACCCGACCTCGGAGCTGTGGAGTTCCGGAGGCAGCGGCGACCCGACCTCGGAGGCTCGGCCGCGGGCCCAATGTACTCGGCCGCGGGCCCAATGGACGGCATCGTCGGGAGCTCGCAGGTCACAGGTTGGTGACCTGTTTTCCGGAGCTCCCGCAACGACAGCTTCTTCCGCTGGACTGGAGGGTGGCACCTTCGGCAGCTCCGACTGCCCCGGGCCGCGGAGTTTGAACCGTCCCGCTCGAGGCGCTTGGATTCAGCCCCGGGACTGACTTGCTTACCATCGCCCGGTGGGGTCACAACTTCCGAAGCCTGGATCGCCTCGGCGCAGTGGGAGAAAAAGGAGGGAAGAGACAAAGACTTTAAGACTTTTGTCTTCCATCACAGTGAGGAGGTGCCTGGTGAACTCACTGTGGTGGATGTTAAATTTGTGTTTATTGTGTGTTTTGTTGTTTTTATTAGATGTATGACTGCAAGGCACGAAATTTCGTTCAGACTGAAAGGTCTGAATGACAACAAAGGATACGATACTTTCCTTTACTTTTAATACTTCCACAGGAACTTCATCTCTTTAGACAGCCCTCTCTAGTTAACCTCGTCTTTCCCCTCCCCCACACACACTTCCGAATTCCTCCCGCTCTCAGGGGCAATTTAATAAACTGTTATGTAACTGTAGGATTGTTCTTTGGATCTGAAAGTTTATAAACCACTGGAACGTGTTTTTCTCTTTATTTTACACCGCTAAATAAATCCCGCGTGTGATCTTCAATAAACGCAATGTGTGGGATTAATTCTGCGGGCAAGGCAGTGTGTGTGTGTGTGTGTGTGTTGTGTGTGGGGGGGGGGGGGGGGGATGGGTAGGTGGCGTCTCGCTCCTGACCCTGGTATTGGAGATGACTCAGTACATACAGGTCGTTATTGGAATGGGAAGTACAATTGAAATGTCACCCAACACGGAGCTCGGCATCACTATATTGCCGACAGAGAGTAACTGCCCTGCATATCGGATTATCTGGTCTACATTTGGTCTCACTGATACAGCGGAGGTCACACCGGGAGCACCGAATGTAGTATTCGAGGTGAGAGATGGTGCTCGCGAATCTTTGCTTCACCAGGAAAGGCAGTTATTACCCCAGATGGAGGAAGAATCATTGTCGGAACAGGTGTTGCACCTCCAGCACTGATAAAGTGATGTGTGAGGGGCGGAGGAGTGGGTGTAGAGGGATCAGAGGGGTCGTGACGTCACGGGCGGAATGGTCCCTGACGGAAGCGGAAATATAGGGGGTTGGGAAGATGATGCTGGAGGTGGAATGTCATTGTAAATGGCAAATATGGCGACGATGCAAGAGCATGGCCCTTCCCTCTATTCATATCCACACCTCCAAGAGCAGCAGGAATCCCTCAAGAATACATCACTCTTCCCGTTAGGTTTCATGACAGACTAAATGAAACATTTACTGCGATAATGACATCAAACCTCAAGCAGGTAGTACCCAGAGCCTGGGTGAAGTAACCGGGCAGGAGTAAAACTACTGTTCCCCCGCCATCATTTAATTACATCATTCTTATATTGCCGGGTGAATAAATGGAGGCGATTTTTTTTTTGTCAACTTGTTCAACATTAATTGTTTTTTAATTTTTTAAAAATGTATTCATTAGAAGTAAGTACATTACATTTTAATGGTACCTTTTTACAGGTTCCCAGAATTATTAAAACATTCTTCGTACAACTTCCTTTTTTTTTAAAAGAAAGAAATGAGAAAGAAAGAAGTATCGAAGAGTAAAGAATAGTCTAGTGAGTGTAGTGTAAAGAAAGAGATAAGTGACAAAGTGAAGCAGAAAGGAGATTCTCACACGCCGCAAGTCGATATATATATTTTTTTGTTCTTAATCATTTTTCACTCAAACACAGAGTTTTTAATTTTACCATGTTATTACACCCCATGAATCCACAAGATCAATACATGGAGACCAACTCGTTAAGAATTGGTCTTTTTCTTCTCCTGATTAAACTAAACGTACTTCCTATCCGCCATGACATCTCAGTCTGAAATTGCGCTTATTTACATAAAGTTGTCTGTGAAGGGGAGCAACGAGTTGCCGGGTGAATTATTGAGGCAGGTAAAATAACAATATATAAAAGACATTCGAAGGAGGGGATAGACTGTCAGCCCAGAGACATTAGGTTAAACGAGGGTACGCAAAAGGCTGGAGAAACTCAGCGGGTGCAGCAGCATCTAAGGAGATAGCCGACGTTTCGGGCTTTTGAAAGAAAATTTAAATGATTACTGTACCAACAGTTGTGCAAGTTGCTTTGGTAATTTTTTCAAGCAAAACCTCACCTCATTTACAAATTAAAATGGAAGTGATATGATGACCTAAGACTAGATTTGCAGCTGTTGGTACTTTGTATTTTGGTCTTTCAAAGGGAGTATGTTTTGCTAAAACCACACAGTCATTAGAGTAAATCTCACTGGCATTTTAAGATGCGTCCAAAACTGCTTCATCAGGTCATTTCCCCGGTTTCCCCTAAATCTTGATTTACAAAATGAACTTAAAGTGTTTAACGAAATTAAATTACATGATTTTCTTAAGATGGATTGGGCATTACGAAGCAGCTCAATAACTTTTCTTCCAGTTAACATATTCTGTGCTTCAATATGTTTACCTGAGAATAATTCTGAAAATAAAACTGAGTCTGCCGTAAAGTAGTTCTTAGATATGACGATTTAAAATCAAACAGTATGCACAAAAAGCAGTCTGAAGTTGCCATTAGCAAAATTGGCACAAAACTGAACAGCTGGGACATTTTTTGCAATGAGAAAAAAATTAGTAGACAGACAGTAGGGCATGTTTTACAACTCGTTTTCATTGTCCGAGTCATCGCTCCAATCTGGTCCAGAACTTGTGTCATCAATGTCAAGTGTAATGTCCATTTTCATCTTTCCATCCATACTGCAGTGGATCCAAATCTTGATCTGATTTGTGGCAGCTGAAAACTCAATCAACTTAATATTGGAATGGTAAATCATCATTACAGTTTACAGGACCCTCCATGTACATTATCTTACTAGTGGTACTAGCCAGGTTAGGTAAATTGCCCAGGATAGTATTAGCCTGAACAGTACTAAAAAGCTTTTAATGGGAGACCAATGTGGACTAAAAATACTCTCCTTCAAAGCTTGTTCCTCCATTTGCATGTAGAAAATGTAAAAAAACCTATGTCATCTACGTATGTTTTTTATTAGTTTGGTTCAAGGCAATAAATCTATCAAACATAAATATTAAAATGATCAGTTTATGAATCACTAAAAAATTAACAATATTGTGGCAATTAACTTTTTGATCTGTGATAAAACGTAGGTAAATATTGCAGATGTTCCACTGTGATATATGGTAAGTAAACATTGCAAATATTTCCACAATTCATACAACAATTTTAAACATGATACTGAATGTAATGAATCTAAAGTACATGACATTGCCCCTTGACATTGGTTTTAACGTAAATTATCAACTGAACACTATAACTGAATCATGCATGATTTCCCTGCATTATAATCGCAAACTACAATTATGTAGCAAAGTAAAACAACTTACCTCAAACAGCCGTAAACAGTGATTCCTTACTGCAAAAACTCCCATCCAATCCGATGATGATATATTGTTTGGCTGCAGCTAAGGAGAGCTTGTCACCGCATTCAGCCAAATGGCCAAATATATAGAAAGCCAAATAGGATACTCCAACAGTTTATACCCATTATTAGCCTCTTCTCCCTCTCTTCTCATTGAAATGGGTTGTTGTGAAAATGGTCGATAAAGTGGTCAATGTTTTTACATGATTCACTAGCCGAAGGTTGTGGTTAATCATACAAACCTGGTTCAGCTCATATCTTTAATACCTAGACTAGCCTATTTGAGTCCAATGACTTATTAGGAGGGGTGTGGGGGGGGGGGGGGGGGGGGTCAGTTACGGCCAAAGTAATGGGTTATCATTCTGGCATGGGTCATTTTGTATTTCACAGGCTGTGATTGATCATCTAAACCTGATTTTAGCTGGTTCCTTTAATATCTAGGCCAACCTAGACTGGCCCAAGGGCCCATTTAGGGGGTCTGGTAGGCCCAATGCAGCAGATAATTGATCTGTCATAGGTCCCCAAGCTGTGGTGGATCATTTGAACTTGGTTTAAACTGGTACCTACAATATCTAGGCTAGCCTAGTTGGACTGCAAGGTCTAGGTTGTCCATTTTTGGGGTGTCTGGTACCTGTAGTGCAGCGGACTATTTGTCTGGTGTAAACCATTTTGTATTCTATGAATTCAACTTGTTCATTTGGCGTTATTTTTGGGTGGTGCATTGCTCGTCTATACGCTAGTTGTGACAATGGTAGTGGATTTAAGTGGTACCTCACTCATCTATTTAGCAACCATGTTTTGCCCCCTTGGGGGGACCCCAGATCCACACGCAACGGGTGGTACCCGGCAGACTCCCAATTCCGTTAATTTCAGGTTACCCCCTGCACACTCCCATAGTCAGACATTGGTACCTAGTTCGTTTAACCCACTGTCTCTGGGCTGACGGTCTAAGAGAGAGATCCGCCACTCTCCACACACCCAAACCTTCACCCTCTCTCCTTTCTACACATCCCTCCATGTTGACTCCCCCTATCTTCACTTCCACGTCTCCTTCCTTCTCACTATTCTCCAGCCCTCTCACCCCCTCTCTTTCAACCCACATTCAAATATCACAACCAACGTCACTATTTGTTTCCTCACTCCATCCTCATCCTCTCCCATATAATCGGCAACAGCCCAGCTCTCTCTCTCTCTCTCATACACTCTTCTCCTCTCCGTGTTCTCATTCTCGCACGCTTCCATTTCCCCAGGCAATCCCTTTCATTTTGTGCCCCAAGTCCGCGCACGATCGGACATCTTTTGCGTTTCTTCTTTTGTCTGAATGTGCCGTATTTGGTCCGAATGTGCCCCACACATATTCCCTCTCTCCCCAGACTCCCTCTGGTACACACTCCATTTCTCTTCACACTCGGCTTCTCAAGCATTTGCTCTTTCTCCGTACTCTAACACTGACGGCAGGGCCAGTTTATCCCTTTGCAGGCTCGGAGACCAAAACCACACACAGCCCTCCATGCTTGGTATTATAGAAGGCCCGGGGTTGCCATCTCTCCTCTTGGGATTTAATGTGAGCGCTGGTTCTCTCTGAGACACGAATTGCTCTGGGGTGCTGGATCTCAGAAAGAGCCACTAACCCCTCTGAGCATGAAACTCAGAACATGTTAGTTACAGGAAACATCTCCCTTGACCTCTGCGACTACTGACCAGAAGAACACTGAGCCAAACACACGCAGCCAAACAAAGCTCCTTTATTGAGCATCAGGATTAACAGAGACACGATCGCCGAGAATGGCGCTTATCAGCGGTTTATACAATCTACAGACTCCTCGGATGAGAGGGCCGATTGTTTCACTGTCCCCAAGGCCCCGTTGTCACCTGAATACCTGGGCCAGTGGGGTAGGGAGGGAATGACTACTGCGACTGTAGGGATAAGGACCAAGATGTTGTGCGGGTGGGAGAGGACTTTGGAGATGCGCTGATCCTATGAGAGGTGTGGCTTCTGTTAGAGATTTTGTGAGCGCATTGTTTTCCACTTGCTCGCGTGTCGGTGACAGAAAATGAAGGATCTTCACTCATAGAAGCCCAGTTAAAGTTGCTGCACGCCGAATAACATATTTAATTGAGCTTTTCGCAGACAAGCGGCGGGATGAAGGAAGTGACCATCTTAAATGCGAGTGGAACGCTGACAACTGGTCCATTAGGTAATTCAGTAGTAATTCAGCGGGCCATGCAGCAAGTCTGAAGGACGTGGATTGGCGACGTTTCGGATCGTGACTCTTATTCCGACATTTCTGCATTCCCTATTCCGACACGACTGTCCTCTTGATTCCATTTTACTGATTGTGTGCCTTGGTTGTCACCTTCCCCTCAATGATCTATTCTACATTCTCCTTGACCATCGTCCACTTTGATCAATCGTTCACACCATACACTTGCCTATCTCTGTGTCTCCTTCTTCCCTGACTCTCAGTCTGAAAAAGGGTCTCGACCCGAAACGTCACCCATTCCTTCTATCCAGAGATGCTGCCTGTCCCGCTGAGTTACCCCAGCATTCTGTGTCTATCTTCGATGTAAACCGACATCTGCAGTTCCTTCCTGTATATTTCTGCATGCGGGCTTTTCAATGCCATGTTATGGTAATCAAGCAAAACGGAATCTCAGCAGTGGGCTTTAAAGTGGATGCAACGGGGAAAGGAAGGGAGGGAGAGCGCGGCATCCGCAGTCAAGTGGCCAATCTCAGCTAATGGTCGCGCACCTGATACACGAGCAGGACATTTACAGCCGGCGCGCTGTCCGCTTTGTCCCATCTGTAACGACAATGGAAAGGTCACTGCGCTGGTTTTTCACATATGATGGTGCGCCTGGAACTGCATGGCCAATCGTGCCACAATCCATCTGTAAGGACCACTGCGCAGTCTTCGTCGGTAGCCTTGTAACTATTGGGTTGACCATGCGCCCAAAACCTGCGGGTGAAAGAAGAAATTAATGGGCCGTTGGATAATTGAGGACTGGACCAGTTCTGTAGCAATCATTGCTGGAGGTTGTACAGACGGATGGATTGAACGCATAATACAGGCCACCTTATAATGTCACCTTATTCAGTACCGGAAACATGGAAACTCTTTGAGTGTTTCAGCAGGGACCACCATTCCTTAATGAAGCGGCTGCCATCTCGCTCCAAGGCACTGGCGAGTCTCATTTTATATCTCGCTCTTGACATTCGACTAATAGGTGTTCATTGAGTCACAGAGTGATACAGAGTGGAAACGGGCACTTCGGCCTAACTTACCCTCACCGACCAACATGTCCCAGCTACACTACTCCAAACCTGTCCTATCCATGTGCCTGTCTAACTGTTTATTTTAATATTCGGAAGTCCCTGTCTCAACTACCTCCCCTCGCAGATTGTTCCTTGAATCCACACTATTGGTTTGAAAAATGTACCCCTGAGATCCTACTAAATATTTCCCCTTTACCTTAAACATATGTCTCTGGTGCTCGATTCCCCTACTCTGGCCAAGAGAGTGTATTCGTGTACTCGATCTATTCCTCTCATGATTATATTCACCTCTATAGAATCACCCCTGATCCTCCTCCGCTCCAAGGAATGGAGTCCCGGACTACTCAACCTCTCCCCACAGCTCAGACCCGCTAGTCCTGGCAACATCCATGTAAACCTTCTCCGTACCCTCTCCAGTTTGACAACAGCTATCTCCAGAAATACCGCCCGGCCTGTGGAGTTACTCCAACGTGGCGCGCAGACCTGAACACAACACACCAAATGCGGCCTCACCAATGTCTTATACAACTACAACATATGATGAGCGTGTGACGGCACTGGGCCTGTACTCGCTGCAGTTTAGAATGATGAGGAGGGGCCTCATTGAAACTTACTGAATAGTGGATAGACGTGGAGAGGACCATTCATGGGAGACTCGCTAGAGGTCACTTCACTAGAGGTCCTAGCCTCAGAATTAAAGGACATTCCTATGAATTTATTTAGTCAGATGGTGGTGAATCTGTGGAATTATGTGCCACAGAAGGCTGTGGAGCCCGTCAATGGATTTTCTTAAGGAAGGGATATATTCTTGAGCAGTACGGGTGTCAGTGATTGTGGGGAGAAGGCAGGAGAATGGGGTTAGGGTGGAGAGATACATCAATAATGTTACCAAGCCAATTAGCCTACAGCACTGTACTGGAGTGTGGGGGGAAATCGGAGAACCCGGGAACACCCACGCAGGTCACGGGAAGAACGAACACATTCCATGCAGACAGCACCCGAACCTGGGATATCTGTCGTTGTACCTCTATAGATGCGCCTCCGAGCCGCCCTTAAAGTTTTGTGCAGTCTTTGTCGTGTTGCCCTCCCGATAACCTTCCGTTTCCTCTCTGTTCCTAATGTCCAAACTTAGGGAATTTTGGAAACTCTTCTTCTTCTTCTGTCAGAAGTAAGATCTCGACCCGAAACGTCGCCTATCCATGATCTCCAGAGATACTGCCCGGCCTGCTGAGTTACTCCAACACTTCATGTCTTTTTTAAGGGAATAAGGGAATTAGTGGCGATCCTTTCCTCTTACTATCCATGTTCTGGCGTAAGAGGACGAGACTTCGGGTGTAGCTATTGTCATACGCCTTGGAGGTCAATGTGCTTTGTTGTGTGGGTGGTGCCACAGAGCATAACTGCTGCGAAAATTAACGATAATGAATAGTCAATGGACTGCCTTCCAAGGCGTCTATTTTATCCTGTGTGTTGTGCTCCCTGAAAATTATTGTGGATGGATTAGCCCCTGGAAAGTGAGAGATTATCCTTCACTACCTTTGATCACAATCTCATTAGGAATAGGAGTAGAATTTGGCCATTTGGCCCATCAAGTCTACTCTGGCATTCAATCATGGCTGATCTATCTCTCCCTCCTAGCTCCATTCTCCTGCCTTCTCCCTCTGGCACTGTACTAATCACGAATCTATCCATCTGCGCCTGAAAAATATCAATTGACTTGGCCTCCACAGCGGATAATTTAGTAGATTCACCACCCTCTGACTAAAGATCCGCACAAAAGATGAGCTGTGCTGAGAATCGCGAAGGAATTTTAAGGAGATACAAGCATGGCATGGGTGGATCGGTGCCTCCCCTGAAAGTCTATACTGTAAAAGGTGAAGTTTTACATTTTCCGAAGAGGATAAGAAGAGGCATTTCCATTGAAGGTCCAATTCTAATGGAGGATTTTGCAAAAATAGATATTTTCCTTCGCAATCCTAAGGGTCACCTGAAATTCGAAATTCATTGTTCATGCCGTTGGGTTGCAGGCCACCAGGTGGATTATAAGGTTTTGACATACAGTATTTTGTTTTCTCCTCAACATTCAATACCACAGATACTGATCAAAATGTGCGACCGGAAAGCAACTCACTTTACAGAGGAATAATAATCGGTTCCATCCACCCAGCGCCAGTCACCTTCAGAGGCCGAGTCACTCAGGCCAACCCACCAACTGACATCAACATGTTTCTTCAAAAAACTCTGTAATGGAAACGGAAGGATTTCAGTATATGTGGAAACAATATCTGGTGGCAGTTACTGTATTTCTTGTATTTACGTCCCCGTGTAATATTTATCCTGCTCTATAACGCTCGTCTGTTTATTAACAACTAGATAAATGAACCCGGTATAGAGTGAGAGGGATATGTGTTTTACATTTTCCATGTTTACATGTCCCGGTTACAATGCCGATGTCCTGAATATCAGGAAGGACTTTGACGAGGTCTTTATGGCCGTGTTCGTGTACGGAAAGCTCTTTCTGCATTTGGAGGTTAACTCATAAAACACAGCCCACAACCGGTCTCTAACAACCAAGCACACAAGACCCTCCCACACGAAACCCCTGCTACTGGGGCTACCTGCTGTGCCTTGTTGCTCAGTCTGGTCCTTTGACTACCAGCAAAACAGAGCAGCGATGTTCATATCTAACAACTACAAGTGGCAGAGCTCAGTCTCCAGCATGATAAAGGACTTGAAACTTCATCCACCCACCACTCGTTGCAAGTTCATCAGACTGACAACATTCCACAAGATCAAGAATACCACCATTGATTTAAATATGGAGGAACACATCCAGTTAATCCAAGCACCCATCGGCATGTCAACCTGAAGCTACCAACCTGGAAATTATTTTATTCCGCACGGCACTTCATTAGCACTTTCCAACTCGTTTTTCTTCAAGAAGCAAGGGATTGGAATACCCTACCATCCCGCATCAGAGATCTCCAAAACATCAACACATACAAAGATGCAACTCCAAGAGCATCTCCATCTCGACTAGCACGCCCACCACCATCATAGTGCTGAGTGATGCTCCACCTAGAGCTTTTCAGCGTATTACACCCAGATCCAGATCGAGATCCAGATCCAGATGTCTACCGTTATTTCATGCGATACAAAGAAACAGGTGATATTTCCATGAAATCACACGTGGTGTGTAATTGCGCTCAGACTATCCCGCGTGTGAACACAAACTGTCCGGGTCATATATTACTCTAATTTCTAGTAGGAATAGCACCGCACTTTCATAGTGGATCGAAAGTATCACTCAGCAGGGAACGTTGTCTGCAGGTGTTATCACAGAAAAACTCCTACCTGTTCTTCCGCATTATTAATGACAACAAGGTGGGCGTCGGCTGATGCACAGGATCTTTGGGCCTCCACCCAGTTAGCCGAGCTTGAGGAAAAGTTATAACAGCGTAGCTTGAACTTGGTCCATTCGTCGGGACAAGAATACACACCTGTGAAGATATTAAGGTAAATGTCAGAGGAGTCCGCTTCAGAAGGGAATATTTCCGGCCATATCTGGATGATCGAGGCGAGGGTAATAGACCTTCACCACTCTTCCAGTTTCAATTATGGAGACAATCATCCAAACACAACGACGATCCAGTTTAGATCACTGTTTTACATAATGGAAAGCAGGGCGGCACGGTGGCGCAGCGGTAGAGTTGCTGCCTTACAGCGCCAGAGACCCGGTTCGATCCTGACTACGGGTGCTGTCTGTACGGAGGTTGTACGTTCTCCCCGTGACCCGCGTGGGTTTACCCTGAGATCTTCGGTTTCCTCCCACATTCAAAGGACGTACAGGTTGTGAGTAAATTGGCTTGGACCCTGGTGTGTGTGGGATATTGTTGGTGTGCTGGTCGGTGCTGACTCGATGGGCCGAAGGGCCTGTTCCCGCGCTATATCGCTAAACTGCAGAACATGTGGGAAATATGGGCGAGGTTGATACCAAAACAAAGGTGTCATCCCAGACCATCGGGTAACAACGAATAACCTCAGTCATTGCTATTTTAGGGAGAAGGTGAAGACTGTGGAAAGATCTGATTAGAATGATGAAACTCGCTATGCTTTCTACGTCCACTCTATCTTTGCTTTTCAATGGGATCTCCCTTATCCTAAAATCCAGAGCCCCTGGACTCTCTCCAATGCTAACATATCCTTCCTCAGGTACAGAGCTCAAAACTCCTCAGAATATTCCAAATGTGGTCTGACCTGCGTCTCTTAAAGCCTCAGGATTACTAGACTTATATTCTAGTCCCGTCGAAGTTAATGCCAACTTTGCGATTGCCTTCCTTTTGCCCCTGTCCCACTTAGGGAACCTGAACGGAAACCTCTGAGACTTTGCGCCGCACCAAAGGTTTCCATGCGGTTCCCGGAGGTTTTTATCAGTCTCCCTAATGGTCGAAAATTTTTATCAGTCTCTGAAAAAAGTGACTGACAAAAACCTCCGGGAACCTCCGGGAACTGCATGGAAACCTTGGGTGGGGCGCAAAGTCTCCAGAGGTTTCCGTTCAGGTGTCCTAAGTGGGACAGGGGCATTACCACCGACTTAACGTGAAAATTAATCTTTTGGGAATCCTGCACAAGCACTCCCAAGTCCCTTTGCACCTCTGATTTCTGAATCATCTTCTCATTTCAATGATCTCCATACTTACTCTCCCTCTGCCGTGGAATCTCGGTCTGGAGTTTGGAGAGTTGGGCAATTGCCTTCTCAAGGTTCCATGTAACTAGGTAACTAGGCGCTGCAGATCTGTCACTGGCGTGTGCGCGACTTTGGCGCATTTGAGGGGGGTGGATTAAAATGCCGTTTTCCCCTGCCTGTCCGAGATATTTTTTCTCGGGCTACCACCTGATGCTGAAAAAGCATTCCGACTTAATTTAATGATTTAATGATTTAAGTGGCCATTAATTTACGGGAATGAAACACTAAATTCCTTCCATTTGGTCTATAACTTCATGACAATGCGATTTAAAAATCATGTTATATTGTGAATTATTGTGTGAATGTTATTTGAACACTTAGGCTATTTAAAAATGTTAACCTTTCCTTAAGAAATGGATAGATGTTTAGATCTAGTAATTGGATTTTGTAATTAGCTACAGTTAGGTAACTAACTAATTATATGCTTTAATTTCAGTTCATCCAAGTAAGATTGTTTCATATGTGTTTCAGAGTGCTTCAATCTATAATAACTGAAAATTTGATTCAGTTCTATTAACTTTAAAGAAAGTTATGGGCTGTTCACTGTCCTCGATCACAGCTTTTCAGTTAAGTCAATGGAAAAGCAACAGGGAACAAGATGCAAATTTCAGAGTATGAAAATGGCCATAACTGTTTTAATACTGAAGATATGAAAATAAATTAGGTGTCAAATTAAACTTCTTTTTATGCTTTATCTGATGGGATAAATTGTAGACTTGATTTTTTAATTCTCAAAATGTTGTAACATTGCTACTGGAACTGGAAAGGGACAATAGTTTAGATCGTTCGGAGCTTGTTTCTCGATTAAACCTGTTCCGTCACCGGCGCTCCGGTTATCTTTCATTGTTCATCTGAAGTCTACAGCTTCTATAGGTTAGAGATTCTGCAAATTTTGAATCGTTTTGCGATGATTCACATCATCCTGCAAGAATATAGCAGGGTCCCAAGAAGCACTAGTTGCAGTTGGAGATAGTTCGCGTGAGTTGCGGGCAGTCTGGATTGGACTAAGTGGATTGACCTTAAATTGATCTGACATGCGCTGAGCGGGCTTAGTGGTCTAGACAAGAGACAATAGACAATAGGTGCAGGAGTAGGCCATTCGGCCCTTCGATCCAGTACCGCCATTCAATGTCATTATGGCTGATCATCCCCAATCAGTACCCCGTTCCTGACTTCTCCCCATATCCCGTGACTCCGTTATCTTTAAGAGCCCTACCTAGCTCTCTCTTGAAAGTGTCCAAGGACCAGCACTCCGTCTGGCGCTGCAGCTGGATTATAGAGGAGCCGTAGCTCCCAGCCAGTCGTTCCCTCTTTTGAACTCCCCTGACCCATCATATACTTCCCCGTGTTCCTGTCCCCAGTCCTCCTGTCATTATATCGGAATATGTGCTCACTCCCGGCCGCACACCACATCATTTGCCGCCCATGACACTTGTTGGCTTCTCGTGAACCCTAAAACAGAAATGAATATTGCTTCCCAAATTACACAATCTTTTAATTTGAAGTCATGTTTGAAGCATGCCAAGTAGAAAAATCACCCGGCCTCCAACCATCTCACTCCTGGTCATTTTCACGTTGTCATTGTAAGACTTGAGTTTTGGCTCACCACCTTTCACACCTAACGGTTTCATTCCCACCATTCGATCTCACCCTCCCTTTCAATGAATATCTGGAATGGACGCAGCTCAGATTGCGATCTGACTACGCAGTGTAGTGAATATTGGGCATGACGGTCACATGACCTAGTATGTTGCTATTGAATAAGAGGTCACAGAGTAATTAGATCTCAGTGGGTCTCTTCCCAAGGATGAACCTCACTCTTTAATCTCCCCTCACATTGGACACACAAGCGGGGACACGGTTCCCTTTCACTCTCACGGTACTGGAGACCCCACCCGAAGCAGCTGCAACCAATTCCATTCCACATGCGTTCTATCATGTTCCTATCACCTACCCATGTACTCTTCCCTTCCAAAGCAACTGGTATCCCTGAAAAGAAAGGATGAGTAGCTGGGCAAGTTTAGCAACCGCCCCCTCCCTCCCCAACACACCCCATCCCAGATTCTCAAGCAACTGATTCATCCGACCACAACTAGAGACAAGCCCTCAACTACTATCTACGTCATTGTTGTCCCTCGGACTATCGTTGTTTCGATTGTAATCATGTCACGATTGTAATCATGTATTGTCCTTCTGCTGACTGTTTAGCACGCAACAAAGGTTTTTCACTCTACCCCCGGTACACGTGACAATAAACTAAACTGAACTGAACTGCACTATTTAGATGTTTTCCGGGTGATTCATTGGTGACCTGCGGTCCGACTGACGAGCACTATACTTACGCTCTCCCAGCAGTGCAATCTCAGCCTGAACGTCGGAAAGTGAGCTGGTTGCTTTCTCAACGTTTCCTGTAACTGCAGAGGGACGAAAGTGTAAGTTCCGTGGAACCCCTTTCTTCACGACCCTGCTCCCGCACCGTCACTCCGCGTTCCTTCCAGAGTTTTCGTGCCGTTTACGGTTTCTACATGTACGGGCGGCACGGTAGAGTGAATGTGTACAATCGTTATCACCCTGTCGCAGTGAGAATGCCATTCAAATGTAAAGAGTGCAAATATAAATTTACGAAGATGTTATAGGTATCAGAGGTTTGAGTATCAGAAGAGATTGAATAGTCTAGTATTTTATTCTCTCGGGTGTAGGGGACTGCGGAGTGAATTTGTACACGTCCATAAAATCATAAAAGGCATAGAAATCGTGGAATGCCACGGTCCAGTGAAAGGGAGTCCAGGTTTAAGATGAGAGAGGAAAGATTTAAAATGACCTTGGCGTAACGTTTTCGCACGGTGCGTACATTCATGGAATGAGCTGCCAAAGTAATCAGACGGGCGGCTACAATATCGTAATTTAATAGACCACTCGACAGGTAAATTGATATAAAAAATTCGGAGGATTATGGACCAGACACAGTCAAAATGGGTTCCATTTGAACATCAAACTCCTTGTCCTCAGAATGTATGGCCCACACAATCGAGCTTTGAAAGTATGATCTAAACTCTAGAAAATCGACCAAGCACAGCAGAGTAGAATGCGGCTTTGTGAAGTGGGACTGGACATCGAATGAGGTGCAAATGCCAAATAGCTGCTATGCTTCATCGTCGTCACCAGTGGCCGCTGTTATCCGAGAGATGTGAGCTGTAGAGGCCTGCTGCTCAGTCGAGGAGCCAGCAGGTGGCGCAGCTTGTAAGAAGGGGGTACACAAAAGGCTGGAGAAACTCAGCGGGTGCAGCAGCATCTGAGGAGCGAAGGAGATAGGCGACGGTTCCGGTCGAGACCCTTCTTCAGACTGGTTAGGGATCAGGGAAACGAGAGATATAGACGGTGATGTGTAGAGATAAAGGAACAATGAATGAAAGATATGCAAAAAAGTATCGATGATAAAGGAAACAGGCCATTGTAAGCTGTTTGTAGTGTGAAAATGAGAAGCTAATGCGACTTGGGTGGGGGAGAGATAGAGAGAGAGGGAATGCCAGGCACCGAGGGCTGAGGGAGAGGTGGGAAAGGGAGGAGGCAGCAAGGGTTAAGAGAATTGAGAAAATTCAATGTCCGACAGAGGTTCACCTGCACCTCCTCCAACCTCATCTACTGCATCCGTTGCTCCAGATGCCAGCTGATCTATATCGTTGAGACCAAGCGGAGGCTGGGCGATCGTTTCGCCGAACACCTCCGCTCGGTCCGCAACCAACCCGACCTCCCGGTGGCTCAGCACTTCAACTCCCCCTCCCATTCCGTATCCGACCTCTCGGTCCTGGGCCTCCTCCACGACCAGAGTGAGCAACACCGCAAGTTGGAGGAACAGCACCTCATATTCCGCTTGGGGAGTCTGCATCCTCTGGGCTTAAACATCCACAGCCACAGCGTGTAATAAGCTGCTTTAAGAGGTCTGGGCTCGAAATTATGGCACTTCGCTGGTTTTTCCCACAAAAGCTGCCTAGCCTGCACTTAGCTATTTGACCAATTGAGCATTAAGGGAAGTGGCAGTCGTTGATGAATAGATGGGGATTCTTGATGAGGAGAAGTTGTGAGGCAGAGGCTGGCTATCCCAACGTTCAAATAACAGTTCGACAGATAGATGGATAGGACAGGTTTTGGAGGTGATATGGGACGAAACACAAAGCAGGTGGGACTAGTGCAGATGGGACATGTTGGCGGGCGTGGGCAAGTTGGGCCGAAGGGCCTGATTCCGCGCTGCATCACTCTATGCCTCTATGACAAAGTAGTGACCTGATTTCACGAGTAGCGGGTGGGGGGGGGGGGGGGTCTGGCATGACACAACATTATTCCCTACACACTAGGGGCAATTTAGCTATTGATTAGCAGATAAATAGGGATAGAGAAGGTGAGATTGGGATGTCTACCTTACAGAGATCTGTCAGATAAGATTATCACACTCACCATTGCTCATCCATTGGGAACTTTCCACCCGAAAGTCAGCATCTGACCTCTTCATTTCACCCATCTGTGCCACTGAAATAGAAACTAAGATTTCAATATCACACGTTCGATATAATTTGCCCCCACAACATCTACAGTACCTTAATGCTCATTATTCAAGGCAGAGAATGAAAGAGATGGGAGATTCTGCAGGAATTATGTTAACCACCATTAGGATATATCACGACCAGCGTTGCTCCTGAAGACTGAATTCATGTTATTTCTCAAATTAATGCTTACGGATCCATGTATATTCCTCAATTAGCTTTCGAAAATTAATAATATAAATCTGCAGACACTAAAAATCTGCAGACACTAAAAATTCACCGCTCCCCCTCCCTTGCAACGCCCAACTTAGTTGGTAACGTGTTATCTCTTACTCTATTTCAACGAATGATCTCA